>BSBK01002669.1:0-282500 GCA_027943335.1 Chamaecyparis obtusa
ATATTGCACATATTCAACTTTGTAATGGCAATTACATCAAGTCATAAGAAGATGGAGGACCTGCAACGGCAACGGTCATGGAGGCCGAGGGCAGAAAATCATTTTTAGTTTCACAATGGAGGCAGGAAGGAAGGTTTTCAATGGAAGAATCGATGGCCCTTCAATCGAAGAGGACAATATTCTTATAGAAGTGTGATTCAGGATTGAAATGGTGAGAACCAGGGCCTTCAGGAGAGATCTTTTGGGTATGGAAGGAGATGGGGGAAGAGTATAGTGTGTGAAGGGGTTTTTCAGGACAACATGTCGATAGATAATGGTTTTAAGTTTAAAATGATAGAGGAGAAGTTTTGGAGGAAAAAACTAGGAGGAGGTTTGGATTTGAATCGGGGCCTTGGTCAAGCTGATACTCCTAATCCCCTTGTGGATGGTAATATCATTGTGGCTACTTCATATGCAATAGTGGTCCTCAATAACCCACAATGGATGGAGGAGAGAGTGATGTTGGAGGATAAGGCTCTGGTAATGAAATGGCTTGGTCCATGGCCCTCTTACACTAAAATAAAAACTTGGTGTGAAAGTAACTGGCAATGCTCTTTCATTTCCTTGAAGACTTTGAATAATGGTTTTCTATTTAACCATGTGTGCATCAAAGGAAGATAGGGACTGGATTATGGGAAATGAACCCTTTTTCATAGAGGGTAAAGGTTGTATATGAAGAAATGGACAATTAACTTTGATCCAAAAAAGGAAACAGTAAAGGAAACACCTATTTGGTTCAGGTTGGAAAACCTACCATAGGAATATAGAGATGAGGAAACCATGAATATCTTGGGTGAATCTCTGGGAAAGTTTGTTAGATGGAAAGAAGGGATCAACCAGGGTAAATTTTTCTGTTACGCCTAGGGTGTTGGTCTAGAGGCAAACCTATTTTGAACTCCCCTCTCACATCATTATTCACACTGACAAAGGGGAATGGAGGCAACCGTTGGTAGGTGAAGTTGATGACAATGATGGGGTGTTATTTGTCTAAGGATTTTTCTGGTTTCTCTGAGAGAGGCAAATATACTGATGACTCAAAAATGATTCAATGCCTTCTTCAGTTGACAGAGAGGGACCAAATGTTAGGGGAGCCTCCTTTAAAAATTATATCCCCTTTTGGGGTTTGGGATAATGATGTAAGGGAGGTCATCTATGAGAAAATATTTGTGATGAAGAAAATAGACAAGATCATGATTCGGGCTTTTGAACCTGATCAGAGCTCCATTCAAGATGAACTCTCTACCAAAAAGTAAGTGAAACACCTCTCTCGACATGGCATAAAAATGGGGAATCTCATGCTTTAGAAATTTAGTTTGTTCCCTTTCAGGGATGTTTGAATCCTAACTTAGAGTGCAAGGATGTTTCTCAAGATTAGGTTATTAAAGAAGTTAGTCCTTTGATTATCAATAGAAGGGATAAGAAGGATTTAGATGGTCTTTTTCTTTCAGAGTTGGTAGTTGAAAACAAGAGCTCTTTAGATGGCAATAGAGGGATCATCCAAGGGAGGATGATATCCCTATCAAAGAGGAGTCTAATAGCAGGTCTGATAGAAGGGATTCCTTATCAATAATGAGAAGGGAAGCTAATGATGGTATAATATCTCCTATAGGAACTTGGAGGGTTTGTTTGCAGATGTTAGAGATAGTGGATGGGATTTAATTATTGCAGACAACTTATATCACTCCCAAAGTGAGGATGAGGAAGAGGATGAACTGGGCCTTTTTGAGACCCCAAATATTTTGAGCCCAAGAGGTATTGAACAGACAGACTCCAACTTAAAAGGCCCTAGGTTGGGGGAGAAGAAGAAGAGAGGAGCATGATCCAATAAGGAGAAACCTGAGTTGATAGGTTGTGCAACAGACCAAACTAAATTTTTGAGATCGGGAAAGGGATATGCCCTTTCTTGATAGAAATGAGACTCCTTTCATGGAATGTCAGGGGTTGCAATGCCCCTGACAAGGTTCATTTGATCAAGTGTGGTCTTGATCAAGCAAGAGTTGATTTAATTTTACTTCAGGAGACTAAATTAAAAGAAGGTGATGATGTTTCTTTTAAGCATTGGTTTAGGAGAAAGGAATGTGTTTTTGCCTTTTCTAATGGGGTCTCAGGTGGGCTTTGTGCAATGTGGGATCTGGATGTGGTTGATGTTCGCCTTGTCTCCCAGACTAATGATTTGCAGTGGCTTGAGGTGGTTTCTCAGCAATTGATGTCAACTTTTTTTGTTCTGAATGTTTATGGCCCTAATAACCCTGGCAAGAAAAGGGTTTTGTGGGGTGTTATTAGTGAGATTCTAAATTCAAAGAAAGATGCTTTATTTCTTATGGGTGGAGATTTTAATGCAATCTTAAGCCCTATGGAGAAAAAAGGAGGCAAAGGTTGGGGGGGAGAAGTCAAAGAATTTTTTTTTATTTTGTCTGGAATAATGGTCTCAGGGAGATTGCTTTCAAAATAGGGGATTTTACCTGGACTAATAGGAGGAAGCCATTTTTTAAATATTGTAGAGAAGCTAGATAGATTCTTCTTTTCTGGGTAGTGGGATCAACTTAAGTGGTTATGCAGTGCTGATATCCTACCTATTTCAGGTTCTGATCACTTCCCCATCTGTTGTAACATTTAGGAGGATGCGACCCCTGAATGCTCCCCCTTTAAATTTAAAGCAATGTGGTTTAGAGACCAGAATTTGGTCTCTAATATAGCTAATTGGTGTAGACAAGCCCTTGAGTTGGAAGGTAATCTAGCTTTCAAATTTTATAAACGTTTGCAATTTGTTAAGGATCAATTGAAAATTTGGAATAGGGAATCCTTTAAAAATATCTTTGTGGAAAAGTATTTTTAGAAAATAGCCTTGCATCTCTGATTCAAAGAGTGATAGAAGTAGGGATGGATGAAATGGCCTTTTCAGAAGAAAAAGAATTGAGCAGAAGATATAAGGAAATTCTAACAAGAGAAGAGGTTTTTTGGAAATTGAAGTCTAGGGAAACTTGGTTGAGGAGTGGAGACCGCAATACTAAATTCTTCCATAACTCTATTAAAGTAAGGCGTGCAAGGAATATAATTTTCTCTATTTATGATGGGCAAGGGAGACTCTTATCCAATGCAGGTTAGATTAACAAGGAGGCAATGTCTTTTTTTAAGCATATGTTTTCAGATAATTCTATCCCTCTAGAGGGTTCTAGAGGGTTCTAAGGTGTGCAAGGATATAAGGAAATTCTAGCAAGAGAAGAGGTTTTTTGGAAACTGAAATCTAGGGAAACTTGGTTGAGGAGTGGAGACCACAATACTAAATTCTTCCATAACTCTGTTAAAGTAAGGCGTGCAAGGAATATAATTTTCTCTATTTATGATGGGCAAGGGAGGCTCTTATCCAATGCAGGTCAGATTAACAAGGAGGCAATGTCTTTTTTAAAGCATATGTTTTCAGATAATTCTATCCCCCTAGAGGGTTCTAAGGAGTTACTGGATAGAATCCCCTAAAATTTTATCAGATGGACAAAATTCTAGATTAATGCTCCATGTCTCTAAAGATGAGGTGAGAAATGTTCTTTTTAACCTTGGGGGGATAAGGCCCCAAGGCCAGATAGTTTTTCAGCCCTCTTTTTTCAGAAGATGTGGGATGTTGTGGGCAATGATCTATGGGATGTGGTGGAGGAATCTAGGAGTGGTGGCTTTATCCTAAAATATTTCAACAATACTTTTATTTCCTTGATCCCTAAGAAAGGTGTGTGTCTTTCTTTCAAAGACTTTAGGCCTATTGCATTGTGTAATACAATTTATAAGGTTATTACTAAGGTGATGGTGAATAGGCTTAAACCTTTGTTGAATTGTATTATATCCCTTGAACAAAGTAGCTTTACTCTGAATAGATCTATTTTTGAAGCTATTATTGTGGCTCATGAAGCTATCCATACACTTTGGAAAGCTAAAGTGGCCAAAATGATGATTAAGCTTGACATCAAGAAGGCCTATGATCATGTTAATAGGACTTTTCTTATTGAAGTTCTAAATAAATTTGGTTTTTGTGGGGCTTGGTTAAAATGGATTGAAAGTTGTATTAACTCTCCAAGGATCTTGATTCTTGTTAATGGAAGCCCTCAAGGCTTCTTTGAAACCTCTAGAGGTTTAAGGCAAGGTGATCCAATATTTCCTTTTCTCTTTATTATAATGGCAGAATCTTTAGGGAGATTGATCACTTGGGAAAAGGCAAACTGGTGCCTAGAAAGGTATTGCTATTGCTAAGGGCGTTGATTCAACTACCCACTTACAATTTGTGGATGATAACTTTCTTATGGGTGATGCCTCAATTAGGGAAGCAAGGGTTATAAAAAGCCACTTTAGACTCCTTTTCTAAGGCTTCAGGGCAATGTGTTAATTGAAAAAAAAAATGGATATCCTATTTTTTAATACTATTGCTTTGGTGAGAAGACAACTATATATGATTTTGGGTATGAAACAAGGTTCTCTTCTTGGCAAGGTCTTGGTGTCCCTTTATTTGAAGGTGTTTGCAAGCCAAATTTGTGGAATGATTTGACGGATCATTGTTTTAAAAGGATGGAAATCTGGAAAGGAAGATGGATGTCTTCTGCTGGTCGAATTTTACTTCTTCAGACTATTATTTCAGCCATTCCTATTTATTTGATGAGCTACCTTAAGATCCCTCAAAAAGTCTTGGATAATATTGAAAAAGGGATGAGAAATTTTTTTCTGGTGTGGAAATCAAGAGGATGAAAAATGGCCTCTTATTTCTTGGGACAAAATTTGTAGCTCCAAGGTGAAGGGTGGTTTTGGAATCAAGGTTTGGAGGAAGATGAATCATGCTCTTGGTGCTAAACTAGTGTGGAATATTTATAATGAACCATCTAAATTATGGGTTAAAATAGTTAGAGCGAAATATTTAGGTTCTTCAAAAGATGAGGGTATTTTAAAGATAAGAAATCCTCCAAAAGGCTCAGTTGTGTGGAATTTTATTCTGGTTTGTACAAATGTAATCAAAGACCATATTACTTGGAATATAGGTAATGGGAGGAAGGATTTATTTTGGAAGGACTCATGGAATGGATATGCCCCTGTGCTTTGTGAGGATAACTATAGAGATTTAAGCATAATTATGACTACTCATTGGGGTGATAAGGTGGAGGATTATGTGGTTCTAAAGGATTCTGGTGTGGGTCCATTTTGGACCTGGACAAATATAGACAACTTGGATCTTAATAAACAACATAAAGGTTTAATGTTGGAACATTTCCAGGCCAGAAAAGTGTTCATAACCTCTAGTGATGATAGAATTATTTGGTGTGTTGCTTCCTCTGGCTCTTACTCGGTGAAATTAGGCTATAAGGCCCTAGATATTCATGCAGACTTTAATGGTTGGCTAGTGAACTTATGTTGGAATAATTCATTTTTACCTAAGGAAGGCTGCTTTGCATGGTTAGCAGTTCATGGGAGGATTTTGATAGGTGAGAGAAGAAAAAGGTTTGGTCTTCAGGGCCTCACAAAGTGTGTTCTTTGCAATTCTACTTTTGAAGACGTGGATCATTTACTGCTTCACTGTCCTGATGCTTATGAATGTTGGAATTTTATTAGATCCAAACTAAATTGGATAGGCCCTATCCCCAACTCCATTAGGAAAACCTTTGAGTGTTGTCCTATTCCGAAGCTCAAATTTGTGATCGCTCTTCTATGGTTTATTTGCCCCACCATTATTATTTGGGAATTATGGAAGGAGAGAAATAGGAGGGTCTTTCAAGATAAGGCTGAATCAGTGGATAAAATGAAAGTGAGAATTTTTATCTCAATTGAGGAAGTGATGAAAGCTATTATATTCTCTCAACAAAGTTCACTAGTTTACAATGCAGAGGATAGGAAGTTGCATGTAGAATGGCCTTGTTTAAGGTTGAATAAGGGTGATCTTCTAAAGCATTGTTATTCTTCAAAAGATGCAATGGAAGTCAATTGGACTTCATCAGAGGAAGGTTGGTTGAAGATTAATTTTGATGGGGCTTCAAGGGGTAACCCTGGCCCTTCTGGTGCTGGTGTGATTGCTAAAGATTGGAAAGGTAATATTGTTGCCTTTTCTACTCAAAAATTGAATTTTGGGACAAACAATGAAGTTGAAATGAGAGCAGTGCTCCTAGCAGTGTGTTTGGGGCTTAAGTTGAAGGTTAAGAAACTTCATCAAGAAGGTGATTCTCAGATTATAATTAATGCTTTAACCAACCAAGAGATGAATGCTTGGCACATAAAAAACTATGTTTAGGAGATCAATGCTAAACTGGTCTCTTTTGATGATTTTAAATTAAGTCATATCAGGAGGGAAGGGAACCGTGAGGCTGATGTGTTATCCAAGTGGGAAATCATCTTGGAGACAATGAATGAAATATATTTGGAAAATTTTGAAGGTTGGGGGTGTGGCTGTAATAATTGATTGGTCTCCCTTCCATTTTGTGGTTTAATTTTTTATGGTTTCTATGATGCCTTTTGATTTTCGGGGGTGATGTCAGCATATGCCTGTGGTTTCCCTCTTCTTCTTTTTTTCATATGTGGATGGTTGCACTTCTTTATGATTAAACCTCATATCTTTTTGTGAGGTTGGCAGTGCTTTAAGTTTTGGAATGAAAGGTGGCACACGTGAAGTGAAAGGCACTTGATGATGGGAAGTCCACATTAAATGGGCTTCAATTTCAAGTTTTTTGTGTGCTATTTCTTGTTTCTCTCTATTGCTTCTTATGTAGGTCTTCAGGTGGGTTCTTCTGCTATGGAGACAATGGAGGCTACCTTCTTGGTGGGAACTAAGAAACAATATAAGTCATTTGCAAGCCTGGTTAGCAAAGAACGAATGTTGGGCATGTTGAATATTAAAGATGGCAAAGTGGCCATGGTAGCAATTGATGTTTTGGGAGAAATTTTTTAGGAAAGGAGGTAGAAATGGAGGTCTAACATTGATGTGGTGTCTATGGTGATAGCATGGGCTATGTAGTTGGGAGAGTCAGAACAAGTCGTGAAGAGGGTAATTGAGGACCTTTTCGATAAGGACCGACTAGACTGGCTTGATTCTATCCTAGAATGGGCTTATCCAGGCATAGGTTTTAATTACATGGAGTATTTTGAGGATGAAGTTGATGGGCGTCTATATGGCAGAGTCCCTTTTTTGCGGTGGTGGGGAAAAGTGGACAAAGAGGCCTACAGTGCGGATATTGGTAGCAAATGGGGGCGTTTGAAGACTGAATTGGGCAGAGCTTTGGATGTGGCTCATGGAAACAACAGGGCAATTTATGTGAATGTGCCTAGAAGGAAAAGAGGGTAGTGAAGGAGAAAAATAACTTCAAGTGGGGGATGCTCGTCAAAATGACAAACAATGTGGTAGGTTTGAAAGTTTTTGATCCTGATTTTTGGCTACAGCGGGATTATGGTTTTTATGGTTTCGAAGGACGCTAGTATTTTTTGAGTTTTTCCTGATGATAGAGGTTTCTTATCAAGAATTTGGATGATTTTCTATTTCCTAAGCCTAATTTGCAAATTCTGAAAGGGGGATTCAAGATTGTTAAGTTTTTGGTTTCTCACCATTTTTTGTCTGGAGATCCCACATGATGGTGTCATCCGGTGGTTGCAGAGGTTTTTGGTTTCTCTGCAGGTGAAGCATGGAGGTGCTCAAAATCAGCCTGCTCCTGGTAGATGACTCTTTCTTATCGGTGTTTTCTTTATGGTTTTTGTAATGTCCAAAATTATTATGGACTATTTTATTTAGTTGTAGCTGGCTCTTTGGTGTTTGTAATAGTTGAAATTCATAGAATGGATTTATTGTGATGCTTGAAACTCTTTGTAATCTTCTATTATTATTAATAAAATATTCATGTTATAGATATAAAAAAAAACTTTGTAATGGTAGGATTATAGATACTAGACATCGACTTCCCTAAATTGTCAGGATGAGTGTGCCCTATCGCAATGTCTAAATGGTAAGAGAGGGGAGATAACAAACAGGTCCAAATCCCAACTTAAGTCATTTATTGTTCTGACATAGTGGACAAGTATCTAATTGTTTACCCCTCTAAATTCATCCAGGTGACGTGAATTCGTGAACCTTCCTTTGAGCTTGATTATTGTATCTTGATGTAGTCAGTTTTCTTCAGGTTTGCATGTTTGTGGTTTGATGTGGTATTTGTGTTAAAAGATTAAGGATTTCATTAGGAGTAATTATATGTTTTAAATAATTACATCTTATGAAATATTGAAATATTAAATGTATGGTTATTTAATTAATAAGAATTAATTAAATACTTATGTTTATTAAAGGGATTTAATTAAAAGTCTATTTATGGAAATTTAGCATTTAATTAAATATTAAATTTTAATTGAGAATTAAATGTATAATTAATATATTAATATTTAAAAATATCGAATTGCATATTTATAATATGCTAAAAATAATAAATCTAATTAAATTATTATTATGCGATTTAATTACACATTCAATTTAATAAATCAATTAAGAATTCTAAATTAAAGTTAAGTTAAAAAATTGCATATTATTATCATTAAAAGTAAAATTAATCATGCAAAAAGGGTTTGATAGAGTTTTGGCTCTGGATTTGGAATTGAAGGAATTTTTGAAAGCTTGGGATTTTTGAAGTTTGGATTTGTTCTTTGTTGTTGCATACCGGGTTTTGGATTAAGGTAGCATTTGATAACATGTGTAAATCTTTTCTTTTCAAAAAGATTATTTTCATTATGTTTGTCAGGTTTGGTAAATGATTTTTGGATTATTGTATTATGGATCTTGTCTTGTTTGTAAAATTGAGAAGAAAAGGCTATTAGGATTGTTTGTGTAAAAAATTATATTTTTATTAGATGTAAATCCTAGAATCCTTTTGAGGAGATTACAACCAAAAGAGTTAGGGATAAACTTATAGCATAATCAATTATGGTTTTGTTTAAGTCTTGATAGAATAATCTTGAGATTAAACGTGTTTGATATTACAAAACCCGATAGACATTATTTTATTGAATTGTATTTAATGTATTGCTTCTACAAGAATTTATTGAGAAAAATATCTATTCATTGTATAATTAGGTTCCTAGCACACACTCACACACACACACACACACACACATACTCTATATAAGTTGTAGATTATTTTTTCTAAAAAGAAAAAGAAAAAAGTAGGCTGGGAAAGTACACTCGGGATTTTATTGACTAGTTAAAAATAAAAAATAAAAATAAAATTAAAATATATATATGTATGTATGTATACATACATACATACATACATACATACATACATACATACATACATACATACATACATACATACATACATACATACATACATACATACATACATATATATATATATACATATATATATATATATACATATATATATATATATATATATATATATATATATATATATACTATATATATATATATATATATATATATACATATATATATATATATATATATATATATATATATATATATATATATATATATATATATATATATATATATATATATATATATATATATATATATATATATATATATATATATATATATATATATATATCAATTGATTAATAAAAAAATATTTGATCTTTTATTTAAGGGAGCTTTCTACTTGGAATTGTATGTATTTGTATCAACTGATTAATTAGATATGTTAATGGAATATTTTAATCAAACAAAATATACATGACTTATTAAACCAATTGTTGGTAAATCATGAGTCAAATTGATGTTGTGATTTTGGTGTTCTTATCGTTTGCTTGGGGAAATTAAGTTGGCCTTAGGAACTGTATACCAAGGCTTGGGGGGAGTTTTATTTCTCCTATTGTATATGTGTTCCTACTTGCATGCATTATGATATTACAGTCTCAATCATTTTTCCCAAACCTTTTTAAGACTTAAGCTCATGTTATTTTGGACACTTTGAGAGTGTGTTTGTGATGTTTTTGGTTTGAGGACTAGTATGTGTTCCTGATGTCTTTTTATGGAATGGGATTTGATCATCATACTTTTATGTGACTTATAAGATTTATTTATGACTTATGAGATTAGGTTAGGTTATATAGGTGTTAGTGGGGAAGTGATGCAAGAGCATCTTGGGTTCCTGGCGATCTTGCATCTTCTTGGAGGAATTTTCTTGTGGTCTGATGAAGTTCCTTATTTTGGGGAGTTTTCAGAGATTTTGTGTGTAGATGATCTATGGAGATTCTTGGCGTGTGTGATGAAAAGGATTTATTCCTTGTTGTGTTGGAAATTTAAGGTGTTGAGAGGGGGGGGTGAATCAGAACCTTATAAAACTTTTAACCTTTAATAACTATTGTATCCCCTTTATCTTTGCATGCATAAAACTTAACACACTATTTTTTGAATGTAAATAAACTAAAGTAAACTCATTCATACATCACACATAACACACACAATTTTGATAACAAGGAAACCCTTGGCTAGAGGGGAAAACTGCAGTGGGGATGACACCCACAATCCTTCACTACTGCAACATAAAGGTTGCTTGATTAAAGCATACAAAATATCAATTATGGTTATTTACCATGTTAGGAGTAATACAAAATAAGACCTGCTAAAGTCTACCTAGTTAAAGGATTTTTTCAACACTCATTAAGTGTGCACTTTGTTAAGAGATTTACAATAAAAATCTTGCTAAAGCCTACCCAATATGTGGGATTTAAGAATACAAATATAATGATGTATTATAGTAATTAATGGATCTATAATAATGCATCTACGTATATGCTAAATCTGATCTTTTATGCTCTTTTCAGTATCATTACCTTCCTGTGACTGTTTTCACCAAAATCATTCACTTTCTCTACTCGGTAGCCTTAATTGCTTTGTCTCTTCTCTGATTTCTCTGCTTCACTATATTCTTGTTGGATTTGGGTGAGGAAAGCTAAGTACTGAGAGGGGAGGGGTAAATCAGTACTTCAAATCACTTTTAAATTTTTCTGAACTTCCTTCACATTCATTTACTGATTACTTAACCTTTGCATGCATCACATGAAAATAAATAAAACATATAATTATCACACATAACACAATGATTTTGGTATCTCAAAAATCCTTGTTAGAGGATAAAAAATATGACAGGGATGACACCCACAACACTTCACTACTCCAGGAATAAAGTTTCTTAGTTAGAGCTACAATGCTTAGCTATTTCTGATAGCTTACCCTGTTAAAGGTATTAACTTAATTAAGATTTCTAAGAATACTAAGTCTACTCTGTTGAGATATTTCACAACTCTAATCTAAGAATTGTACCTGGTTAAAGGATTTATACATAAGATCTGATCGGTTAAGAGACTTATACAATTTTGATTGACTTTTAATTAGCAATGCAAAATGTCTGTCAAAAATGCATCCATAAATGCTATTCAGACTCTATATGCTCATCAATTCATTACCTCAAAATGTGTATCCATTACACTAATCAATTCAGTGCTTGGTAGCTCAATTCTGAATTTGTTCTTCAATACTCTATTACTCGGTAGCTTCACTGTTCATTCACCTTCTTCTCTGATCCACAATCTCTAATTTCTCTTGACATACATATGTTACCTCATTCTTCTTACTATGATCTTCATACTCTGATATTCTTATATACAAAATGTAGGTGGTGCTAGAAGTTATAGAATATTCATCTTCAAGCGGTGCTAGCATTGAGTACACTTCCAATGCATATTTCATCCTTAATTCTCATTAGTTGCACTCACCTTATAATCATGTGTAATCATTAGATTTTAATCTCTAATATTATGTTATACGATCTCCTCAAGATTTGTAAACCATTTTCTAATCGGTGTCCAGGTTCAATCACTAGTACATTTGAGTCATTTTTCCAATGGCTATCCATTGCCATTCTGACACCAAACTGTCAACCAAGAAACACTAACCATCATTGCAGTTTTGGTGTCGATAGCACCGATGACTAGGATGATCATTGTAATTGCGATGACACGCACCATCGCAATATGTAGGGTAAAAGGGCTTGCCAACATGGTCAGAGATGGTCAAAATGTCATCAAGACTTATAATTCTCATCACAATTATGACCTCTATCTGACAGAAATGTTGTATAAGCGATGACTACCCATCAGATAGTTCTGATAGATAGTCATCGTCTCGAGTGCTCTATTGTCAGTCATAATTTGATTGCCTTCGTAATTATGATGATATGCACCATCACAATGTGTAGGGTAAAAGGGCTTGTGAACATGGATAGAGAGGTGGTCAAAATGTCATCGAGACTTATTATTGGTGTTGCAATTATGACGGTAATGCGACAGAAATTATGTACAAGTGATGACTATCTATCAGAGAGTCCTGACAAATAGTCATCCTCTCTAGTGCTCCACTATTTGTCATTCTCTGATGACCTCTGATGACCATCGTAATTGCAACGGTATGTTGTATTATACATACATACATACATATACATACATATATATATATATATATATATGTATATATATATATATATATATATATATATATATATATATATATAGAGAGAGAGAGAGAGAGAGAGCTTCTCTTTGTTTCAAGAATAGTTTAACATTCTCTACTTAACAAGGCCAACCACGTGAAGGTGGAAGCTCATCTGGCCCCTCCTAGGAGCATCGTATGACTCCTTACGACATTTTAAGACCTCTAAGATGTATTCTTAGAGATTGTAAAGGGTCATAAGGGGTAATAAGAGATCGTGGGACACAACAGATTAGAAAAATAAATGTAGGCATCACGCATGGTCACAATTCTTTGGAGATACAATATAATTAAGTGTATACCCAGATGATGCAACACAACCACTACTCCTCCAGTTCTAATTTGACATTGTAGGGTCCAAAACCAATCAAGATAGGGTCCAAAAGCCATCGTTATCTATGGTTTTTGGATCCTACAGTGTCAAATTAGAACCAGAGGAGTACTATTTGCATTGCATCATCTGGGTATACCACTCAATTATGTTGTATCTCCAAAGAATTATGATCATGATGCCTACATTTATGTTTCTTAGTTGTTGTGAGATTAAAAGTCTTCTAAGGAACATGTCGTGTCTATGTGGAACTACATAGGATCATCACCAAAGGGGGTTTGGGATCAGAAAACTCCCTTTCACTTAATAATTATGAATCCATCAATGGTATACTAATTGTTTAGGATTGTAATTTTCCATTAATGGCTTCAAATTACCAATTAGATTATAGTGAAATGTAAACCAAGATTCATATAGAGAAAGGTGTTTCTCTTGGAAAATGGCTGATGGTGATTGAGGAAGAAGATTTGAAAATGATGATTGATCCAATTCAGATTGGTGCAACATTTTCAAATCTTCTTCATAATCATCATCAACATGGCCAATTTTGGAAAACTAATTTTGCATACATTGAATTTTGCATACTCCTTATTTTGTTATGGGTTGATATTGTCAGACATGGTCTTTCTTAAATGGAATAACTCATTACTTGTACATTGAATATAATGTTGGTGGAAGAAGGATGATTTGTTTGCAACCTACAGATACAGACACTGAATTAACAACTATTTTCTCAACTCTAATTTTCTCAACACAAAGGAACATTTATCATAGCCATTGAAACATGATTATTTTTAAATGGAATACACCAAGGAGTACCATCAAAAATATTGACCATTTACAATCATGAATAGTAAACCTAAATCAAATAGCTCATTGTTTTATCAGCATGTGTAGTCTCTATGTATATGAAAAATGAATGAAATATCAAGTTGAAATAAAATAATGAACAAAAATTCAAATTCAAGGCCTAATTTATCAAGAGCAACAAACAATGTGGAACCCCACAAATGAAAACATGAAACGTAATAAAAAAACATTGCAAAACTTGATTGGGACAATGGAATTTACAAAGGGAAGGTGAGAGGATCAATCAAATAACCAAAAAAAGAAACATGCTTTGTCAACAATGTTCAAAATCCTGTCACCAAGCACAAACATGGGAAATAAAAAAGGAACAAAAGACAAGAAATAAGAAAAATCGTTAGGACTATAGAAAAATCATTAAGACTATAGAAAATCAAGTTCTAGAAATGGACGGTTCTGATGCTTTGCCATTACAACAATTGAGCATTCATCATTTGGTATATAAATAGGTGAAAAATATGCAGATTTGACCAAAAAATTATGGGAACTAGAGTACCCAACAACAAATGGACTTGTGATGATTTTCACAATAGTACATGTGTTGTTGGGTCAACTCCCAGTATTGCTTACGCAAATCTTATGTTCAACACCTATGCATATGAAGTGGCTCTAATTCTAGATACAGTCTTTGAACAACCATTTTGTCAACACAGAGGGACATTTATCGTAGCCATAGAAACCTATCTCAGAACTGTCCATTTCTCTATGTATATGAAAAATGAATGAAATGTCAAGCTGAAATAAAATATTGAACAAAATAGTATTCCACATAGAGTGAATGAAATATACCATCAAAGGAAGGTGAACTTCGCAATTGGCCCAAACTCAGACATGGGAAAATTCAAACTCAAGGCCTAATTTATCAAGAACAAAAAACAATGTGGAACCCCACAATCAAAAACATGAAACCTAATAAAAAACACAGCAAAAATTGATTGGGACAATGGAATTTACAAAGTAAGGAAAGGTGAGAGGATCAATCAAATAATCAAAAAATAAACACGCTTTGTCAACAATGTTCAAAATCCTTTCACCAAGCATAGACATAGGAAATCAAAAAGGGACAAAAGACAAGAAATAAGAAAATCATTAGGACTGTAGAAAGATCATTAAGACTATAGAAAATTAAGTTCTAGAAATGGACGGTTATGATGCTTTTCCATTACAACAATTGAGCATTCATCATTTGGTACTTCTTGGTGTATTGCCACTCTGAATCGAGAATGTCAGGTGGAGCTAAAAAAACATACCACATTTACATTTTTTTACTAGGTCTATAAAGTTTTTAACTTATAGACCATGTGAACGTTAGAACTCTGACATCTATGGGTGAGAGAATGTCCTCAACAAGCTAGCAAATAAAAAGTCTTGATTTTCTTGCATGCTGAGGACATTACCCTCACCTATAAGAGTCAAAATTACAATGTTTGTGATGGTCTATAACTTAGAATACCTAATTAGAGACCTATATCAAAAAATACAAACCTGTTGCATTTTTTAGCTCCACCTAATATCCTATTCACTTGGTTTCGAGAATAGTTTAATATTCTCCACTAATCAGGGCCAACCACGTGAAGGTGGAAGCTCATTTGCCCCCCCCTAAGATCACTCTAAATTCCCCGTTAACATCTAAAATTTATTCATTCATTCATCTATTAATAAAATGTAACATACATTCATTTACACAAGATTAATTAGAATTCATTAACACACATTCATTAGCATTCATAAGATTCATTAGCATTTATTAACACATCATAACATTCATTAACACATAAGATTAAAACATCAAGACATAAACATCAGTTATTATCAAATAACTTGCATAAATGAGAATCATTTCTTTTTTGACTTTTTCTTTTGTTATGCTTCCGTGAATTGTTGCAGAAGCATATCCATCTCATCATCATCCTTTATTCTCTCTTGTGCACGTGATCTCACTGTCCTTTGCAAAGGTGGGTCCTCTACAATAACAAATAAAAGGGTTAAATTAAAAACATATTATCATAATTGGGGTTAATTTAAAAACATATTATCATAATTGTTACAAGCATTTTAGTACTTTAAAGAACATAAATGTGACGATCTTTACCTTGTCCAGCCACATCTTCTTTCCCGGTGGCTTGAACCTCAACATGCTCATTAGGAACAACCTCTATATCCCCTACAACTGCAATACAAAATATTTTATTAATCCCAACACATTATAATTAAATTTTTATTACTACGCCAAATTTAATTTAAAATGTTTACTTGTATTAATAATTCAATAATCAAAATTCAAATAGAAAATGTATACCTTGAGTACTACAATGTACATTCAAATTGACACCTCCGTCATGCTCGGATGGTGTATTAGGATTGACAGGTTGCATTCGAATGTAAGTAATTAGTGCATTTATCAACAATATATACATATAAATACAACACAAATACTGAGAAATGTTAATCATTCAATTTAATACATATAAATATATTCACTTTAAGGTTTTAAACAAATATATAATCATTTTTTCCTTACTTAAAACAAATATATTCACTTTATGTTGGAACTTAACATCAAATACAGTAATTGGTAAAGTATTCAACTTGAAATAAAAATCAATTGGCTTATTTACCTGATCGACAGATCCACCAGAAGAACCTTGCACTCAATGATCGAAATCATTCAACCATGACTGTATAGCCTTGTTTGTAGCCTATTTTCTTATCCTCTTCTGAAATCTTTTTTTTTGAACTCCAAGGCCTACATTTTTGCTTGGTATCATGAATTTTTATTGTAGTGAATTTTATCAAAACTAAATTGACTGCAATTTATAAATATTTGCATATGGTTTTTCATTTACTAATATTTACAATTCGTGCAGCAAGTTTTGAATATCCACCCAAGCCAAGCTTGTGTTTCTTGTGCTTTTGTTTTCTTACTTTTATTGTCTTTGATGTGTCATGCAACCTATGTGATGTTTGAAATATGTTAGATCACATAAGTACAAAGAGTAAATAGTACATAATTTCATTATAAAGATTATCACGTACCTTTTTCAATTGGGTGGTATTATTTATCCACCATGTCTTGTGCTTCTCTCAAGTGCATCCCTTTTAAGATTCTCCCACTCATTAATAGGAACATAGGGGGGGCACTCGTAATAAGGGTTGTGTTCTATTTGGGACCTGAAGGTGTCCCTAATATACTTCAAAGCTTGGTCTACTTTCTCAAGGAGCCTAAGTCTTTGAAAGACATTGGGTCCAATAACATTTTCCATAGAGTCAATGAGTTTATCCTTTAACTCTTTATCTTGTAACTTCCACCTTTTAAGAAAAAAAATTTGTTAGATTCATAAATGAAGTAAAGCTACCTTTTAATATACTTGAAGAAAGGGATGAAAGGAAATCTGATTTAGCAATGAAATCAAAATATGATACCATGTGGGTATGGTTGGCCCAAAATGTGAAAACATTCATCATTGAGTTTTTCATAAAATAGATTATTCCCTACAAAATAATAACGAGATTATTAGTTATTGCAAGGGACTATACAGGGGGTTAGTGCATTACATTATGAGTATAAGATTGCATAGTAAAATAAAGGATCAATCTTTAAAGTACCTGGAAGCTGGGCTACTCTCACGGGAAGTCCATCTTTAATGCTCATGAGCAATTGATCACAATTCTCTATTGTTCTCGTACATCTAACACGAGTACATCCAAGGATTTCCTCATTGCCTCCTACATAAAATGAATCCAATATTACAAAACGCCCCCTAAGAAAGCATAGTTCAAGCGAAATAAACACATGATAAATGAGAGATAAAAAGAGGAATCTACTTACCAATAGGCATTGCCATCGCATCTGTGGTTGTGCTACGTGTTGTTGATATTATAGGTGATAGTACCTTTGTGGTTTTGTTCCTCGTAGTAGGCGACGTACTCAACATAGGATCAATGGTAGGTGCTGAAAAATAAGATTGTTAGAGCATAAAAAAATATGGACAACCATGGACAAGATTGTTAGAGCTATTAATTTATTTTTTTGAGAAAAATGCAAGTGGACAATAGAACATGTGATGTACTTGAACCACCTGAAGTATCTCCATTTGGGGCATCACCCTTTAATTATTTTTGCATCCTCTGTAAAAATAACACATATGTATTTTAGTTAATGACATAAATAAAAGAGTATACTATAAAAATAATGATTGAACTTTTGTTATAATTAAAAACTACATTAATAATTATTGTATAAGTCTTAACCGGGTGAATCAACTCATCCTCTCTCATCTTTATTTGAGGAGTCTGAGGTCGAATCCCTACCAATCGAGTTAACTCTCTTGATAGTGCATGAATGACCTTTTGTAGTGCAACCACAGGATCAACGTCTGATGCAAAATCAACAATGAATGGATCCTGCTCATCCTGCGGCTCCTCATGGACTACTTGTTCCTTTCCCTTTTTATGATCAGCACTTATTTGTGAGAACAATATTATTAGCACTTTATTTAAAATAAATTCAAAATAGTAGTGAAGAATAAAACATAACAAAAAAATACACATTAACATTTTTCTTGTATGTGCATTTGTACAACAACAATGAGTTTTACCTATTGGGAAGAAGAAGTCCCATGAGAACCATCATTGTCATGCGTATCGTGTGGCTGTTGATCCATACTATAGCCCTGTATTTCAAAAAAAAATCATTGAGACAAGAATAAATACATGTGTTCTTATTATAAGTTACGTTGAATAATAGACAATTATCATAATGCTTTAATTAAAAGAAGAGATAGTTTTTTAATTTTTAAACAATTTTAAATGGCGCATATTTCATACCACCTCATCCACGATAGTGGGTTTTTTTGTATCCATGCAATTCAAATTGTAATCAATAAGTAGCTCTCCACCTCAATGTATTGATTTGATCGCATATACAAATACGTGATTTCCCTCACGTGCCTCAAATATGCAATTGGGTTGCTTCTTAGTTGACGTCGGTCATGTACTGTTTATAAAACCTGCAATATTCCCTGATGCTTTTGGCTTTCCGTCAATGTATATAGCTACTTTTTACTTTGTTCACTGACTTTTTGTTGCATATAATTTGTCATGAGTGCATACCTACACATACTTTTTTTATATCTAACAATCTGCATCCAACTACTGTAATCATAACAAGGTCCGACATACTCCATCAATTCAACAACTTTGTTGTAAGAGACCTTTATGCCATCCATGGAAAATAGGCCCAAACTATCTAATGAAGATGGTTTTATGTGATATATGCTCTCTCTAACACAAAAATTAGTGTTCATTGGAGGAAGTTCATCGGGGACCCATTGTTTCTATAGATATTTGTACCTAAAGGGCAGCTTAGAGTTACCTTTGCTCTCATCATCATAAGAACATGACCCCCCTTGAGCAAGGAAAAATCACATGCATTTATTGAATTTCTTTTTGATCTTTTGACCTCGAGTTGATCTCCTTGATTTAGAAATACTAAATGTCTCACTTTCTTCTTCCATTCCTATAATTTCCTCGCTCGAGGAAACAAATCTGACAAATACCTATTTGCTGGTACCTGCACTCCATGAAATGAGAGAGACAGGTGGAAATGAGAGAGATATTTTACAAATGGTAAAAGACATTAATCTCTATGGGGTGTATTGACTTATACCTGACAATCCATGAGATTGTGTGGGATGCTTGTGAAAGGGGTTCAGGTTTCTGCATATGTAAATCAATTGTCTTATGTCATTGATCTACCAAGAACTCAATATAAATTAATTAATCTATCAAGAACTCAATATTAAATAGCGTAGGCATTGAACACATAATTGTACATTTCATTCATGTCATTGATATTCTTATTCATCCATCTCATCATCAAGATCATCATCATCAACGACATCATCAACACCACTATCGTCAATTTCATCATCATCAACATCATCATCATCGTCATCATCATCACCATCATCATCATCCTTCTCCTCCTCATCATCATCATCATTGTGATCAGTAGAAACATCATCATCATATTCTTCTTCGACTAACTCTCAATCATGATCATCATCTACATCATCTTCCACTTCTTCCTCTTCCTTGATATCTTCTTCTTCCATCGCATTATACTTTATCGGCCTTCCTCTTGGATCATGTCTAACAACAAATGACCAACCCGGTCTATGTAGAACCTCTAAGTAAAATACCTGCTCACATTGGCTTGGAAGAACATAGGGCTCTTCCCCAACTGGTTCAAACAACCTTGTATTAATCATTAGAAATCCATTGTCATGTTCAATAATAGTTCTATTAGGATCATTTTGATTGAGTCGTAGTCTGTACCATTTCACGATGAAGAGAAATAATTTGAATAAATTAATGTCACAGTCAAGTATATCAACCAAAATTCCATACAATCGATTTAGAGACTCTCAAGGATGTAAGTCGTTTCTAGATGAAATATTAGTCACCTGGAAGATTGCACTTATCCCAGAATCACAAGTTCTCTTCGTGTCATCCAACTTTTTGATGTGAAATTTATAACCATTGCATAACATAAACTTATGGCATTTCACCTACAATAATGTCAAAAATGTATAAATTATTTCATCACGAGTTGAAAAACATATGGTTGATTAACAAATTTATAAGTACGTGGAGATCTCTTAAACCATATGCTAAATCTATTTCCTTTTGTGTAACATTGGGATCTCCATTACGATGATCTTGTATAACCAATGAAGACATAGATTCCATTTTAATCTATGACCATAATGTTGACATCATTAAATCCATACCGTCATCCAATCTTGATTATTTACAACAAACACATGTATTGCATCCCACTCTTTAGCAACTGTACAAAACTAAATAGATGACTTATAACAAATTTATTTTGAAGATTAAGAATTAATTAACTACAATAACATCTCATAATTTATTACCTTTCACTTTCCTAAATCTACCATTCCCCACCAAGTACTCCCCTTCAAATTTTTTAATGGAGTCAAGATTCCAAATGCAATCTATATGGGTCTTTGTTGTAAGATTAGGAAGATATTGAGTAACATACACCATCATCTGGTATACCATATATCCCTCAACCATAGAATCCTCAAGACGTACTCTTTGTTGAACCATACCCTTCAAAAATTTCAAGTGCCTATCAACCATCCACATTGACCTAGCCTGTGTAGGTCCACACAATTCAATCTCCTCAACTTGGGGTATGAGGCAGTGTTCTTGTGCATTGAAAAAAGTTGAAGGTAAACACTTTTGCATTTCACACATTAGTAGATGAATTTTTTTCTTCCAATAGTTTATATCTTCTTTATGGATTTCTTTAGATGACAACCACCTACAAGAGATTCAAGACACAAAAATATATAAATATGAGACTTTACAATATATTACTCGTTTGATATTATTGTTTGATATATTGAACAAATATCACTGCTTACCTCATGTATTTTTCAAGATCATATATCACTTGTTTGATATTATTGTTGAAGTTCTTTGTGAGCGATAGGAGTAGCACATACTGCAATAATTGTCAACTGATCATTTCATACAATGAAAATTGAATGTAGTTACACAAATATATTATAAATACAAAAGATTGTGACTAACCTTGATGAAGGTATGTCAATCATGCATTTTATCCCTAGCCAAAAATCACTTTTCTTTGATATGAGATTGCTTATATTCACAGCAAATCTTGTAGGAAATCAAAATTTTCGTATGACTTCTTTTATGACATTACTTTGTTGCTTTTTTAATAACCAAGGAATGACATTTGCATTAATCCGGTCTCCATTTCTATTTGATTCAATGATGTTTTTCATTGCATGATTGGAATCATGAATGTCACTAAAAATTTTGCCAAGTTTTTTTTTGTTATGCCTTCCATCCAATATTTTCCATAGTGTATTTGTTACATTCTTTCCAATATGCATAGCATCAAACAAATGCACAATTTGTAGCTGCTCATAGTAGGGAATCCTACTAAATTCTCTGGGATAACATTTTAGTCCCTTTGGAAGGTGGTCAGTGATGCCTTAACAACCTTCCCGATCATCAACTATAGAATTAGCCAACAAAACACAATCAAAATATATCATTTTCAAACATAAACCATTAGGTGGAATAATATTACCTCTAATTCTATTATATTCCAGTTGCCATAAGTGAGGTTATTGGACATTGCTAATGAATTGGGGAGATTGTTGGATACATTTAATATGTTTAATCACTACATTGAGTGATGTTATAATTACTATTGTTGTCATTCATATTTTTTCACTGATGTCAACATATGTTTCTATGAAGAGAAAAGGTTGGTTATTACAGTGTACGGATACTGTACGGATGTTTCAGAATGTGCGAATTCAGTTGTGTGTACAAGAAGGTGTCGTGATCTTATATCTAAGATCACATGATGTAATATTGCATATTGGTTGAGTTATAGAAGATTTATTGAAGACTGGTTACTGGACAGTGACAGTGGAAGTTGACAAAGTAAGTCTCTGAGTTTTGAGTATATCTTACATGCGATGAGGATTCAATGTATGCGAGCTTAAGGGATGACATATAGTGCACTAAATAATGTTCATTGATCTTAGAAAGGTACATAAAGTAGGATGATGTAAGTTGTGGCATGTGTTCTAGAGATGAACTATTTGGAAGTTGACTTCAGAGTTGTAGCATGTATCATGGATGGCGAGCATGATTTACAGATGTTGGTCCTTAATTATTGAATTGTAATTGTTGTATACTTGTTTTAGATACTGTTTGTATCTTAGCAAGGAGTTATGTAATCATTTATGTATTAGGAAAGCCTAATTGGCCGACCTGATCATTTATTTTATAATAGGGTATATATGTAAGATCTTTTCTTTTGAAAAGATATGGCAGAATGTATGTGATGTAAAAGAGGATTATGGAAGCTACGAGCTTGTGTCTACTAGATGTAGAGCATAGGATAAATTATATACTTTATTAGAACTAATCAAGAAAAGACAGTTGCTATCAGACAGTTCAAAGATTGTTTATTTCTTTACATACACTTGTGTTGTGAATAGTGAGTTCTGAAGGTGGACATAACCTTCTTTGGGCAGTGAGCCTACCTTCTTTTTCTTGACTCCTAACAGGGTTTGTCCTCTAACAAGGACTATGTACTGTAATTTTTTAATGAGCTCCTAATAGGGCTAGATCTTATAACAAAGATACTATACTCTCAGTACATCATTAGTCGGTGTTAATTCTCACCAGGGTTTTACCTTTAATAGGGTTTCCTCGACAACAAATATTGTGTTATTATGTTGGCATTCATTGTGTTCATTTGATCTGATATTACTGCTATTCAAGGTTTAAATTTTAATAATCTATCATACAACTAATTCACAACCCCCTCTTAGTTGTATTGGTGGACTGTTATTCCTAACAATTGGTATTAGAGCTTCTGGTCCTTAGAGAGAAAGCTTAACAGCTTGAGGTGATCTTGGAGATGGCATTCTATAGGAAGGATAGTCCAAAATTTGATCCTGAAAACTTTTACAGTTGGCAGAACAAAATGAAAACTAATTTGCTATTTTTGGGCATTGACTACTAGATGATTACAAAGAATGAAGTTACCATGAAGGCTGAAGATGAATTGGATAAGGCTTCTGACGATGAAAATAAGATATTTTCATAGAACATGGTCGCAAGGAAAGCACTAATCAGTGCACTCTCTGAAGGAGAATTTACTGAAGTTAAAGATCTAGATTCGACACACAAGATTTGGACAAGATTAGAAGCATTGTATGAAGGAGACAAGTTTACCAAAAAATCAAAGTTACAGAACTGGAAAAAAAGGATGGAGAAGCTACAAATGAAGGATGATGAAAATATTAGGGATTATGTACAAAGAGTTACAGAGGTTTTGATTTGAATAAAAAATTCTCGAGGCACCTATGAAGAGGAAGAAGTCATTGTGAAGATCCTTAGATCATTGACACCAGTCTACAAAACCAAAGCTCATACTATAGAAGAAATTATACCTCTAACTCCAAAATTTAGCAGAGAAATGTTGATTGCAAAGTTAACTACCTTTGAAGTTGTAGAAATGGGAGATTTTGTACCTAAAGTTGAAACAACATTTAAGGCATCCACACATAGAAAGATAATATCTGCAATTCCAAGCACCAACAATGAGAACATAAAAGAAGAGCTTGGTGAATATGCTGATGAATGGGAATAGGTACAAGAAGAAGAAAGAAAGCTAGATGAACTTGTTGCACTAATCACCAGAAGAGAAAAGAGAGGTAAGGGTAAATTTGAAGGAAAGTTAGCTTTGAAATGTTTTTCATGCAATAAGATAGGTCACTTTGCATCTAGATATCCTACAAGAGTTCCTAAGCACAAACCTAAGTTTTTCAAGCCCAAGTACTCAAAAGAAAAGGAATGTTATTGTGCTAGTGAAGGTATTTTTGATGATGATGATTTGGATTATGAGGAGATTGGATTTATTGCTATTAAAGATGAAAAACCAGTACATGAGGAAAAAACTTTAGTATCACATGTTGATAAGAAATCTGAATGGGTTATAGACAGTGGTTGCTCACATCATATGACCGGAGACAAAAATAAGTTTGTTAAACTAATGAAATATGATGGTGGTGTTGTAAGATTCAAAGACAATGTTCCTAAGCCTATCATAGGAGTAGGATCTATTTATTTGTATGGAAGGACTAATACTGATAATGTATTGCTTGTTGATGGACTTAAGCATAACTTTTTGAGTGTTAGAAAACTGATGGACAAAGAGTATCAATTAAAATTCATTGATGGGAAGTGTTTTATCAGAAGTAAGACAGGAAAATTGATTGCAATCGATACTAAGTCTGGAGGTAATGTATTTGAGTTAAATACATCTGGAGCCTCTTGTTTTGTTGCGAAGGTAGATGATAGTTGGTTATGGCACAAAATATTTTGTCATGTTAATTTTGATAATATTGTGAAGGAAAGCCTAACTAATGCAATGAGAGATCTATCGAAGATTGTGAAACCATCTAACACCATATGTAGAGAATGTGTTATGGGAAAGCATACTAGAAGAAATTATAAAAGTAAATCATATACAACAAAAGGAAAGTTGGATCTGGCACATACAGACCTATGTGGACCTACAAGGATGAGATCATATTATGGTGAAAGGTATTTTAAACTTTTTGTTGATGACTTTTCTAGAATGATGTGGATCACTTACTTGAAAGAGAAATTAGAAGCATTTGAAAAATTCAAGATATTCAAAGAAAAAGTAGAGAATGAATCAGGTTTAAAGATAAAATGTTTGAGATTAGACATAGGTGGAGAGTTTACTTTAGATCTATTCAATTCATATTGTGAAGAACATGGAATACAAAGGCAGACATCTACTCCTAGGACTCCATAGCAAAATGGGATAGCAAAGTGAAGAAACAGAACAATATTCGATGTTGCTAGGACAATGTAGCTTGAAGGAAATATATCTCATGTGCATTGGAGAGAATTTGTTGGGACAACAATATACACTTTGAACATAATTCAATTCAAAAAAGGTAATGCTGACAGTAACTTATATTTAAGAGCTAGTGAAGATGAAATTCTAATAATAGAAGTTTTTGTTGATGATATTATCTTTGGAGGGAATGATGAAATGTGTAAGAAATTTTCTAAAGAGATGGAAAATGAATTTGAGATGTCTATGATAGGTGAAATGAAATTCTTTCTAGGACTACAAATAAATCAGAGCAAGAATGGGATTTTTATTTCTCAAACTAAGTATCTTAAAGAAATGTTGAAAAAGTTTATCATGGAAGACTGTAAACCAATTGGTACACCCATGGTGACTGGTCAAAAACTAACAAAAAATGATGAGACAAAGAGTTTTTTTCAAACCAAGTACAGATCAATGGTTGGTGGACTATAATATATGACTCACACTAGACTATATATTGCTAATGTTGTTGGAATTGTTGCTAGATATCAGGCAGAACCTAAAGAGACACACCTAGTTGTTGTAAAAAGGATATTTAGATATCTGAAAGGAACAATGGAATATGGATTATGGTATGATAGAAATGATGACTTTGAACTACATGCTTATACTGATGTTGATTGGGTAGGGAATATTGATGACAGGAAGAGTACTAGTGGAGGTGCATTTTTCCTTGAAAAAAGGTTCATTTCATGGTTAAGTAAAAAGCAAGATTGTATAGCTCAATCTACTACTGAATCCGAGTATGTTGATGTTTATATTAACTGCACTCAAATTGTTTGGATGAAACAAATGCTGAAATATATTGGAATAACTTTTGTTGAACCAGTGGTTATCCATTGTGATAACACCAATACAGTAAACATGTCAAAGAATCCTATGATGCACTCTAAAAATAAGCATATATTGTTTGCAGAAAAAACCTAACCTATTTGAAACAAGTGTAGAAATTCAAACATCAGTTTAAGATCATATTCCTAACATATAGTAAAATCTATTTGCAAAGACATTCAGATAGAGCTTAACAGGAGCACCTTGTCACCGTTCGATTTGCTCTCGATTTAGGGATATGGGTGTGCTCTCAAAACACATGGAGCTTGTCTCTAATGCAGATTAGGAAGGTTTAGGATGAATTGGGGACCATGAGAACCCCATAGTGGCACATAATCAGGTATAGAACACCTGGTTTTCCCCTCGAGCCTCAAGGAGCCTAATGGAGCTAAGATTCAAATTAAGCTACAAATGATTATGCTAAGATTGATTTTATCCAAATGAAGATGTGATATGATGCTAAATGATTAGAAAATCTTAAAATTAAACTATGTTCAATCCATGAAGCTAATCTAGGATGGGTTAGGAAGCAGGAAAATGAAGTAAACTAACAATATTATCAAAAGCTATGAAGATCTAAATAAAAAGGCTCATGATAACAATGCATAAATTATATGAACTAAGCTAATGAATTTCTCTTGGAAGTGAGGGTATTTATAGGATTTTCCTAAGGGCTTGGGTTAGGAAGGATATTTAGGGTCAGAGGTAAGGTTAGGAGGATGAGGGTTAAGGGTTGCTCACACATGTGTGAGCAACATTAGGGAAGAGTGCCTAGGGAACCAAGGTGAAAGAGGAGACATGGGCTTCATTGTGAGGTTGTAAGAGGCCTTAAAGAGGGTGTAAGAGGCCATTAATGAGTCTGTAAGGCTTATTAATGAGGGGGTTTGACCAAAAGTCAAAGGATGAGGGTTTAGACTAAAAAGGTTAGGAATCACCCTCTAAGTAGGTTTAGGAAGAGTTTAGGAAAGTTTAGAAGGGTTTAGGGTTCTCTAGAAGATTCTAGGGTTTTAGGCTTTAAATAAATATTAAATTTTTTTAAGGATTGTGACATTATTTATCAAATAATGATTCAATAAATAGGGGGAAAATCATTTAAATTTGATTTAAATGCTTTTGGCTAGGGTTTCTTAATTAAATGTCTTTAATTAAAATAGGAGAAGGGATAATGACAATACAAACTAATTAATTAATTAATTAATAAATGATGATGTCATCAGGAATTTTTACAAAATAAAATATTTTTATTTTGGCAAAGGCTTTTAGGTGTCTACACATACAAATGAATGGTAGATGATCTCAAGAAATACTTCATTTCTATCATGTTCGAATAGATACCAAGAATGGAAAATAAAGAAGATGATATGGCTACACTGTCATCTTTACTACAACAACCAGAACATGAGCTACACTATGAGTTCCTGGTGGAAGCACTATCATTATCTGCCTATGATGGCCCAAAAACCCACATGACCTACACTGTTGTTGGTCATGATTCCTCACACTCCAAGAATATATATTCCTACCTTTGAGACCAAGTCATTCTCGATACCCTTAATCATCATGGAAAACGTTACCTTATCCGAAACGCATCATGGTATGCCATCATTGGTAATGATCTATACAATGAGAAGCCATAAAAGATTAACAAGACCCAAAGGAAAAAATCCAAGGTCAAAATGATAACTCTAAAAGACATCCTTTGCTAAGGAGAGGGCTTGATGGTTGATTGATGGGGGCAGATTAGGTCTGATCATGATGAAGGGTACATTGTCATGGACCCGATTTGATTACTTAGGTCAGACAGGAGGAAGGATACATCCTCAAGGACCCAGTGTGATTGGGAGAATGTTGTGTTGTTAATTAGCAAATGATGGGTCAAGGATAATCATGGTGATCATAGATAGTTGACAATAGATATTGTTGAAGTGCAAGGTTGGGTGGGACAAGATATCTTATCAAATACTGTTGTAGGACTAACAAGGATATGTACAACATGACGTGATGATATGTACAAAGGATAGGGAGATATGTATAGGAGAGCTCAAAAGGTAAGCAAAGATTAAAAGGAACTAATGAAATAACAAGTATCTCACAAACCTTTTGCCATAGGTAGGATGATGGAGGATGATTGATTGATTAATGATTGATTTGTGGAGGATGGTGGAGGATTACTAAGTGTCAAGGATGAGTTGCTACTTCCTGATGTAGGATCATATAGGATAGGATTGGATTTTTCAACCTAAGATAGACTATTGATCTTTGAAATGACGAGATTCTTGCCAATGCATGCCAATCTCTTGCTCGAGATGACGAGGCCTACAAAGATAAGTATAGGATTCCCTAGACAATGCTTGGTCAAAGGGTAGTGTTGGGATTGATTTCTAATTTAGGATAAGGATTTATAAACTCAAAGGATATGACACGAAGCGGATGGTGGGTAACTAGATAAGGATTCCTATGACAAAAGATAAGGAAGACACTCAAACCTCAAAAGGACCAAGGGATGATTGTTGAAGCATTGAGCTGGGATTGGTCACGATGACTCAAGGGTTGACTGATGCAAAGGATGGGACCTAAAGACACATATGTACAAATGAGCTTAGGTGAAGACACAACTGATGCTATGTTACAAGACTCTGGATAGGATGTACAAGGGACCTAGGGACAAAGGTGAAGCTGCAAAGATATGAAAGATGATGCCCTAGTTGGGCTGAAAAGCCAAGAAGGACTAATGTTAGATAGGTTGATGATGGATGATATATCCTTAAATGACATAGACTTGGGAAGGACACATCCCAATTATGATGATTGGATTGAGATCAAATCTTTCCACAAGACTAGGAACAAGACTAAGGATGTGATTGGATCATTTGGCTTGATCTTGGATGTTGGATTTTGGATAGCTAGAGGATATGGATAGGATTGGAAGATGTTGGAAGATTGCTGAGAGATTTAAGATATGGATGAATGGCATTGGATTGTATGGGGATAGCCTGTAGCTAGATACCAATGACAAGGGAATTACTGGGTGATGGAAAGATGAAGGAACTGTTGAGGGATTTTGATGGAGAAAATGCTTAGGATTGTGGATTGAGGATTTTCTTTTGGATAGAACAATGCTGAGAGATTTGGATAGAAGATTTTTTTGGGAGATTTGGATGGAGGAACTACTTAGGATTGGATTGAAGGATGATTTAGGAGATGGAAGATGGATGTGATAAAGTCTCCAAGGAATATGTCACCAAGGAATAAGATGCCCCCTACTTAGGATAGTTCATTCATTTAGAGGCAGTAGGATGGGGTACGATTGGATGGAAGATATGCTAACAAGAGGATGAGGAAGGTAGATGAAAGCTAGGAAGAATGGATTGGATAGAGGATAGGTAGCTAAAAGATGTGATGGATGCCAAAAAGGTGCCCAAAAGCATGTATACCTGGTGTTCTCTATTTTATCATTAATATCTGAAGGAGGATGAAGGAGGTGAGAGACAAGTGGGATGGAGGAAATGTTGGATAAGATGAGATAGAAGGGAATGGCCCCCAATTGCAAAAAGGAACTGGGGGGATTACGCATGATGCCTGTTTGCCAGGTTTTCATCATGGTACTTGTCCAAGGCACTTGAATTGCCAAGTTTTCACCATTGGATGAATGTTTTTCTCTTTTTCTTTTCTTTTTTGATATTTTTCTTGATTTTTCCATTTTTATGGATTTTCTAATTTGTTGCTGATCTTTTGTTGGCCTTTTGCTAACTTTTTGATTTTTTGATGACCTTCTGATTTGTCTGGATGTTGGTACAACTTTGTTAGGATGGAGGAATAATGCAAAGGCATGCATGGGATGGGGTAGATGAGAGATATGGTGGTAGAAAGTTTTTGGATGGAAGGATGGGAATTGATCATGATAGGGGGATATTGTCAGGACCAACATTGGCACATGTTGCAAAGAAGGTGGATGAAGCGGATGGGATGTAGATGGTAGATGTGGATAGGATGGAGGATTTTTGCTAGGAGATCTTGTGACATAAGGATCCAAAATGCATTTAAGAGATGGAGGAGGGGAATGAGTAGCTGGTGGATTTGCAACTTTGGATGCCATTATGGATATTTCTTTTAGATACATTGCATCTTTTTCCTTTGGGATCCACATAGTCTTTGCTTTAACTTTGGTGAGCCTTTGTGGCCATTGGGATGCATTGGATTTTTATTTTTCTTTGATGGGCCTTTGTGGCCATTGGGATGCATTGGATTTCTTGATTGGATTTTTCTTTGCTTGAGCATGTCTTTTAGAGTGGACATGGCAATCTGTGGATATTTGTGGATATTTCCCTTTAGGTATTTTTGGCATGGCATCCAAATTGTGAGAAGCATTGGAAGGAATACGAGGAGGTGTATGGGATGGAGGAAATATGGATGGAGAGATGGAAGGAGATTGGCAGATAGACAATATGGGAATGTGCCTTTGTTGAGCTTGACTAGGGATATTTAGATTTTGGATGAAAGATTGACTAGGATAAGATGGGGGATGATATTTTAGGATGCAAGGCCCCAAAATGGATTTGGTATGTAGATGATATGGGTTGGTAGATTTTGGAACGTAGGGACCCAAAATGGATTTAGAGGATGAAGGAGGAATGTGATAGGTTGTCTTGGGATGTAAGGACAGAGGAGGAGGAATGGTGTTGTATGCTTTGGAGGGATGATGGGAAGATGTGATGGTGTTTTTGGAAGGATGCTTGAATCTGGCTTTAGCTATACCAACATTTTTGTAGGAAGTGCCTTCTTTGGATGTATGACCAATACCACATGATTTTGGGTATTTTTTTGTCCTGTATGGGCTCCAAAGTTCCTTGTTCATGAGCACCTAGGCCTTTCCCTTGATAATTCCATTTCTTGAGCATTTTATCTAGGAAAGGATATTTCTGACTTGGGGAATAAGATAAACTTCCAGTATCAGGTGTCATGGTGAAAGATATGAAACTGATTTCTTCTTCTTCAAGTGGACTACCATTGATAAATGTAAGTGGACCAAGAGGATAACGTGATGGAAGTGGGATAGTTGTTAGAGGATCATCAAGTGGAGATGATAGGATGATGGGATCTTGGATGAGATTAGGAGATGATAACATATTTTGAGATGGAGAAATTGGGATTGTATGATCTTGGATTAGGGGTGATGGAAGCAATAGAACATGAAATAGAGGAAGTGCAAGGATTGGATCTTGATTTTCATCTATGGGTACTTCAACATGATTTTGGACAAGATTTGGACTGGATTGGATTGGTGTGGATAGAATGCTGGGGGATTCTACAATTGTGATGGCAGGAAGAAGGGTGAACTCATGAGGCTCATTGAATGTGCTTTGGATAATGCTAGGAGTAGGAGAAGTGGATGGAGATTGGATGGAGTCAACAAATGGAAAGGACTCAATGATGCTAGGAGATGGAAGAGAATCAATGAGTGGGATATATGGAAGAAGGATAACATATGGGAGTGATGGAGGAGGAATGATGGATGTAGGATGTAGATGGGAATCATCATTGATGGCTTCACATGATGGATTGAGATGGCATGAATCTTCAGATTTAGGAGTGGGATATTTTGTTGGCTTCCTTGTGAAACTCCTTGGAGACTTGCGTGATGGAGGTTGAGGTGAAGGATTGGAATGTGTAGGAGATGGAGAGCTAGGATAGTCCTCACATGAAGGTGGGTTGGAAGATTGTGAACTTTCTTGAGGGGATGAGGGTGTAGAAGAGGGGTTGGAGGATGGCATGACTAGATAGTTCACATAGGTAGGTTTTGAGGAAGATTGTGAACTTTATTGACTATCTGGTGAGGTGGGAGTGATGGATTGAGATATGGGATGTGAAGCAGACCAATGGATGCATTCTTTTTGTAGAAGGGGATTTGTGGCAATGTAGGCAAGAATGGAAGATGTTGGATTGAGATAAGATATAGTGGATGGTGGATCAAGATAGGATGGAGGATCAAGATAATGGATTGGAAGACTAGGATCTTGGATTTGAAACTGGGTTGGAGGATAAGGAGATGGAGGATTTGGATAAGGGATGTAGCTAGTAGTGTTGTTGTGAAAGGATGGTGTTTGAGATACGACCATAGAAGGAGATGGAAGTATGAAGGATGTATACAGAGGATATGTAGGCTCAAGATAGGAAGAAGGTGTAGATGAATAGGATAATTGATTTCCCTTGTCAAAGGTAGGATAAGGAGAACTAGTGGATATGCAGGAAGGCATGGTAGGATAGTTTGGAGGAATGATTGGATCATGAGGGATGTTTGGAGCAATCTTGCTAAGGTTTTCAAAATATTCATCATGATCAACAAGACTTTCATCATCATTGGAATAGGATGGAGGAATGAGTGGATTCTGGAGGATTTTTGGAGAAAGCCTTCTAAGGTTTTCAAAGTTTTCATCATGATCAACAACACTTTCATATTCATCAAGATAAGATGGAATAAGAGGAGAGACATAATAACCAAACTCATCATAATGATTTTGAGACATGCTGACTTCCAGCTGAGTTTGGATAGGGATGAAGGATGAAGATGGATTGGAATACTAAGGCTTTGGATTTGGATGACTAAGAAGCTCAAACTGGGATTGGACTTGGCTTAGGATAGGAGGAAAAAAATTGACTCTAGAGGAAGACAGAAAGGGGATGGGGAATGACCAAGATGGCTCTGCTAACCTAGGAAATGGGGAGGAAAGGAGGACAAGACTGGATAAAAGATGACAGGAATGACCATGATCAGGAGACTAGGATGACAAGATTCTAAAGATTTAGATGACTTCTAGATTCAGATTGATTGGTTTTGATATGAAAAAAGGATTTGGTGTATATAACTCTTCATTTGTGTATGTTTCAACAGATATTTTGCACTAAGTTTGAAAACTTCAAAAACACATCAAGCATGAATTACCTATAGGTCAGGCTAGTATCAAAATCTTTGCCCACAACTTGATATCCCAAAAAGGAATACAGATGGTGAGTGTCTTAACATGATCTAGGAAACCACTTGGATGGGTCCTTGCACAAAGATTTTGATACCTTTGGGAGTAGATTGGGAAGCATTTGATTAAAAGGTATCTGATTTGGTTTGTGGTGTCCTCTCAATTAGTTTTTATGAATGTGACTCATTGACCATGTCGAAATAGTAGGGATATTAACCTACCTCAAGCTACCATTAACATGCTTCACCCGAGCTTGAGGGGATGAAGCGAGAGTTTGCTCATCGCTTTATTTCTATACTAGATGGGGAAGTATCAGTTTAAAGTCATTCTCAAAAGAGGAAGCAATTTTCTCTCTGGACAGGCCTCTCTCGAAGTAAAAAAAAGTGAACTCATCCAAGTTCAAATCCTTTTATGTCACTTAGCTAACAAGGATTTGTAGAATTGAAGACTTCTTAGAAAGTACATCAGAAAGGAGTTATTTCCTAGATTTGACTTAGTGACTCAAAATGAAAGCTTGCAAACACATGCTTATGATTTTTATTTATTCATTCCTTGAAGATAATAAAACTTTGAAGGAATTGCAAGTTTGTTTTACTTTGGCATTCAAGATTTGAGTTCTTGCTTTCTTTAGGAACTTGATTTTGAACTTTTGAAATGGAATGAAATTTGCTTTGTTTTTTCTTTAGGGAATTCAAGATTATGTTGTTTTTAGGACTTAAATCAAATGACTTTTTGACTTGATTTTGATTTCTTTTCTTTAGAGTAATTCAAGATTTGGTGCTCTAATTCAATTTTTAGGCCCAAAAGAGATTCCTAGATTGCCTTGTGGATGCATGAAACTTTCAAAACTTTCAAGATTTTGCAAAAAAAAGTTTCTTTTATCCAAGAAAAAAGAATTAGGATTGATTAAGGAAATTTTAGGATAGATTAGGATCGTTTAGGAACCAATTAGAAATGAGATACAGATTTGCTCCTAGATTGCATGAAACTTGAAAATACTTTAAGATATTGAAAATGAAGTTCATTTTATCTTATAAAAATGCATTGAGTTTGATTTAGGAACATTTAGGATGAATTAGGGTTGATTAGGAACCAATTAGATTTGATATGCAGATTTCTAGTTCCCTTTATGCACCCAAAATTTAAAGTTTTCCTAGCTTGCATAAAAACCCTAAAAACACTTAGTTTTGAAAGAATGGAGTTCTTTTTACCCAAATGAAAGACTTTGGGGATGAGTTTGATTGTTTTAAAACTGATTATGAATAATTAGTGTTGTTTAGGATTGATTAGGAAGCAACTAGGGAAGATTTGTAGTTTGTTAGACTTAAGGCATTCAAGAGTGCATAGATGTTCATTTTAAGCCCAAAAAATGAAGTGTTTTGATTCCTAAACATGGAAAATGATTGATTAGCCTTAAGGCCTTTATTTTTGGTCATTTATTTTCCTCTAATGAGTACCTACATAAAATGGGGTTAAAAACTAAAAAATTGTAGTCAAGAGGCACCAAGAGGTCCCTAAAAAAACCCTAAAAACCAACTAAACCCATGATTATGGCCTTACACATGCCCCATGTTTCCCATAAAAGTAAATAGTGAAGGTTATTTTGATGTGTTTACTTGTAGGAGTTGGGATGAGGCCCTGTACGAGTTAGTATAACTCCTGGTACGGGTAAACAGGGCCAGTAGGCTTAAAACAAGCTAAAATTATGTATGCAGAGGTCCCATACAAGTATTGGGCACCTTTGGTATGAGTATGTACACACGCTCATATAAGAAACTAGGCTAGAGGAGTTTACTCATACGAGAATCCTCCTAGAATAGGATGAGAATTGCCAAAAGTTGAGTTTTTTGCTTAGAAAACCCTAAAAAATGCAGTTGTGAAGGCTTGTGGGGTCCCACCGGCCGTGCAAAAATGTGTTTAGAGAAAACCTAACCTATTTAGAACAAGAATACACATTCAAACATTATTTTAAGAGAATATTCCTAACATATAGTAAAATCTATTTACAAAGACATTCAGATAGAGCTAAACGGGAGCACCATGTCACCGTTTGATTTGCTCTCAATTTAGCAATGTGGGTGTGATCTCAAAACACATGGAGCTTGTCCCTAATGTATATTAGGAAGGTTTAGGATGAATTAGGGACCATGAGAACCCCATAGTGGTACAAAATTAGGTATAGAACACCTGATTTACCCCTCGAGCCTCAAGGAGCCTAATGGAGCTAAGATGCAGATTAAGCTACAAATGCTTGTGCTAAGATTGATTTTATCCAAATGAAGATGTGATATGATGCTAAATGTTTAGAAAAGCTTAAAATTAAACTATGTGAACAATCTCACAATAGGTTATGATAATCATGCCAATGTCTCTCTTAGGAATAATGTATTCATACTAAGGATTTCTTTTCCCATCATGAATTGTATTCAGATTGTCAACCCAAGGATGTATACTTGAAATGGAACAACATAATTTGTGCACTAATCCCCTCAAAGATTCATACTACCTATGTTGCAGGAAGATAAAGTGTATGAAAGAAACATATGCTATTGTTGCAGGAAAGTAAGCACACTTAACTACTTAATGGAATTACTGTTGAAATATTGTAAACTTAACCTAAGCATATTTTAGCAACTCAAAGTGTTCATCATATCTATCTCTGCAAGCGCTGCAGGAACATTCATAGTAATAATGCTGCAGGAGTAAAATAGTAACTTCTACTTGAAAGCACGGGAAATACAGAAAGCAATTCTACTCTATTCTAATCTACTCCACCTCCCAAGTGGGCCCCCTTGGTTTGATTTTGCTAACTACTAACACATAATATACTCAGAATTACTCTTCATTATATTCTCATAAACTGATTACATAGTAATGGAACAATACATGAAAAATAGAAAGAGCAGCTCTACTATGCTAAACGCAACAATCGTATCTATTTTCACATTACACAACTAATCAATCAAATCCCTTTATATAGAGGATTGATGCTTATTGAAATCATGAAAGTAATTTCTAACTAAGTCTCACCATAGAAGAAGGAAATATAACAACCCACAACATAATACAATAAAGTTTGGATAACTGATTCAATAGAATAATTAGCGCTGAGGAAATATAGCAGAGTTGTTTCCTATATTTTCTGGGATGGAGGCTCCTCCAAAGTAGCGGAATGATACTCAGTGCTATGATGCCTCTCTCCATCATAGATGGAACTTCAACATGTCTTCTTTAATGTAGTCGATCCACTCTCCAACTGTTCCTTTTTCCTGGCAGGTTAGTAGCATGCAGATATGTATACAAGTCAACTAGTCAATTCTTACCCAAATATTAGAACACGGATTCAAGTAGTTGTATAAAGTACTGCAATATATATATAATGTTCAACAAAACATGTCATATCTAACTACCCATAATAGTGGTGGTTCTAACTATACTTATCACAAGTTCAAATAGTTATAGGTCCATGAATGTCTTGGAAATGTTTTAACAAAGAATAAAGATTATCATAAAATAGAGACAATAAATTGTCTCATCATCTGCCCCCCAACAAGCATAATGCTTATCCTCAAGAATTACACTTTCTAGCTATAGATCTGAAGTCACCAACATTTATCTTTCCCCTCTTCTTACTCTTAAAAGTATAATAGAATCCCCTTGTCCTCTCCCAATAATCCATACGATGGTCCTCATGTAGGTGGTCTATTATGGTAGCTTTGATATCATACACTGGTCATAACAGCATTGGTAGTTGGAAAGATAGGGGAAACCATAGTTCTCTTCTAATTTGTCATCCTATCTGCATGTACCCACTTTCTCTATTCACAACTGCCTCAAAATTTATTAAGCTATGCAGCTCAGACTTAAAGATCTCAGGTAGCCTATTCCATTTGCTTCTTACCCCAGTGAGAGCTCTCTGGAATGAAAAATAGGGTAACCCTCGATACTCCATGTAAACCTTATCTCTGAGGGCAAAGACTATTTCTCTGATTTCAGGTTTCGGCCTTCCATAGGTTAGATTAAACCAATCTCTTAGGAGGACATCAGGTTTGCTCGATTTAGCCCTTAAGGATAACAGTTCAGATTTTTCCAAGTCTATGTAGTTATTTAGCTACCTATCATAATTTCCCTCATTCTGCATCTAGGACATTAGGGATCTCAAATGGATATCTCCTATATAAAGCAAAGGGTTCCATTCAGTTTCATGAGGAATGACAAAATTGTGCAGATAAAGCTTACAGAGTAAGTTCTGTTGCCATGAAGGGTCTGGTACAATCCATAAATTTTTTGAGTTGATTTAAACTCATAGTCTATATCCTTCATAGTCATCATTATCTGAAATAGGAGGAACTATTCTTTCAAACAAATGGCATAAACTTTGGGAGGTGGTCCATAAGTTATAACCTGATTAGCTAGTTTGAGAGCATGATCCATTTGTTGCTTCTGCTTCTTCACCTATGTTTTAAGAACTTCTATCTCCTCTTGCTGCTCATTTATCTCTTTCTACATTCTTTTTCTTTCTTGTTTCTACAAAGTTTTCTGGAAAATAAACTAGTTATATATGCTGAAAAGGATAGATTGTATTGTTGGAGGGCCAAATTCTTGCAACTGGGTGCCTTGTTTTCTCATTTCCTTACAAGCCTATTCAAAATATTTGGTAAACCATGTTTCTTTGTAATGCACAACAAACATATGGGAATAAACATGAACTGGTGGATGAGTCAACTAGACATATTCGACAATGTTTTCTTGTGTTATGTTAGGGCTTTCGTCAGGTACACCCAGATCATCATGTGATATATTACCACAAGGCTCTTGCATATTTTAGGGAGATGAAGGAACTTATGTTTTCTTAGGGGAGTTGTCAGAGATATACTCAATAGAAGGCTCTGTGGTAGGTTTTGCTAATGGAACACTTGGGTTTTTTGGGGAAATTGGAGAAACTTGTCCTCGCATCTGAGGAATTCTCCACATAGTTGATTTCACAACCTCTGCAGTATTTTTTTTAGGGTTCTTTTTGGACTTACTGCTGCAGGAGAATATTTTGCAAGATTCAACCTTTTTCTTTTACTTTTTGGAACCACAGGGTTTTGAACTTCATTCTCAGGATCAGGGGTTTCTTCTCCAATTTTCCATTTTCCTTCCCTTGTGGAAGAGGTAGGGACATTACTTTTCAAAACTAGAGAAGGCCTATTTTCTTAAAGTATTTCTGATTCTTTTTCATGTGTAGTTGTTTCCACAGTAGGCTTAGAAGGTTTTGCATCATTTTCAAAGGATTGCTAAGCAGGGTCAACCTGAGGTTGCAGTTTTTTATGCTAGACAAATTCTGACCACGCTAAGGGAGAGACATGCTTAAGGGATTTTTCAACTAGAAGCTTAATTAGGGCATGGTGGGTGATAGAATTTGTATTCCCTTTTTGAGTCTCCTCAGCGCTAATACTTAGCATATTATATGTTAGAGTAAAGTATTAATTATATTAATTAACTTTACTCCCTTCTTAATATGTCAACTCTTTTTCTTTAGTTGTTTATATTTAAACACACATGCACAAGTTGTTTTAAACTCATGCACTAGTTGTTTTAAATATAAACTTGCATGCATTAGTCTTGTAATAATTTAACTAATTATTACATGCACTAGGGTTTGCCTTTCAAGGCTTTTGATCTCCTTTATAAGGATGATCCATTGTACATTTAATTTATTCATTATTTGAGGATATTTTCTTCTTCATATTTTTGAGTCAAACCTTTGCCCTCTTCTTTTCTCTACTTCCTTGTAACAGGTTTAACTATGAAGGTGATCTTTGGGTTTTGTGGATTTGTATTGCTCAAATCCTACATTATACAAGAAATTAGGGACATTTACTGGGAGAGTATGCCTTATATAGATAAGTATTTTAAAATGATGTGCATGTAAATTTGAAAATCTTCCCTCACATGTCAAGTACCTGATAATATGCATTTCTAGCTCATTGTATGGTGGAGGAAGAGACATTCATTTGCACCCTTTCTTGCTAATCTCCAGAGGAGGATCACTTGGAAGGGAAAATTGGGCTCATGACGACTTGGCGTCATGCTCATTGGGGTAATGTTCCCCAATTTCTAGTAACCTAGTTACCTCTACTTTTTGCTCTTTTGTCATGACAACTGTTAAACCCCATACAGTCACCTACCCTTCCTCAAAAGTATTCATAAACTCAATTGCCACCTCTTCATTAAAATAGTTTTCTTTTATTTGGGGTTAATCATACAGGTGTAGCCAATGTCCGTTGATGATTCATTTGAATTGCACTAGATCGATTGTTGTCAACTAGACTACTCCATTGTCGAAGACATATTCAATTGCATAAGGTCCCAACTATCTTGTATGTAGCTTGCCTGGAATTTCTTTGAATATGGAATCATACAATAATTCCCAATCACCCATGTTAAACTATTTTCTCTTAATATGGGAATCATGCCACCTCTTCCATTGTTTTTGTACCAACTCTATGTGCTCTAATGTATATTTATGCATTTCATCCAAGGAATTGAGGTGTAGAAGGTGTTCTTTCTATGTTGTAGTAATATTAATGTTTAATTCTAGTGTTGTACACAATGTCTTGTGCTTGAATTCAATTGGTAACATTGCCGCTTTCCCATATACTAATTCAAATGGAATGAATCTTGTGGTTGTCTTCTAGGTTGTTCAGTAGGCCCAGATTGCTTCTGTGAGTCTGTTGCTCCAATCTTGTTAGTGCAGATGAACTATTTTTGTTAAGATGGCTTCAATCTCTCTGTTTGTGACCTATGCCTAACCATTCGCTTGAGGATGATAAGGACTGGACTTCTAGTGCTTGATATTATATTCCTTCATGAGTTTGGTTATCAGATTAGATATAAAATATGCTCCTTGGTCAGTTACAAGTTCTCTTGGCACTCCATAGCGGGTGAAGATATCTTCATATAAAAACTTTGCAACCTTTTGATCTCGTGCATGCTACATGGCTTTTACTTCCACTCATTTGGTCAGATAATCTATGCATACCAAGATGTATGATTTCCCATTTGAAGGAGGATCTATTAGACCAATAAAATCCATGTCCCATTTGTCAAATGGTGTTACCACCACTTGTGGGTTTAGAGGCATTTCATCTGATTTGGTGGGATGACCCATTCTCTAGCATTTGTCACATTTTCTTGTATAGCTGGTTGCATCCTTGTGAAGTGTTGGCCAGTAGTAAGTTGTTGTCAGGATCTTCAGAGCTATCCTCTTAGCTGCAAAGTGGACTCCACATGGCTCATCATGACAAGCATGGAGAATATCATATATCTCATCCTCTCGCACACACCTTCTCATGACTTGGTTTAGACCAGTATAAAATAAGGTGTTGTCAATCTAAGAGAATTGGAAACTTTTCTCAACAAGCATTTGTATGTCCTTTAGAGAGAAATGTGAGCGCATTTTGTTAGCTGCAAGGTAATTAGCTATATCAGCATACCATGGATTTTTTACAGCAATATGAAATAGGTGTTCATCAAGGAATGTATCATCAACCATAGTACCATCTGAGTCGGCATTCTGAATTCTAGATAAATAGTCAACCACTACATTTGCTTTCCCTAGCTTGTCAATAATGGTTATATCAAATTCCTGCAAAAGAAGAAGCCATCTTGCTAACCTACCTGTGATGATAGGTTTTTTTATTAGATACTTGATTGCTACATGGTCAGTATGAACAAAGATGGGGTAACCTGTTACATAATGGAGGAATTCATTTAAGGCATAAACTATTGCCAGTAATTCTTTTTTAGTTATTGTGTAATTTAATTCTGGTCCATGTAGGCTCTTGTTGATATAGTAAATAACATTTTCAAGGCTACTAGGCTTTTGTCCTAAGACAACACCTATTGCATAGTCTTAGGCATATGTATGTATGTGAAATGGTAGAGACCAATCATGTCCTTTAAGGACTGGTGTAGTTTTCAGAAGTGACTTAAGCTACAGGAAGGATTCATCACAAGCTGATGTCCATATAAACTCGGCCTCTTTGGTAAGCAAGGTGTATAGAGGACTAGCTATTTGATTGAAATTCTGAATAAAATGCCTATAACATCCAGTGTGTCCTAAGAAGGATATCACATCTTTTTGCTTAGTAGGTGCAGGCAATGTGAGAATTACCTCAATTTTTGTTGGGTCTACTTGGATACATGCCGCTAAAATGAAATGTCCAAGTATAACGCCTTCCTGCATTAGCATAAAACATTTCTCACTGTTGAGAGATATATTGTGTTCCTTGCATCTGATCAACACCTTTTCTAGATTCTGTAGAGCTTCTTCAAAAGTGACCCCAAATGCAGTAAAATCATCCATATATAAAACCATGCAATCATGTGAAATGCCAGCAAAAATACTAATTAGAGCCCTTTGGAATGTTTTTGGAGCATTACACAACCCAAATGGTAGGACATAATATGCATAAGTTCCCCAGGGACATGTGAATGTATTCTTTTCTTGATCCTTTGGAGCAATACTAATCTAGTTGTATCCACTATATCCATCAAGAAAAGAAAAATACTTTTTACCAGCTAAAGTATCAAGTACTTGATCAATGAAAGATAAAGGAAAATGATCTTTCTTTGTGGCTTTGTTTAATTCCCTATAATCTACACAGATTCTCCATTTACCCCCCTTTTTAGGCACTATGACCAAAGGTGATACCCATTTGCTATCAAAGATTGGATATATAAAACCAACATCTAGCAGCTTTTGTAACTCTGTATTGACTATTTCTCTTAACGGTGGGTTAATTCTTCTCTGAGGCTGGCAGAGTGGTAGACTTCCCTCATTTATATAAATCATGTGAGTACAAAGTATGGGGCTCAGTCCCTTCACATCCCCATAGTCCTATGCAAAGGCTTTTTCATGTGTTTATAGGAGTTTGGTTAATTGCTCCAACTGTTGTGAGGGTAGCTTGTTATTAAGATGAAGGGTATGACCCTGGGAAAGCTCAATAGTAGTGGTAAGGTTAAGCATGGATACTTTAGAGATAGAACTAGTAAATACTTCACAAGGTAGTAACTAATGGATAATATTAGGTTCTAATGGAAAAACACAGTCCTTAACACAGTCTTCATAGGTAGACAACCGCAACACAAAGCTCTCAAAAATGTCTTTTATCACAACATATTCATTAGTCAGGATGATTTGAATCACTGCATCTTCCTCTTGCAACTTTAGAAAAGACTGCCTATGTAACATCATGAGCTGAGCCACAGAGTTCAACTCTTCTTCTCCATCTCCTAAATCTGGCCATATAGGGGTGCTTAAATCTAGCTGAGGTTGAGCTGGAGGGTATAATGCTAGTTTCTTAGTTGCTTGGCCATCTGAAATTGTCATGTTCCCTAATCTACAACTAATGTTGGCATCGGTTGTTGCTAACCATGGACATCCTAAAATAATAGGGTAACTAGCAAGATTTACCTTGGGTGATAAAATCATGAAATCAACAAGATATTCTTAGGAGTCTAAGGTAACTATTATGTCCTCTATCATGCCATCAGGGGTGACAATAGCACTATCTGCAAGTTGCAAGATTGTTGGAGTAGTTCACAGTCCTTCTATACTCAGTTTATGCATGGTATCCTTAGTCATGAAATTAATGGTAGCGCCTAAGTCTATTAAAACATTTTTTACAAACTGACCATTAATAATGATAGTGACAACCAGGCTCCCATGACCAGAATACTTTGGAATTACAAGCTTTCCCAACATAATATCAGCTAGTTGTCCTATAACATGAACTATTTTGGGATCCTTTTTCTTTTGTCCAGGATTTTTGAGACAAGCTTCCTTAATTGATTTTCCATAGATAGGAACATCTTTAATGGCTTGAAATAGAGGAATCTGGATATGCATACTTTTTAGCTCGTCAAGGATATCAAATGGTTGGTCTTCTTTGGGTATAGGTTTTTCCAGGCTAAGCCTCTTAGGAAAAGGAGGTTTTACTGAGGTCTGTACATCAACTAGATTAGAGACATTAGCTGGGGAAACTATATTTGGCAAAGAATTCTCTGAAAGTGGTATTGATGTTGCAGAAAGTTCTGGCACTTTTGTGATGAGAGGAGGTTCAAGTGTAGGTAGAGTAGTACCTGATCATAGGTGTATATTGGCTATGTTGAGTGCATAAGTAGGGGTATTGTTGCGCATTAGTAGAATACATTTTTTACTTCTGTGGTTGACTATTTGGATTCAATTATGGCTGAGAAGGTAACAGTGTCTACTTTGGAGGATGTATTTGTAGGAGGTGGCATAATTTCAGGTGGATTCACTAGAGGTGGAAAAGGTGGATACCCAAGATTCTGATTAGGCCATTATTGAGGTCCTCTCCACTGGTTAGTGGGTTTCCAATTCCCTTGTGGTGACTGCCATTGATTTGGAAGTTGTGGCCATTGGGGTTGTTGTGGATTAAACCACTGGTTTTGTTGATTATTGGGCCAGTCATTATTCCAAGTAGATTGAGTATACTGAGGAGGGTTTTGGACATTTTAGTTTTGCCACTGATTATTATAAGGATTTGAAATTTGCAAAGGATCTTGAGGCATACCTTGTCTTGTGGCCCATGGCTGACGTTGAGCAATAAAGAACACTTTCCCATCCTCTCCTTCTATCTTCAAATACTTAGTTAGAAGGTGTTGATTCTCTAGGCTCGCGACCAGCTTGCATTGACAATCCTTCTTTTGCTTTTGGTAATGGGCACAGTATTCAGTGAGTTATGCCTCTGCATCTGCATGCTTCTTCTTGGTAGTCATCATGTTCAGGTGTGTAGTGACATAATGATGTTATGCTTGAAGTCTAATAGCAGGTTTGATATTTCTATCTTGGAAATGTCGGAGCCACTTCCTTTGGAAAATGTGTGTCAAAATCCTCTCCCTTTCTTTACAGTCAACCTTGAATAATTAAGACATATTTTCTTGAGCTCATCCCATGTGGACTGAGATATGTCTCCCCCATCCATAAGGTCTAATGCTTCCAAACAATTGTCATTTACTCCTCTCAAGAAAAGGAGTTTATGAGAATCTTCCTCCAGCACATGTTGTGGATTCTTCTGCAAGTTGTATAGGAAGCACAAAATATAATCCTCCAGAGTTTCATCCTCTTTCAGTGACATTCGGAAGATTTCATCTCCTCTTGAGTCACCACCTTTTCAATATTCCTTATATTTGACCAAGAACAGAGCACGCATCTCATCCCAAGTAGCTACTACATTTTCTCCTAATCCCATGAATATTTGAGAGCTGACTCCTTCAATGTTACTGGGAACAACTTGATCTTATGACTATCAGAATTGTAGTAAAAAATTCAATACAAAATGTCAAATTCAAATAAAAAGGTGTCAGGGTCCTCAGTAATAAGGCCATAGAACTTTGGAAGGGCCGAAGCAAGTATACTCTTGAGATTAGGATTGTTGATAAGGCTTGGAATAGGAAATGGAAAGGTAGGAGCTACCATTACTAGAGGTACTGGGTAATGAAACTGCAGCTGGTAAGTATTATTAACCAAAAGGCTTTGGCCAACAGATAGTCTAGGAGTAGAGCTATTAAGGAAACTGGCTAATATCTCTACAAAAGGGCTAAGGTCAAATAGATCAAAAGGATCTTCTTCAGTTGAAGATGCTACAGCAAACTCAGGACTTGCATCAACAAATGGTAGCTCAATTTCTTCATATTCTTCATTCAGATTAACAGGTTCTTTTAGTAGAAATCTTCCATGAACATCTCGCCTTCTTCGATGCATGCAAGTGATTTAATGAACTTGTGAAGCAAGCTCACAACTACTAACTATTGACTAAGAACAAAAAACTATCTTAAAAAAATTTAATGACTCATTAAGGTTCTCATTTTGACACCATCCCCGGCAACAGCACCAAATGAGCAGTCTCACAGTAATGATAATCATGCCAATGTCTCTCTTAGGAACAATGTATTCATACTAAGGATTACTTTTCCCATCATGAAATGCATTTAGATTATCAACCTAGGGATGTATACCTGAAATGGGATAGCACAATTTGTGCACTAAGCCCCTCAAAGAGTCATACTACCTATGTTGCAGGAAGATAAAGTGTATGAAAGAAACCTATGCTATTGCTGCAGGAAAGTAAGAAAACTTAACTACTTAATGAAATTACTGATGAAAGCTTGTAAACTTAACCTAAGCCTATTTTAGCAACTCAACGCATTCACCATGTCTATCTCTACAAGTGTTGCAGGAACATTCACAGTAATAATGTTGCAGGAGTAAAATATTAACTTCTACTTGAAAGCACAAAAAATATAGAAAGAAATTCTACTCTATTCTAATCTACTCCACCTCCCAAGTGGCCCCCCTTGGTTGGCTTCTACTAACTACTAACACAGAATATACTCAGAATTACTCTTTCAATATATTCTCATAAACTGATTACATAGTAATGGAACAATACATGAAAAATAGAAAGAGTAGCTCTGCTATGCTGAATAGTCTATTTTCACATTGCACAACTAATCAATCAAATCCCTTTATAAAAACATGAAAGTAAGTTATGACTAAGTCTCACCATATAAGAAGGAAATATAACAACCCACGACATAATACAATAAAGTCTAGATAACTGATTCAACAGAATAATGAGCATTGAGGAAATATAGCAGAGTTGTTTCCTATATTTTCTGGGATGGAGGCTCCTCCAAATTAGCGGCATGATACTCGGTACTATGATGGCTCTCTTCGTCGTAGCTAGAACTTCAATGTTTCTTCTTTAATGTTGTTGATCCACTCTCCAACTGTTCCTTTTTCCTGGTAGGTTAGTAGCATGTGGATATGTATCCAAGTCAATTAGTCAATTCTTACCCAAATATTAGAACACAGATTCAAGTATTTATATGAAGTACTACAATATATATATATATATATATATATATATATATATATATATATATATATATATATATATATATATATATATATATATATATATATATATATATATATATATATATATATATATATATATATATATATATATATATATATAATGTTCAACAAAACATGTCATATCTAACTACTCATAATCTTGGTGGTTCTAAATGTACTTATCACAAGTTCAAATAGTTATAGGCCCATGAATGTCTTGGAAATGTTTTAACAAAGCATATAGATTATCATAAAATAGAGACAATAAATTATCTCATCACTATGTTCAATCCATTAAGCTAATCGAGGATGGGTTAGGAAGCATGAAAATGAAGTAAATTAACAATATTATCAAAATCTATGAAGATCTAGATAAAAATGATCATGATAACAATGCATAAATGATATGAGCTAAGATAATGTATTGCTCTTGGAACTGAGGGGTTTTATAGGATTTTCCTAAGGGCTTGGGTTAGGAAGGAGAGTTAGGGTCATAGGTAAGGTTAGGAGGATGAGGGTTAAGGGTTTCTCACAAATGTGTGAGCAACACTAGGGAGGAGTTCCTAGGGAACCAAGGTGAATGAGGAGATATGGGCTTCATTACGAGGTTGTAAGAAGCCTTAAAGAGGGTGTAAGAGGTCATTAATGATTCTGCAAGGCTTATTAATGAGGGGGTTTGACCAAAAGTCAAAGGATGAGTGTTTAGACTAAAAAGGGTGGGAATCACCATCTAAGTAGGTTTAGGAATGGTTTAGGAAAGTTTAAAAGGGTTTAGGGTTCTCTAGAAGATTCTAGGGTTTTAGGGTTTAAATAAATATTAAATTTATTTAAGGATTGTGCCATTATTTATCAAATAATGATTCAATAAATAGGGGGAAAATCATTTAAATTTGATTTAAATGCTTTTGGCTAGGGTTTCTTAATTAAATGTATTTAATTAAAATAGGAGAAGGGATAATGACAATAAAAACTAATTAATTAATTAATAATGATGTCATCAGAAGTTTTCACAAAATAAAATATTTTTATTTTGGAAAAGGCTTTTAGGTGTCTACACATACAAACAAATGGTAGATGATCTCAAGAAATACTTCATTTCTATCATGTTCAAACAGATACAAAGAATGGAAAACAAAGAAGTTGATGCTATGGCCACACTGTCATCTTTACTACAACAACCAGAACATGAGCTACACTATGAGTTCCTGGTGGAAGTAATGTCATTCTCTACCTATGATTGCCCAGAAACCCACATGATCTACACCGTTGTTGGTCATGATTCCTCACGCTACAAGAATATCTATTCCTACCTTCGAGACCAAGTCATTCTCGATACCCTTAATTGTCATGAAAAATGTTACCTTATCTGAAATGTGTCATGATATGTCATCATTGGTAATGATCTATACAAATGAAGTCTTGATGGTACACCTCTTAGATGTTTAGAATGAGAAGAGTCGAAGCATGCATTAGAGGAAGTCCATGAAGATTTGTGGGTCACATTCCAATGGTTTGACACTAGCTCAAAACCTCATTAGGGTGGGGTTCTATTGGCCAGATATGGAGAAAGAAGCTGTGAAATATGCTAAGAACTGTAAGAAGTGCTAGGTCCATGGTAACTTAATTCACGCATTAGGTAGAGATCTTATTCTATTTATAAAGCAATGTCCTCTTCAATAGTGGGCATTTGATCTCATAGGTGCCATATATCCACATTCATCAAATGGTCACACCCATATAATAACAACAACATATTACTTTATAAAATGGGTTGAAGCAGTTCCTTTAACACAAGCAACTGAAAAACAAATTTATATGTTCAATCTGAATTACATCATTTATCAATATGGTATCCCACACTCCATCATCACTAATAACAGAAACTAGTTCAAAAAAAAGGACCTAGATTCCTTATGTTCAAAATTCAAGATTACTCAACATTAGTTGTCTATTTACTATCCACAAGGGAGTGGACAAGCTGAAGCATCCAACAAAAACTTATTGAAAATCTTGCACCTCACGGTCAACAAAATAGGGAGAGATTGGCATCTGATGATAAATCCAACTCTTTGGGCTTACAAAAAAATTATATGAATGCCCACTGGGGCTATTCCTTTCTCTTTAGTATATGTTACTGAAGCAGTACTACCTATAGAGGTTAAAATCCCATCACTAAGAATCAGAATGCATGGTATGGTAACCGATGATGATTAAAAAGTGTCTAGGTTACAAGAACTTGAACTACTAGATGAGTGCAAGAAAGTTCCGTATGATCATCTTAGAGTATATCATAAATGGATGTCTAGAGGCTATAACAAGAAGGTCAGACACAGAGAATTTTAGATCGGTGATCTAGTCTTGAGAGAGAACACTAAAAATCAATCCCATCGAGAACACAAAGGGAAGTTTGAACCCAAATGGTTGGGTCCCTTTGTTGTTACTATTGCTTTTGGCTCAGGAGCCTATCAACTCTCAATGACTAAAGGATAACAACTCCAAAAATTGATAAACGTTCTTCATCTGAAGAAATTCTATGCATAGACATTCAACATGTGGAAAATGTCCTTAAAAAAGATATAAAAATCAGAAAACAAAAGTCCTAAAAAAATGATCATCTTGGTGAAAACCTAGCAATAGGCACCTTGATGGTCTAACAAAAAAATACAAAAAAAATGAAAAGTAAAAAATACAAAAAAAAAGAAGAAAAAGAAAAAGTGCCTTGGTGAAAACCTGGTAAACGTGCACCTTGGTAGCAAAAATAGAATCTCTGCCAAGATGGTGAAAACTTGGCAAACAGGTGCCACTTGTATAAAATGCTCCATCTATCAAAGATATCTTGGTAATTTCCCAGCTTTCTATCCTATTTTAGTGTGTATATATCTTGCAATCCAATAAAGTCGGTCTATGCACCAAGCAACAAAGAGTCAGAACCTAATCAATGTTTACAACTTGGGGGTAATACTAGTCATATCTTATGGTCCTCAATACCTTAGAAAATTCATATCCAAGTCAATGTCCTTCAATGATTTATCTGAGTCAATTTTTCTATCTCCCTACCAGAAAAAGATTTTGTGACTTACACAAACACAAACAAACTATAACACTATAAACAAACCAATTTGGAAATCTGCTGAAATCTTTTTGTATGCTGAGTGTTTCACATGAGATTTTTGCATATTATGTTCCCTTTAGCTAATCAGTGATGTCCTTTATAGGATTTAGAGAGGTGATGCCTGGGGGCACAATTTTTTTTTATGTGTAAGTAACAATCTAATTACTTTAAAAACTCTGGATTAAATTGGTGTCCACTATAAGTGCCTCCATCACTATTGGATCACCATGTGTACCTTTACCTTTGATACCTAGATGCTTTAGAGAGTGGATCAAACTTTTTATTTTGATTTATTTCTTGATCCTCTTATGAAACACAACATTACCCAAGGATGTGAATGATAAAGGGTCACTGCGGGTAATTCACATTGGAACAAGGATGATCTCTCAACTGCTTGGTGTGTTTGTATGCAAGGCATATTTAGGTCATCACAATTTTTATGCTCTGATGCTTATAAAAATTGCTAAATCAAAATGGACATGATATTCAGGTCATCCTAGCTCTTGTGCTTTGGTGCTTATATCTAATCTGACATATTCGACTAAAAGTCACTATTCATATGTTCATGGTTGTCTAACCAGTGAATATTGTATCAACATCCAGTGTTACCAAAAATATTCAGTGATGAAAAAGACCAACAAATGATCAGTGACTAAGTCCTAGGATTGCATTTCATTTGCATTTTGAATTTAGTCTAGTTGCATCTCTTTCATTATTTGAATTCAGCATAGCATTTGATGTCCTCAAATTTTCACTTAACACATCACAAGATTGAGGGTCACGTGAAGGTCTCTCCAACTAACTAGCAAGCAGTCACCATCTTCAATTAAACATCCTTTTTTACAATGAATCAGCACTTGAATTCTTCATGAACTTGCAAAAACATCATGTGTATCATTGCATTTACATATAACATCATTTATATTTTCTAAATCATCTCATATATCCATTGCATACATACATTTGCATTCATAAACCATAATAAAATAAGTACATTTTCATATTTCATACAATATTCATTATTACATCCATATTGCATAATCATACATACATTCAAAGTAAAAGTTAAACATTGCATATAGTTGCATCAAATAATAAACAACGTCATAATTGAAATGACAAGTGTTATGAAGTCAAACCAAAACATCACGCACACACACACACACACACACACACACACACACACACACACACACACACACACATATATATATATATATCGATAATGGTACATGGAGTGTATCACAAAAATATATAGTACATCGGTGCACAATGTGCGTGCAATACAATGAATAAGCTACAATGAGTTATCAAGTACAACAAAAGATCAAAAATGTGAGGTGACAACCCAATCAACTCTCGACATGGTCCTCCACATCCACTGTAGCTCCTCCTCTAGGTGGGACATCTGGTGGTGTATCAGCTCATGGTGCCCTAGCTCCCTTAGACCCCATCATGTACTAAGAATAAGAGATGACCCTCTGGCTTAGTGGCACGACTGCAAAATAAGTGTAAGGAAACTCAGGTGTGGAAACAAATTCCTACACTAACCTCTAAAGGAAAGTATTGTGCAAATTCTTTTAAATCCTTACAATTTCAGATTTGTTAACTACTTTAACAATGATATTGCAGCCATATATCATGCATATAGAAAATAGAGAATGGCACAATGATTTACCCTGGGGAAACCTTTCGGTAAAAACCCCAGCACTCCAAAACCTACACAATGTATTAATCAAAACTATTACAGTTTATAATACACTTGCAATGCAAGCTCTTTCAGAAGATTTCCAACTCTTGAAGACAAATCACAGTAGCATAAAAAATGTTCCAACTTCCAAAGATAGTCATATTAGGGTTTTACCATTCTCTGAGAAAATAGGAACCCGAACCCCACGATTGGGGAAGAGTGTACAGTACTCAACTTTATCAGTTGCCACATGTCTTCACCCGTCATTGAATCTTCCAAACATAGCTCTTACGTGTCATAGGAATCTGTCATAACCGTTTCAGCCATGATCTCCTTACACACAATTCAAGATGCTAACACATCAAGTGGAGTGACACATCAACATTCCAACTAGACATGTACACTCACACTTAATTACATTATTTGCAAGAAATAGATTTTACAAAACAAATAATAAGAATAGGAGTTATCCAAGGTTGAGACACCTTATTCCTAACAATAAGCTGACACATAATATGATGCCCTACTAGTCTAATGCACTATCTCTACTCTTAAGGATTGAGTCTCTACCTGAGACTCCCATAGCTACCAGTCTCTCTCTGCCAACCTAATCTCGAGTGATAGTCTCTAGGATCTAAGATCCCTGATCTGATGGTGTAAATGGTATATCACATCCTGAGGTGTCTGTCTCAAACTAGGGTCTACCTCCTTTTTCACGTCCTCCTCTCCTCCACCCATAGCCTCATCTCTACCTGCCTCTACCTGTGCCTTATGAAGTCTAACCTTGGCCCCTAAATCAAAATTGGGTGCATCATGTGCTTCACCCATAGGGACATCTTGTTGAGCTCCTAGTACCATCTCAACCACCAATACCTCCTCTGTCACTCTGGTGCTACCCACAACACCTATCACTCCACCCTCACCCATAGTGTACCTCCACTACAAAACTAAAGGCCAGACAAATGGCACTTCCCATGATATTGAGGTAGGTCTAACATCTGATACCTGTCATGGCAAGGCACCTACTGCTCTCCGTACAGGCGGGATCAGATGTGCTATCAGGATTTGTACCTCCCTCTGCCTTTTTTCCTTACCCCAAGGTGTACCTATGATGTCATTGACCTCCTCCATGGTCATAATTGGCTCTGTGGGATCAAAGAATTGCCGAAAGGGATGCTCCACCAGATGTGTCCTATATGCATCAATGATCCCCGCATCAACCACTTGTACCTAGTAGTCCCAATTATGGCTCTACAACCTATTGTACCCCTGCATGCAAATGACTTAGGATAGCGGAGGATCCCAACCAAGTTCCATCTCTCTAACTTGTCAAGCATGTGATGAAAACTCTTGTGGTACATCTTTAAAAAGGCCATACTGCCTCCACACCTATGTAATTAAAAATTTCTCCAAAATGCTGGTAGATCGACTTATCAATATACGAATCTAATAGAAGTAGTTGAACTATGCCCGAGTAGTGGGTCATGCCTCAATCACTAAGTATGGTCACCAAACGACCATGATCATATCATCGAGCACCCATCACCAGTACTCTATCCACCCCATCCTAACCTGTATCATGTAGTCGACATACCTGTATATGAGAGGCTCCTGTGGTTGTATCTCATCTTCACAAATGGGCTATTAGATAGGGATGTTCTCCCAAGCCTAGATTTGTAAAACAATAACTCCTGAGGTGAAGGTCTTACCCTCATGATATACTACCTCGTGCATCTCTGAAAACATATGAGCCAGTAAGCACTGACCCCAACCAAACTCTGTAGGATGAGCCATAAGGTGTTGTACCATGTGTGCCCATCCCATCAAGAAATTATTTTACTGATGGTCTAACATGATAATACCTCTGATCATGCTCGCGATGATACACTCCAAGCAATGTGTCTTCCCATATGACTAAACTAAAGTCTTCCAGGGTATTTGTTGGACGATATGCTCATTTGCCCCAAAAATGGTAGGAAGGCCTATAAACTTGTGTTCCCTCAACTAAGGTAGTCAGGGCGTGGTCCATGAAATGGAATGTGGAGAATGCGATAAACATCCTCGAGTGTAATGGTAATCTCCCTTGTCGTGAGATGGAAAGTCTAGGTCTCTTAGTGAAACCTCTTAATAAGTGTCGTGATTAATCTGTGATTTGCCCTGATCTTCAGAAAACCAATGAGGTGCTCAAATCTGTAGGATGCCAGGTGAATTCTAAGTGGGTCCAGCAGTGATATACACAACCTCTAGGTGGCTGGATGTGACACACGAACATGGATATCAGGATACCTCATTTGCAAGCATAGAAAATGAAGCTGACATCAATAGCTCATTCAAATTAGACATTAAATGCATGTAAATAAAAAATTAAATATGTTAGAAGGTACAATAAATGTCATAAAATCAAGCTGAGCAACTAATTTTTTTGAAAAAATTTGTTAAGTACCCTTTAAAAACTCATTGTTTTTCATACGACATTTTAGAATTTCAAAAACTAGTGTCAAGTGTCGTACGACACTATACATACACCCATATGACATTTGGTTTTCATACGACAATCCACCAGTTGTTGTATGACAAATGAGGGATCTGATGAAATGTTGTACGAGAGATGGGTATCTCCCATATGACACACTACATAAATAGACACAACACTTGAACTGGACTTGAATTATTGTATGACACTCTAGAATTTTTCGTACGACAACCCGTGAAGCAAAATTTTAAAATGCATAAAAGATTAAAAAAATCCTAAAAACAATTCAAACATGTGCTAAATTGAATTCAAGAAGTGATCAGAGGTTGACTTACCAGGTTCTCATACTGTCACGACCACTAATACCATCGAGAATGCTCAAAATGATGCAAGGAGACTGGGACCACCATTTTTTCTCTCAGAGGGCTCCGCGAAATCTCAAAGTCAACTGGTTAAAATGATTTGAAAATGACCCCTTTTTGTCTTATATAGGTTTTGACCTAATTTTTCAAAGTGCTCTGATTTGCGTAAAAATAGCACCCCTAGCTAATTTCAACATCCTGAATCCATTTTCAAGATCAATATCAAAATATGAGATCATTTCATTTGTCAAAAATGTGATTTAAAATTTTGGACCCAAGACGGTCGACTGCTTGCATAATCGACTTTCACGACATCATAGGAATCAACAGCTCAACCTGTTTGGTCATCTAACATCCAACTTTTAGAATGTTAACTTGGTTAACCCATGGTCAAATATGGTCAAACATGGCCTCTAAACGATGTATAACACATCCTCAGATGTGTATAACCACTTCTACAATCGATCGTATGCTTTGTATCATTCACGCTGGCTTTCTCACCAGATTTCAATTTTAATCCCAAAGAGGGCATGGTATTACACATCATTAATAAATCTATCAATCAAATATTCTTTAGCAATCAAGGCAACAACCAAGTCTAATTGTCGACTCAATCAAAGTCCTCATCGCTTGGAGCATATCAGATTCATCAAAATCCATATCAATCTGGTATTCTCTTAATCTTGTAAATTGTATCAGCTCTTCGTAACCATCGGTTCAGTTGCGTTATTTCCTTGATTCTTCATAACTAAAGGGTTCGGAGTTGATATCCTTTTGATTCCTTTGGACAAGCAAGTCTGGGGTCAGGATATTCAATTCCTCATAATCATTGGTTTAGAATCAGGTGCTTTATCACTTCTTCATAATCACAGGTTCAGAGTTGTTATTATTGACATCATCTCGATTCTTTGGTCAATCAAGACTTGAATCAACATCTTCAAAACTTCCAATCAATTTTTGTCTCAGAATCAGTTAATCAAACCAAGATCAATTTCTCCATCACATAACTAAGTCTGGATCTCAACAAACAGATTTATCTTTGAACCATTGTGCTTCGCACAGTAATTCAAAGAGGGGCAAAATGTAATACCCCAAAAATGGGCTTTAGTTCCTTAACCTCCTACATCAACAAATCAATCGAAATCAACCATAAAGTCCTAAGCTAAGGTATATCTGCACATCAAATAATCAAAACCCTAATCGATCCTATCACAAATCTGCATCGAAGAATATTCCTAAATATTCCTAATCTATCCTAATTATCTATAATTAAATATTATTTGGTGATAAATGACATTATGTTATTTATCCTAAGTGCAATTGATTGAATATGTTAAATATTTAATTAATTAAACTTAATTTAGCCACTTAATTAATTTAATTAGATTTAATTAGATTATTCCTTAATTAATATTGTTTATTAGTCCCTGCCTATATATAGGCAGGGAACTAATGTTTTCATTTGGCTATATCTATTAGTTTCCATAATAGAAGTTTATGAAATTCTAAAGTTTAGAACAATATTTGAACTATTTTATTTTTAAATTAATGTCTAGTCATTAATTCCTTTTTTTTTATTGGCTACCCCTAATTTTGCCAGGGGTTTTATTATTTTTTCAATTAAAAAAATAACAAAAATAATCTCTGGAAGTTTCCACAACTACCAATCTTCCATGATTCACCAATTTCAATGGATTGGCCTCAAATACCTTTCACAAGAAATCATTGGTTGAAAATTTCCTTGCATATTTGCTGCAAATACCTCCACCTGACAGGATTTTTTAACCGCTTCATTCTCCCTTTGAAACCAAAACAAAGAAACAAACAGTGTCAATGAATTAATTCTTAAGCAAAAAGAAATAAACAAAAACACAAATACATTGCTTATTCACATGTTGCAGAAATTGACAGTGGAAATAAAATAATCACCATTGCCTCACTGACTCGAGCAATAACAAGAAATATCGAGCCTGCGAAGGAAAATAAACCATAAATCAAGCAAAATTTGTGTTCCGGTATCCCCCTCTCAAAGGAAGAAAAATGCTACATAAAACTTTACTATTGGACAACTATAAAAGAAACATTAATGGTTTGTTTAGTCAGCATATAAATTAAGGACAAGGAATTAAATGTTACTGCCAGAAAAGCCAAAAGAAAGTGACGTCAATAGTACAATTGGCAGTGCCTCATCATTATGATTTTGTGCCAACTTCCAAGCATGGAACTCAACAATTTCTCTCAGTGCAAACGATAGCCACCTTTATTAACATAGAATTCTCATGCCAATTTCAAAATATATATTTAACATCCCTTCTATCTATGGGATCATAAATACTGGTATATATGCTCGCTATTTGTATTTCTTGAATGATAGTCTAGCTCTCAATAGCTCTTGTCCTATTGTCTGTACCCTGCATATTTAATCATTTCATTTTATTTTTGAGGTATAACCCCTTCATTTTTTTTGCCTACACTCAAACATATTAAAATATGGAAAAATAAAATAAAAATTGACTGATGAATTTCCTGAATAAACTTATCCAAATCCCTTTGTATCCTTTAATATCAAACAACCTACCTTAATTAAATTCTAATATTTAACCTTCCATTACATTGGTTTAACAGAATCTATCTTCGAAATTCCTGATGCATTTTACAAAAGATAATCTCTCTTTTTCGCAATTCTAAATATCGCTACAAAATATGGAGAAATACTTATTTAATTTTGTCTTTAAAGCCTAAATAGGACACATCATTTAACAGAAGATTTATATTCATAATTACTATGCTTCCTACGACTGCGAGAGTACTTTTTATCTAAAAGTAGAAGAAAAGAATAATTTAATCTATAAATTACAATGAGTTGTTTGAAAGGAGAGGTTAAAAAGAGGATTGTTTTCTACAATAGATTTTTAATTCCCTGCCTATAGTATTATTAGTTCCTACCCTTATACATATTATTAGATACTTAAAGATAAAAGATATTACTATACCTAAAAATTTGAAGAAATTCTCAAGAGATAAATCATTTTTCTCTATTGGAAAACCACATAGTTGACAACATTGAGTTCTACTAATTATTACCAATTCTAGATTCACATGCACCCTCCTCTTTTTGGACCGAGCTTAATTAACAGAGTGTTGAGCCCCATAATACCCTAAATCACTATTAGACTCATAGATTTTGATCAAGTACCAACCATATTTCTTATTGTGTCCTTCACCTCACGCAAGTCCAATAATACAAAAATGAATATAGAAGATAAATCTATATTCATTTTTATAGCCATAAACTCTTCTCCCGACACTCACATAGTATAACATAAAGTAATAAACATGCCACATTTTCATCTCTTCTCCAAAATATTCCTTAGGAAAGATATTATATGTGATTCCCACAAGCCTCACTATTGTACCCAAAATTTTCCTAATTGGCCTCCATTTGATTTTCCCTCTTACGTATTTCACTAGCATGAACCATTCATTCAATTTCTACCTCTTGTGCTTGATTATTGAGACAAAACAAACTTTATAAAAATACAAATTACTTTCCTCCATTCACACATCGTTCAAAGCCAAAGGGCCTATTTTTTCAACCACAACCTTTGGTTTAATAATAACATTAAACATAAAATCAACATTTGATGCTTAGAGTTGTGTTATTTCTTGAATGTTGTTCCAGCCCTCAATAGCTCTTGTCCTATTGGTTGTACCCTGCATATTTAATCATTTCATTTTCATTTTCATTTTATTTTTGAGGTATAACCCCTTCATTTTTTTTTGCCTACACTCGAACATATTAAAAAATGGAAAAAATAAAATAAAAATCGATTAATGAATTTCCTGAATAAACTTATCTGAATCCCTTTGTATCCTTTAATATCAAACAACCTACCTTAATTAAATTCTAATATTTAACCTTCCATTATATTGGTTTAACAAAATCTATCTTTGAAATTCCTGATGCATTTTACAAAAGATAATCTCTCTTTTTCGCAGTTTTAAATATCACTGCAAAATATGGAGAAATACTTATTTAATTTTGTCTTTAAGGCCTAAATAGATGCATATCATTTAACAGAAGATTTATAGTCATAATTACTATGCTTCCTGCGACTGTGAGTGTACTTTTTATCTAAAAGTAGAAGAAAAGAATAATTTAATCTATAAATTACAATGAGTTGTTTGAAAGGAGAGGTTAAAAAGAGGATTGTTTTCTACAATAGATTTTTAAGTCCCTGCCTATAGTATTATTAGTTCCTACCCTTATACATATTGTTAGATACTTAAAGATAAAAGATATTATCATACCAAAAAATTTAAAGAAATTCTCAAGAGATAAATCATTTTTCTCTATTGGAAAACCACAGTTGACAACATTGAGTTCTACTAATTATTACCAATTCTAGATTCACATGCACCCTCCTCTTCTTGGACCAAGCTTAATTAATAGAGTTTTGAGCCACATAATACCCTAAATCACTATTAGACTCATAGATTTTGATCAAGTACCAACCACATTTCTTATTGTGTCCTTCACTTCACGCAAGTCCAATAATACAAAAATGAATATAGAAGATAAATCTATATTCATTTTTATAGCCATAAACTCTTCTCCCAACACTCACATAGTATAACATAAAGTAATATACATGCCACATTTTCATCTCTTCTCCAAAATATTCCTTAGAAAAGACATTATATGTGATTCCCACAAGCCTCACTATTGTACCCAAAATTGTCCTAATTGGCCTCCATTTGATTTCCCCTCTTACGTATTTCACTAGCATGAACCATTCATTCAATTTCTACCTCTTGTGCTTGATTATTGGGACAAAACAAACTTTATAAAAATACAAATTACTTTCCTCCATTCACACATTGTTCAAAGCCAAAGGGCCTATTTTTTCAACCACAACCTTTGGTTTAATAATAACATTAAACATAAAATCAACATTTGATGCTTAGAGTTGTGTTATTTCCCTTTATGCTTTTTCCTATTCAGTAACTATGATTTAACCATCAAACAAATCTATCTGTCATTTTTTGACAAAAGGCAGGGACTCAAGCTCCATCAGAGCTCTTGTTTGATAATAAATCAAAAACTAAAAAAAAATGATTAAATATTCATTTAATTGATTAAAATCAAATTGTTAAATTTAATAACATAATTTTGGATAAAGTTTGATTAAATAATTGATTAACCCAAAAATCAGTTATTTAATTGATTAAATTGGTTAAGTTGAGAATAAAACACATGGAAATTAAATAAACTCACAATTATCTATGCAAAAATCAAAAGATCAGTTAAACTTAAAATCAACTCTTAGACTCATTTTGTTAACTTTCTAAAACTCAACATGTGATGGTGAGTTAAAAAGCAGATCGAAGTGATCTCAACTTCCAATTATGAGTTAAAAAGTTGATTTGCATGATTTTTACTAGATAACTATTTCTAATTCCTTGATAACTTACCAATCAATTCTAGTTGATCAAGGAGTGATTTTTGGTTTTTCTATGAATTCTCAAACCTGGATTTCTATATAAACAACCCTTAGTCCTTCACAATCAAGATGTGCAATTTTGAGAACAATAACAATATATTTTCGAGTTCTTGCGAGATTGTGCATCTATTTTTGAGATCAATTGCTATCATTTATTTTCTAGTTCTTGCATTCATAACTAGTTTTCATTTCATTGTTACCAAGTTTTAGATCAATTTCATATAGTTTTTTTTGTTATTGCATTAAAAATCATAAAAACATAGATTAATCTTGAATTCATTTCAATAGATTTTGCATTCAAATCCTTCATCTAGGTGTTGCATTGTCACTGATCTTGGTCAAATCTGAGAATACCATACTCACGTCTTCTAGAAGGTAGTAAATCACCCGATTGATGATATATTCATTCATTGCTTATTTTCTTATCATTGATCTATAATGTTTTACTGATGTGTTGTGTCTTTTGAACAAATACAATTTTGACACACATTTTTGGAGCCCATTTCTGATCATTTTTCATCAATTTCTTGGATTTTGAAAAAAATTCGTACAATCTCGTACGACATTTTGCAGAGTGTCATTTCAGAAGTCTCTGTCTGTTGTACAACAAATGACATTCCTAAAGTGTTGTATCAGTTTGTACACATTGTTGTATAAGGGATAAATTGTCATATGGGTTAAGGTCTATTATCGTACGACATTTCACACTAGAATTTCAATTGTCGTATGGGTTTTTATAGTCAGTTTTTAAGGTTTTGCCCTAAAATTTGATTAACGCTAGTCCTGATCTCAGCTATTTTCTGGTGCGTGATTATTTTTAGATAGCCTAACACTTCTTACAGGATGTGAGACAAAGACCTGAGCATTGAAACCTATCTTTTTGGCCTATTCTTGTCTTGTCCTCTAAGACCTTGTTTGCAAGAAACCCTTTCAGAAATCGTTGGCCAAAGAAAGCTCAATCAAATCAAAATTTCTAACTTGTGGTTTTGCAAGTTTCCAAAGTCTTCATCGAGCAAATATTGTGTTTGGTTAATCTCTTTTCCATAGGCACATAGCTAATTAAGTGTGTCATATTACATGTGATAGATATTGAGGGGATTGTGCTCTTCTCTTTTCAGAGAATCAGAAACCCAGAAGGTATCTCCCCCATGGAAATGTGTGTACTATCTCTGGATTAACTTTGCTTGGCATGTCTTGGATAGGGAAAAGGACAAGGTTAGGGGATTATTCTCTTCTCTTTTCAAAGAATCAAAAACCCAGATCCTGTGGTCCCCAACCTCACATTTCATTTAAACCTTTAGAGGGCCTGTTGGCTGAGGTAAAAATCTCTTGGGAATGACCCAAGTGGGGACAAGTCTTAAGTCAACTCTTCCACCCCACTATAAAATTTGATGCTTCCTTGAGGTTAAAGCCTCGAGAGACATAATTGCGCTTGTTCCCTGGATTTATTCTGTGAACATGCTCAGATTTTGTGTAGAGTGAAGACGCTTTAATCTTGCTTGTGAGACTACATGGATTTGATTACTCATAGGGTTAACAACCTCAGTCCTACTTGTGGTACTATGGGAGATAGTTGTGAATGAATGCCTTGATTAACAACCTAAGCTAGTTATGAGTTAAAAAGCTTCTTTGCATGATTTTTAGTAGACAACATTTTCTAATTCCCTGATAACTTACCAATCAATTTGAGTTGATCAAGGGGTGATTTTTGGTTTTTCCATGAATTCTCAAACCTAGATTTCTATATAAATAACCCTCAATCCTTCACAATCAGTATGTGTAATTTTGAGAACAACTGAGATATACTGTCGAGTTCTTGCGAGATTATGCATCCATTTTTTAGATCAATTGCTATCATTTATTTTCTAGTTCTTACATTCATAACTAGTTTTCATTTCATTGTTATTAAGTTTTAGATCAATTTCATATAGTTTTTATTGTTATTGCATTGAAAATCATAAAAACATAGATTAATCTTGCATTCATTTCAATAGATTTTGCATTCAAATCCTTCATTTAGGCATTGCATTGTCACTGATCTCGGTCAAATATGAGAATACCATACTTACGTCTTTTAGAAGGCAGTAAATCACCTGATTGATGATATATTCGTTCATTGCTAATTTTCTTATCACTAATCTATAATGTTTTACTGATGTGTTGTGTCTTCTGAATAGGTACAATTTTCACACACACACTTCCAAGTTACATTAGAGTGAAAATTGAGTTATCAGTGGCCTACTCTTGTTACCAATAAAAATAAAGATAGAAATAAAGCATGAGAAGTAGAAAACAACCCTTGTTACTAAGCGCCAAAAGCTTCTTTCTCTCCCCTTGATGTCTTTTTGGGTGACAAGAGCTACTTTGTAGTTACTGCTTATTGTTCTTTTATCCTTTTGTTAGATAATCCTTATGTGGTTCCATGTTGCTTTTCCAACTTCAATCCACATTAGTTGTCTACTTTTCCTTGACCTAATGCTTTTGCATTTAACTTTTCCACTACTTCCTTTGGCTACCATGGCTTTCATGTTTTTTCTTTTCCTGATGTGACCTATTTTCACTACATTATTTCTTGTAACACATAGAATTGATATTCTATGGATGTCTTAGTGGTGATTGATCCATCATGTTTTAGCACATTTTTTAATTTTATGCAGTGGGTTCATCATCTTACCTAATGATTTGTTGGATCTATTGCCGCAAATGTTCATGCATTCAACATCTTTTCATGATTTATTTGGTCATCAATAGTGTATGGGTAAGTGGTTCCTTTTCTTGAAGCATTATGTTTTGGTGTTTCTTTAATTCTCTTTTTTTTTCTATTATTTTGGCAACTAACGGTGTTACCTATGTTTTAGCTGGGGGGGAAGTACATTGCTAAATATCACCACTTAAATTCCTACTGTATTCCACTAAAACTATATAGATAACTATCAATTCAAATTTTTTCCATATCTATTCATTTATGAAAATATGAGTATAAAGTTTCGTTGTTGTATTTCCTTCCCATGAAGGTAGTTTTTCATCCTAGTATATCATTTCTTACCCACTACCTTTTTACCTATAAATGTGTTTTTCCTTTACCATACCTTTCTTACCTTGTTTTAGCTACTAAGATTATTTGTAACTACGATTGTTGCCATGGGCAGATCACATAACCAACAAGATCCCACGACTATGAATACACTTAGATACAATATGAAAGCTTACAAAGTGTTTTAAAATTCTAAATGGGATGTGTTATTGAATTCTTTGTGCATGTATGATAATCATGTCACCTTAGACTTTGTTATGGCGATGGATGAGACTAGCTCTATCATAATTTGGGCTTTATATTTCAAAATTATTGTTTAAAATATGATATATGTTACTAGGTTATCTCAAGAGGGAGATAATTATTAGTATTATAAGGCACTGAGAGGGGGGTGGATCAGTGCAACCACAAATATAAAACTTTTAACAACAATCTACTACAATATCCAACATGCAAAAAATAATATCATAATAAAGCATAATAAGTAAAACATTCACACACATTGAACACTTGAACACAATATTTTCCCCATGGAAACCATTGTTAGAGGGAGAAAACCACATGTGGATATGATGCCCATAAATTTCACTAGTGCACCATGAAATCAACCCTATTAGGAGCAATTACAAAACCTTTCTGAGGTTATACTCGGTTAAGAGTACTTATAGCTTGATTAGGAACTGCAACAGTCATGTCAAAGACTACCTTGTCAAGGGATTTAAAAAATCCTTCTGATAATTCACCTTGTTAGAGTATTTACACTTTAGATCTATTCGGATCCTACTCACCTTGTTAGGAGTGACCCTGTTAAAGGATTTAGCTTGTCAATCTATTAGAATCAACAAGTAAAAGTGACTAATATTTTCACTCAATGCATGATAAATCCTATGTATTCCTAATCAATTGCATTTTCCTAAACACTTTAATATCTCTTTACTATCTCCACAAATCATCACATACCATCGCAAAAACAACCAACTACCCTCTTAGCAATTTTATTAACCACTTATATAATTTTTCTAGGTCAGTGCTAGAACCCTGAAATGTTTTACTAGTTGGCCCTCAAATCCAACTTTAACATATGAGTGAGTGTGCCAAAATCAAAATTTAACATCCTTATTATTGGTCTAAAATATTAAATCCTGAAAACATGTCGGCCCAAAACTAAGATTTGACCGCAACACTGATCTAACCAACTATATTAACCGATTCACTATTTTTACTGCTAGTTCCACTTTAATCTTCAATAAATTTTAGAATCCTCCAAGATAATTGATGCGACCATAGGAATAGATAGATATACCTTTGTAGATGTTAACTCTATGACCGCACACCTTAACTCAATTTTCTGCTCCATATCTAGTTGATTGTTCATTGAATGCTATTTTTTGCCCAGTTGACTAGACACTTAGAGATTCCATCACTTTTAAATTCACCTACATTGGTAACTTTGATTTGTTACCTCTAGCTGACTATTTTTACATCAATGAAAATACTACAATACATTTCCATGGTCAAAACATGACATCATCTCCATCAAATGCCAATAATCTCCAAAAATCTCCCCCTTTGGCATTAATGGAAAAACTAAGAAATTTGCAAAGTGTCTAACCAATGCATAAGTGAAAAATACATCACAATGCAAAAAAAATGATCTGATCCCATGTAGCATAATAACTCCCCTTATGAATTGTATACATGTATACTACTCCCTTAACCCATTACATGCATATTCTTTTCCAAATTACTACACTACTCCCCCTTTCACAACAATGACAAAGGAATTTAAAAAGTAGAAATTTTTTATTAATGCAGAGTAACAGAACCTATTTACATTCTACTGAAGATATCACTGTAATTACCCTTTAGCATCTGAGGATCACTATCCCAATTCTTCCATAGATCTTCCATGATGAAAATATGTCCACTAATTGAAAATGCTAACTCCTCAAGACTTTCAATACTACACACATTAGGGTGTTCTAATGCCTTCTTTACTTCCTTCACACCTCATTTCAAAACATCTAACTTGGGGATCACAAAGCTTTGCAACTCCATCAGATTACTCATCCTCTTGTCTTGCTCAACTCTATATGATTTCATATTTTGGTAGATAGAGTTAACTTTGACGCCAAATGAAGTAGCTTGCTTAGTCATGGGATTAAATTTTGTAGGAAGTGGTCTCAAATCCTATTGGACTTCACATATATGCTTCTCTAGATCATTTAAGAAGTGTGGAAAATCAAACATAGACTTTAGAATTTTACCTCCTTCAGTCAATCCACTCTTCACCTGATTGATAGCCAATATAAGTGAATTCTTCTCAGTGACAATATATTGTGCCAACTTCTTTGTTCTTTTCTTCTCATACTCCTTTTCTTCCTTGTATATTTTAGTATCTTCCAATTTTTTCATTTCTTCACCTGCAATATTTACTAAGTGTGCTAATTACTCAATTGGTCTAGCTAATTCATCATATTCTACTTCACTTAGTAAATCAACTAGTATGTCTCTATCAGTGAAAATTACTTGGGCTTCTTGCTTCATATTATCTTCCTTTGCCTTGGCCTTGATTATCATTGCATATTTCATCATTTCCTTAGAGCTCATGTTACTAAAATTTCTCTTCCCTTTAATTGGAAAATCATCTTCGTCGCTCACTTTTTCCTTCCCCTTTTCCTTTTCTTTTACATCAGGCTTGACCACTACAACTGGTGTCTTTTCTACTTGATCCTTTGGAATTTGATCACCTTTATCCTTTACATGTTATTTTTATATCTTATCAATAAGTATCTCTGATTGATTGTCATCGACCATGCACTGACTAGTTGTAGTATCCATGGGATCATCTTCTTTATATTTTTCTTGTGGATCTTGTTGTTTAAATATATCAATTAGTTCCTCCTATGGTCCTTGTGCTAAGATATCACTTGAGTTGTCCACATTATCATGTGTATCATTCAAAAGATCATTATCAAGTGTTACATCAACACCATCTATTTTCTATCCTTCAGCTATTTGGGTGAATACTAGTTGCTCTTCATTCTGTTGGAGTCTTACTTCCTCCTCTACATGTTCATCCTCTTTACTTCCACCATTAAGTCCTAAATATTCTTTGAGAATACTCTCAGTCTCATCTTGTACTTCTTTAGACTCACCTATCAGTAATTTGATTACTCTAGTATCCATTTTGAATAGGGGTCTCACTTCATTGCATTTGTTTTGTACTTCTTCCTTACTAGGTTTTGGAAGGAGATGTAATACTACATATTTAATTATCTCCTTGTCTTGATTAAGTGACTTCTTCCATCTTGCATCTAGTTTTTCATATAATGAATTAGGTATCAAACCTTGTAACTGCAATAACACTTGACTCAATTTTTTCATACTAAAAATTATTGCTTCCTCAATTCTATTTTGATCTTTTTCACTAAACTTGTCATAATAAAAATTAACTTACTTCTTTCACTAGGTCTCTAACACAAATAAATTAATTGAAGTCAATATCTATAGACTTGGTAGTAAGAGAGCCTACCACCTTGGATTTATTACCTTTGGGTTTGAGCTCTTTCTATTCTGATCTAGTCTCCTCACTTTATTCTTCATCTACTTTCTCAAATATTTTTTATTTCTCCTTCTTTATCTTTCCTTTTACTATGTTTGTGCTTGCTACCACTATGATCAATGTAGTCTTGACATTTATTTCTGATCTTCATTCTTGTGGCTTGTTAAGAGAAGATGTATCCTTCTTTTCTTGAGTTGTTCTCCTTATTTGTCTACTAATTAGGTTACCACTGGTTGCACTTACTATCTCAACATCCTCATCACCTTTTGTTGCTTTAGATGTACTTGCTTTATCTGCAACATGTTTGGCTCTAGCTTTCTCAATCTTCTCTTTGGTGAAACCTTTTTGTATCATAAATTTCTCAATATTTTTCTTTACTCTCTTCTCAATGTCTGGTTCCATCAACTCACTATGCATTTTAAGTGATTTTTCTTCAAATGTCCCAAATCTGGGTTCCTTGGGATCTTTTGGCATAGATAATAAATGGTTTGTATACATGGTTCAAAAATCAGCCTCTACCTCATATCCCATTGGCATCATCCATGAGGTTCTTGGTTCAACTTCGTCTATCCGACAAGTATCAGTATCAATAAAAACACAAATGTTGTCCTTGTTCTTTTCTACAATATTTGAAGGTATTCTTTCTTTCTCATGCATCCTTTTTCTAAAAATCTTTTAAATATCCCCATATTTTTCCAGTAAACTCATTTCCCAAAACTTTATTAAATTTTTTATTTGAATGAAAGCTGGTGTATCATTTGAGCAAGTAATACTACCAATGCCAAGAAATATATTCTGAAAATAGAAGAATAAACATACAATCAACTGACCATATTTGAATTTATGCCTCTTTTCCTTCTTGATCTTCTCAAGATTTAGTATTATCTTCTCCCTCAGTGCTTGAGATATATCATAATCCTTATTTTTCTTAATCATCGTGTGAAAGGGCAGTATGAATGGCACCACCAGGTATATTATTCACCCGACTGGAGTAATAGACTTTGTATCCAATCACCATTTATGTATATTTAACTTCTTCATATGTGATATCATTCACAGTCATCGCACGCCCATCCCATTTAGACTTTGTCAATTTAATCACCTTTTCCTTGGGAACAATACAAAGAACAGGTAAATTACTAGTTGCAAATAGACCAGTTACAACATGGGTTACTTCCTTAGTTATCTTATGTGGTCTATCCAACCATATAAACTGATCGTGTATCATCCTGAGAACATATCTTATCTATTCATCTTCAAATTCATCATTATAGTTAACAACACAATGAAATTCTTTATCAGAAATACATTTGTGTTCATCCTTCAATATCAAATTCTCAACACACAACTTCTTGTACTAATCATAAATTGCACTTTCTCCTAAATATTCTAATATATAGTGAATATAAGATCTTACATCTTCCACATGTAGAACTCTATAGGGTACACTAGTTAGGGCACCCACTGGATCATTCTCGATCGACTTGAATGGGTGTTGTTTGAATTTTGGTCATGGTCTCTTAGTTACATCTATGAATTTAGGTGTATCCATCTTAAATTTTCAATCACACAAGTAGATAATTGATAAATACCTCAAATTATTTGTAGCTAGGGTTATTTACTAAGAACATGACAACGTCAATTAATTACTCTTCTCAGATCAACATAGACAATCTTTTCATGTAGCTTCAAACTCAACAAAGAACTCAAATAGCACTTCTTTCACTCCACAACGACTCTCAAAGTATGTAAGGTAAGAATGAAATAAAAAATAGTATGTTCATTTACCTTCACATGCTTGTATTAAATTCTCTTATCGATATAACTTGCCTTTTTAACTGATTGACTCATACTTTAGTATTGATTGACAATACCTTATGAGTTCTATAAAAACTTCTCAAATCAATTAAACATGCCTCATTGCATCTATATATGTTGATAGATCTTACCACACATTTACAGGGGTTTCATAGATGGATTCAATAGTACTTTCTCCTCATAAGTCAAATGTGACTAAGTTTGATGATGAACCATCCACACTTGATGGTGATGTGGATCCTTCTGGTGTTTTACTTTCTTCCTTGACATCTTCTTTCTTCTTCCAGATCTTTCTCATCTCTTTCATGTTCTCTTCCACATTAACAATTTGTTTTTCTTTTTGATTTTTTGCCCGGTTAACAGATTGGTTCTTGAACCTGCAGTTCCTTGTTATATGTCTGATCTGATGACTATGAAAATATGACATACCAATTGACCTCCATGGTCTATAATTACCTCTATTTTTCCTCATTCTTCAATTCATATCCATATTTCCATAATTACCACAAATTGAGCATGTGACATTGAATTGCCTCTCCCTTTGGTAAGGACTTTCCCAGTTCACAGGTGGCCTTGGATTATTCACTCTTGACCTGCATTTAACAACTTTATAGCCATATTTGTTGCATGTATAATAATATCCATTAAAGATACTAGATCTATTGCTAGATCTAGATCTAAAATCATATGAAATGTGTTCATACTTGTTACAATTATAGAAATACCCATCAAAAGTGTTAGGCCTATTAACCGACCTGCTTCTACAAAAATAGCAAGTTGACCCACTTTATGACAATTGAAACATATAGGTTTGTAGGGTTTCTTACGTGGACTCCTTGGATTTACCTTTAGTGGAGTCTTTCCTTCTTGCTTGATCTCTTTGGTTCCAAAGTATTCACCAATCTCAAAGGTAGTATGACTGGTATAGTCTAGACCAGTTGACTCCTTGCTTTTTCTTTGATTTCTCAATTGATCATCAAGTTTTGCAGTACTGTCATTGTATTTCTTCAAAAGATCATTTGCTTTATTTAGTTCTCCTTTCACTTTCTCATTCTCATTTTTCAAACTCTCACTCTCTCTTTTCAAATTCTCATTGCCTATCTCAATTTGTTGAGCTCCCCTCTTAAGTCTTCCAGTTCCTCTTTGGTCTCATGAAGATATGCATGCAAGGTTCCTACCTCTTTCTCAAACTTAAAGAGTTCTTGTTTTTTATCCTTCAAGGCTTGGTTCTTATCTTTTAGAGAATCTTCAACATTTCTCCTTGCTTCCATCTCTTCACACATTCTAATTGATTGGGCTTCAATCTCTCTTTTAAGGTTATTATTGTCTTCATACAATTTTTCATTCTCCTTACCCATGGCCTCTAGGATTGCATCATATTCCTAAGATCCACTCTATTTAGACAATTTCTCAATGTGGTTTTGGGTCTCGTTCAGCTATTCAACAAGCTCTTGTCTATTTTCCAGTGATTACTTCAACTGACCTTTTAGTTCTTTAATAACCCTTTCATCTTCATCAAGTTGTCTCTTCTATCTCAAACCCTTCATATTTTCCTTAAGGATATTCCGCAAGATAATAAGTTTCTCCAAGGGTACAAGTATTTGATACCAATTGTTAGTATTATAAGGAACTAAGAGGGGGTGAATCAGTGAAACCTTAAATCTAAAACTTTTAACAAAAATCTTTCACAATATCCAACATGCAAAAAATAATATCACAATAAAGAATAACAAGTAAAACATTCATACATTGAACACAAGATTTTTCCTGTGGAAACCCTTGTTAGAGGGAGAAAACCATGTGTGGGGATGATGCCCACAAATCTCACTAGTGCACCATGAAATCTACCCTATTAGGAGCAATTACAAAACCTTTCTAAGGTTATACCTGGTTAAGGGTACTAATAGCCTAGCTAGGAACTACAACAGTCTTGTTAAAGACTGCCTTGTCAAGGGATTTAAAAACTCCTTTTAAGAGTTCACCTTGTTAGAGGATTTACACTTCAGATCTATTATGATCCTTCTCCCCTATTAGGAGTGACCTTGTTAAAGGATTTAGCTTTCCAATCTGTTAGAATCAACCAGTAAAAGTGATATGATATTATCATTCAATGCATGACAGATCCAATGTATTCCCAATTAATTGCACTTCCCTTAACACTTTACTATCTTTTTTCTATCTACAACAATCATCACATATAATTGCAACAACAACCAACTACCTTCTTAGCGATTTTATTTATATACTTGTTCTAGGTCAGTGCTAGAGCTCTAAAATGTTTTACAAGTCGGCCCTCAAATCCTACTTAAATAAATGATCGAGGATGTTAAAATCAAAATTTAACATCCTTGATGTTGGCCTAAAACATTAAATCTTGAAAACATGTCAGCCCGATACTAAGATTTGACCGTAACACCAATATAACCAACTATATTCACTGGTTCACTACTTTCATTGCCAGTTCCACTTCAATCTTCAATAACTTTCATAATCCTCCAAGATAGTTGATGTGATCAAAAGAATAGTTAGATATACCTCTATAGATGTTAACTCTGTCACCGCACACCTTAACTTGATTTCCTTCTCTATATTTGATTGATTGTCCATTGAATATTATCTTCTTCCTGTTTGACTGAATACTTAGAGATTCCATCATTTTGATCTTCACCTCCATCGATAACTTTGATCTTTTGCCTCTAACTAGTTAGTTTTTTGACAATGACAACACTATAATACATTTTCATAATCAAAATAGAGCATCATCTCCATCAAATTCCAGCAATATCCAACAAGAATTACTATCCACACCATGCAAAATGTACAACTGACCTGCAAACCTTTACGACCTGATCTTTAAAGAAGAAGGAGAAATTGGCCATGGTTCCAAGTGAGGGTACTCTACGCACTTCTTTGTCACATCATTAGAAAGATGTTTCAAAATTCATTATTCAATACATAATGGTGAAGGAAGGTATTTCTATTTCTTCTCCCAAAACTTAAGGAAGCTTTATCATTTATAATACAAAGAGTAAATGAATCTTCCCAATTATCTCTTTCACTATGTCAAAAGAAAGAGTTAAGATGTCCAAAAAGGGCATCCTAATTACTGGGCTCACCATGGTTTGATAAAATTTCTTATCCTAGAGGGATTAAAAAATATTACTACTTCCATTACTTAGATGTAATTCGTAGTAAATGATGCAATAGAAATTCAAGAAGAATATGAGGGCTAAAACTCAAATACTTTTGCCTCAGACAATGATACAAATGAACCTGAAGGTGCCAAATTAAAAATAATCAATCCCATGATTAGACGGTCTGGAAATAATAAGCAACATAAATGTAAGAAACCAAAAGTTCCTAAACCTATTACAAACCCTGTGTCCAAGGAATGACCTTTCCATGACACTAGGTCTTTAAAATTTTGAAAATGGAGGAGCCTCAAATATCCAACTTGTAGAAATTGACTCATGTAACAAGTACAACTAAGAGAGGAATGGAATAGGGGAAGAATTTTTAACACTTGGCTACCAATTTTATTGCTAAGGATAGACAAATCTGGGAGTATAGGAATAAAAAATTGAGAAAAATAAGGGATATACTATCTTTTGAGAAGATGAATGTGGATAATCAACAACAAAAGAGCACTGTTCTAAAAAGAATGAATATCCCTGCTAGTCCAGCATTAGAATTTGAAGTCATCATAGATTGCCACTAGTTATGGTTGAGTCATCATGGATGGTTGGATCATACTTACTATTACCTATTTTTTATAATAAGCTCACTCAAGTAGAGCTTTTATGAATTTTCAACAAAGAGTAAGATATATTTTAATTATGTTGTATCATATTCATGTGCATAAAGAAAGAACAAAAAATTATAATATCACATTGCATTATGTAGATGCATATGACATAAGAGTGAATCCATACTTTTGGGGGGAAAAGTAATCTTTATTGATAATGTAAATGGATAATGTCTCACACAAGTTGTGAAACTAACTATTATCATGAAAATGAAATAAAACATGATACATTTGTATATGTTGATGAGCCACAATGATGCTCATATTTTACATCCTATTTTGATCACATCCTTGTTGTTTTAAACTACTTTTTATAATCTATCTCTTTAAACTATGGTTTCTTGTCCATAGTTGGAAAGACTTTCCTACAACCTTTGAGTATTAAGAATTCACAGTTTGAGCCCATAAAACCTTTATTGTGCAACATAATTTTAATGTGATACTTTATAGTTTGTTTTGATAAATGTTTGGTATGTGATGAATGGACATGTTTCATATTTAGTGGAATGTCTTTCTTTGTTCTATTTGCATTAATGAAATAGGGGCATCATGTTAAAGACTGGAGTGATGGATGGTTGCAAGGAACCGGTCATGCAGTGAAGGCGGTTGGTGGTTTCTCAAAGACCTGATCTAGGTGAGTTGAAGCATTCAAAGAAAATCCACAGTTGATGTTAGTTCAAAGTTAAGTTGCTCGAGTCACAGGGCAAGATTCTCATTGTCGAGGAAATCCAAGATAGTGGACGCTATGTTTTTTCTTATCTTAATGAGTGAGTTTTATGTTCATTGAATGAATCGGTTAATATGTTCCTCTTTCTATGGAATAATTGATGACCACTCATCCTTGTGGTGTGTGCATTTGGTTAAGTTGTTTTTTTTCCAGTATAAATAAATGCTACTCCTCTGCATAGGTAGTAAGTTGATAGAGAGATAGAGGTTGGATACAAATTATTTTCTAGTTTCTGAGAGTTTATGCATGTAACAAGCTATGTTTATGAATAGATAATGAAGTTGAGTATATTTTGAGTAATTGAGTTTTTAGGAATTCTCACTAAGGGGACCAACTTAGTGAGATATTCTTCCATTAGTATAGTTTTCCTTTTTTGCATCCATAGTTTTTGAAGTTCCCACATTAACTGTTCTTGTAGCCACTGGAGTCCATTCCATGTGTTTGTTTCTGTAACAATAATAGAAAAAGTAGTCCTTGTTTGGTGTGAACTAAGCTTGATTTTCTTTAATCAAGTAAGTCAGATTAGTATTCCATTTTGTGAGATGTTTTAGTTAAGTTACTTCAAGCATTTAACTTATTGCAGTCATAGAATAATATTTGCTTTATGTATTCCATTTCCTGCAACTTCATAGTAAATGGCTTTAATGGGTACTTAGTGCACATCCTGTGCCACATCATTTCAAGTATATGTTCCTGGATCAATATTTAAATGTTTCTCCATACTAAGAAAAAATAGCTACTTGGATAGGATATCCAATCCCCAAGGAGAGTCAAGGACCTAGTTATTAAGTACTCTTTATGGAACCAACCATTTTTGACATCATTTTCGGGGATGGTGTTAGCTAAAAACCAAGTCCAACCATTCTTAGGATTATTTTAGCACTTTCAAGCGTTGCTAGTTTCTTTGTCAAGTCCCATGAAATCTTGAAGATCAACCGCATGTATAGAAGAAGGAGAGATGCTCTAGGAAGATTCCTTCCTAATCAACCTGATAATCAGATTGCATAACCTTTTATGTAATTGGAAGATTCTGAAGAATAATACTTAAACCCCTTTACTGATGTTATTGAATATTTTCCCACATCCTCATCCTCTTTAGAAGAACTTATAGACCTCAATCCTTTTGCATAAATCTTGGCCAATTTACATCTTCAACCACATGAAGACCTTTTCAATCTGAATCAAGACCTTGAAAACTATCTTCCTTTAGTGGTTTATCAGTTAGGAGGTCACCAAAGAGGTCCAACAATGGAAAATCCACCTATTACCTTTTCATTCCCAATCTCTGATTAGCGTAATAACAATAATCTCAAGAATATCCCTACATCAACCTTACCCAAGTTTTATGGCCTAGTAACAGAAGACCTTGATACCTTCCTCTTTGAGTTTAACATATGTTGTAGAATTTTTTACCACACTACTAATTCCTATAGGCTTAAACTATTTCCTTCAACTTTAAAGGAGTCAGCATTGAGATAGTTCATGGGTCTAGGAGATGATGCTATTCATAAATGGAATGAGATGAAGACTAAATTCTTCAAAAAATACAAGGAATATTATAGAGGGAATGATTTGAGAGGAGATGACATCTTCAAGATGTCCCAAAAATATGATGAAAGCTTGGAAGACTTTATATCTTGATTTCTTTTCAGCCTGCAAAAGAATAGTCAACATGAGCTTAATGGAGAATCTCAAAAGCTACTCTTTCTAAAAGGAGTAAATAAGGGATGAACTAAAGCCTTAGACTAAATGGAAGGAGGAGATATCACCCAAGTTCCTTGGGAGGATATACAAAAAAATTTCCTTAATTATTCTAGAGTTTCTGGTAAGAAAGGACAAGGATACAAGTCTACTATGGGAAAATCCAATGGTGCTGGAGTTTCAAAGACAAAGATAACTCATATATTGTCAGATTTCAAGAAGGACATTATCGATAATATGGAAAATTATTTGGACACTATGCAAGAAAAGAAGAAGCATGACGAAGATGAAGCCATGCTAGCTAAATTATGTCCTCACTATAGACACAAGAAAAGGGATTATATATGTAAGATAGTAGCCAATTTGGAAGCCAAACAACTTCCCATTAAGTTCAACCAAGTTGTAGGAGATGATGGCCAGGTCTTTTATATTGCTCAAAGATGACCATAGGCTCCAAGGCAAGCTATTCCACAAGATCCTTTGATCTTCCCTGGTCCATTCTCTAATTCTTATGGAACTCAATGCCCCCTACATTTAATAATCAATCTCAGTCTTGGAATACACCTCCACCTCAATGGCCCAATTATCAAAGTCCTTAATGGAAAAATCCACAAGTAAATTTGCAAAATCCTCAAGGAGGGTTGCAACAAAACCAAGGAGGATGAGAACCACCTCAGGGTAATTGGCAACAAAACCCACAATGGAAAAGAGGCCAACAATGGAAAAACCAAAACTCTAGGTTCTTTCATCCACCTTCTCAACCTCCTCCATGAGCAATTATGCCTCCTCCTACAAGTAATTTAGGCACACCCAAGCCAACTCAGTTGCTTACCCAGCCTCTACCAAATCCAAATATTAAGAAAAAACAACCTATGTACTTTGCAGATTAATACCCAGCTTATGCCCTCAATATCAATGACATTCATTTAAGGTCTGGGACTACATTACATACACCAGAGCCCCCCAATTAAAGAGCCTTAAGCAATGGATACCCCTATTTTTCCTCCTATATCTAGTCCACCAAAAGAAACTGATATCCTAATGGAAGTTTTTTCACCTTTTCCCAAAATACTACAAGCTGAAGGACCCCAACCTCAAGAATAAACAACCTTTGATATCATTGACCAACTTAAGTTGATATGTGTTCAGATTCCACTCTTCCAAGCCATCAAAGATGTTCCCTTGTATTGAAAAGCTATTAAGGAAGCTTGCGTAAAGAAGCCTAAAATAAAAAAGAAAGATCCCCAGACTGTCCATGTTCTTGGCTAGTTAGTAGATATCATGTTAAGCAAGGTGGTAGTTCCCAAATATTCTGATCTAGGTAGCCCAGTAGTTAAAATTATCATTAATGGACAGTTTGTGAAAAATTCCCTAATTGATCTAGGTGCAACCATTAATGTTATGACCAAACACACCATGAAACAACTTAATATCCTAGGTATTAGGTCTACTCTCACTATCTTGTTGCTTGCAGACAACTCAACTGTGAAACCTAACAAGATGGTTGAGGATGTAGTTGTAACTTTAGACTCTTGGGAATATCTAGTAGACTTCATGATTTTATCCCCTAAGGTAACACTTGGAGGTTATCCAATAATCTTGGGTTGGCCATGGTTGACCACTACTGATGAATGAATAGGTTTTTAATCAGGAGATGTGACCATTTTAGATGGTCTTACCATGAAAAAGTTAGCCTTGTATCCCCTTGCTCAGCCTCAGCAAGATTTATCTCAACCCATTTGGCTAAACGTGGGAGAAGAATCCGAAGAGATAAATTTAGTAGCTTAGTTGATGATGCTTCAAATGAATCATTTCCTACAATTGAAACAAGAAGAGGAACTACTCACAAATATCATGCAGAACAATTATGGAGTAGAGGAGCAATCCCTTGTTTGTTCATCCAATATCTACTGCTCCCTATAGCCATTGTATTCTAAATCAAAGTCCTCCAATTTTTCTACTTCTCATACTATATTCCATAAATTACTACCTCATATGATTCACACACCTCCCCTAACTGATGCTTCCATGTTAGAAATAATAAAGTAGATAAAGATGTCTCCAGGTCGCTGCTTGAACATAAACAAGCTCACACAATCCCAACAAGTGGCTTTAACAAAGCTCCTACAACAATACAAGACTGTGTTTGCCTAGGAATATGGGGATATGAAAGGGCTAGATTCCAAATTATGTACCCATAGAATATATATCACAGAAGGTAGTATGCATGTAAGATAATCTCAAAGGAGAGTAAACCACGCCCTTAGGGAAATAGTCAAAATTGAATTGCAAAAGTTGTTGGCTGATGTCTTTCTATACCCCATATCAGATAGTTAGTGGGTTTTAGAATTGGGAATTGTACCCAAGAAGGGAGGAAAATGGAGAGTTTGTGTGGATTATAGGGAGTTGAACACTACCACTAGGAGGGACTATTTTCCTTTGTCATTTGTTGACCAAGTGCTAGATTCTTTAGCTGGGAAGAAATACTTTTCATTTTTAGATGGGTACAGTGGATACATCAGATAGGAATAGCCCTTGAGGATCAAGAAAATACCACTTTTACATGCCCATGGGGAACATTTTCATACTCTATCTTACCCTTTGGATTATGTAATGCTTCAACAACATTTCAAAGGGAAGTCAACAATATCTTCTCAGATATTTCTCATCATTGCATGGAAATCTATATGGATGATTTTACAACTTATGGAGCTACAGATGAGGAGGCCTTAGCTAATTTGTAGAAAGTCCTGACAAGGTGAGAAGAACATAATCTATCTTGGAATAGTGAGAAGTGTTTTATGACAATGCAAGAAAGTGTTGTCTTAGGCCATTATATTTCTCAAGCTGATATACAAGTTGACCTTGCCAAAATAGAAGTGATTCTCACTTTGCCTACTCCAACCAAGAAAAAGGAAATTCAGAGCTTCTTAGGCCATGGTGGTTACTATAGAAGGTTCATCAAAGATTTTAGAAAAATAGCTAGTCCATTGTATACTCTCCTTACTAAAGATTCAGAATTCAATTGGACAACACCATGTGATGATTCCTTCCTGCAGCTGAAGACTCTCCTTACCCAAGCACATGTCCTTAGAGGTCAAAATTGGTCTCTTCCATTTCATATACACTCTAATGCTTCAAATTTTTCTATTGGATCATTATTTGGCCAAAAAGAAGAGTCCATTAAGCATTCAATTTACTTCATCAACAAGAATCTGCAAGGCCCGAAATTAAACTATACTATTACAGAAAAAAAAACAACTTCTTGCTATAATTTATGCCCTTAACCAATTTTTCCACTATGTCATAGGGTATCGAGTTTTTGTCCATACTGATCATGAAACAATTAGGTATCTTATGAATAAACCATTGATCTCTAGGAGATTGGAACACTGGATTCTTTTGTTGTAAGAATTTGACTTAACCATCATTGATAAACTAGGAAAAGCTAATGTAGTCATTGACTTTTTGTCTAGACTTCAGAACACTACTGTTGGTGAATCTTAGGTGATTGATGACTATTTTCTAGATGAGAATTTTTTTTATATATCTACCTAATTGCCATGGTATGCAAACATAGCTAACTATCTAGCTGCTAACAAGATTCCAACCTACTTCTCACCCAAGGAGAGGAGATTACTTGTGGAGAAGAGTTTCAACTTCACATGGATGGCCAATTGTGTATTCTATACAAGACCTGATCCATTCATGAGAAGATGTGTGAGGGAGGATGAAACTTATGACATCCTTCATGCATGTCATGATGAGCCTTGTGGTGGACACTTTGCAACCAAGAGGACAATCATGAAGATATTAATAATAAGATATTATTGGCCTACTTTACACAGAGATGCAGCGGACTACATAAGGAATGTGATAGATTCCAATGAATGGTCCACCCTACAAAGTATGATTAAATGTCCTTGTATCCTTAGGTAGTTGTTACTCCCTTTGAAAAATGGGGAATGGACTTTATTGGTCCTATTGATCCCTCATCCAATGTATATTGTTATATCCTGGTCTTCACTAATTATGTCACTAAGTGGGTGGAGGTTAGAGCCATGAAGCATGCTAGGGAAAATAAGGTTGTCAAATTTATGTATGAAGAAATATTCATAAGATATGGTGTTCCAAGAGAGCTTGTCACAAACCAAGGTGCCCAATTCACTTCAACATTAATCATAACAGTGATGGAAGAATATAAAATATGCCACAGGAAGTCAAGCCCATATCATCCTCAAGCTAATGGCCAAGAAGAGGTAACTAACTGAGAGATTGAATCTATCTTAACCAAAAAAGTATAGTTGCATAAAAAGGATTAGATCAGTAGGCTTATTGAAGCCGCATGGGCCTATAAAACAACTTGGAAAACAACAACTGGGTTTAGCCCATTTGAGTTGTTGTATGGAAAAATTGCAATGTTGCCTATTGAATTAGAACATAAGACTCTTAGAACAACCTTAGAGTTGGATATTGATCTTCCTATAGCACAACAAGAGTGCCTCCTATAGCTTAATGCACTTGATGAAACAAGGAAGTCTGCCCTGCAAAAAATAGAACTGATTCAAAAACAATGAAATAAATGGAACGATAGTCACATCAAGACAAAGAAATTTACATTTGGTGACTAGGCATTTTTATATGACTCTTTGTTTCAAACAAAGCATGGAAAGTTTACTACCAGATGGCTAGGACCGTATGAAATAGAAATAGTATTTGATAATGAATTTGTATAATTGGCAACTATTGATCCTGTCTGATTTAAGTTACTAGTCAATGATCATAGGCTACGCCTGTACCATAAGCCTACCTCCAAGGATGAATTCCTTTGGCAATTTGAGCACTCAGATCTACTAGAGATTCTTGTAGTAGAAGACTTTGGTCTTCTTCTTGTAGCTTCTTCTTGAATTCAATGGAGTTTACCATAATAAATACTTCCTTTCCTTAGGAAGCACTTTTCTTCGTAATAAATTTCCATCTCATTTTCACTTCCATAATCTTTCACTTCATCCAAAACTCCACCTCACCTTTCCATTATCTGAGTTCCATACTTTGAGCTTATGACAACCATGTCAACCAATCTTCTTCACCATCAATATGAAGAACTTTTGCTAGGTATACAACATTTTTCATTTATTACACATTATTTCATTTATTTATTACATGCTATAAAAATTGCACGATGATCTGTTGCATTTATAATTCTACAAACTATGAAATCTTTTGACATGTGTGGATGCATGCCACCTTTTTTGAAGGGGGTGAGAGTGAATGCAAAATCTTGGATACACACGTCATTCCCGTCATGAAGTCTTGTCATTGTCACTTCACATTGTTATGGAAGTACAAACCTTTTGCCTCCACCTGTCATTGTCATAATGTCCGCCACCTTTTGAACCCAGTTTGAATGATGAAAAGGCAAGTGATAGTTCAATACCTCCTAATTCCATTAATAACTTCTTTAAAAACTTTGTTTCAAACTCTTTTATGTCTAAATCATAAGCCAAATAGAGTTTTCTTGAGATATTTGAGTTTTTAAGTTTTCAAGCAGAAGCAGTAGGATAAGGAAGGAATTGTGATCAGAGTAAGGGCATAAGAATTGATTTTTAGACCATGGGAGGACAATTGATAAGACATGAACCCACTTCACATGCATCCCTTCTGTAAGACTAGGATGTTGTACAAAGGTTCAATAACAAAGGATGGTTGAATTACTTTCTCAAAGTAAATGATTTTGATGATAATGTGGTGTTTGAGTTCATGCGCACATTTAATGGGATAGAGGCAGTAGTGTGGGGTCTCACAGTGTTGGCTATAGAGGAAAAAATCATTGAAGTAACTGGGTTGCTAGCTGTGGGAGAGCAGTATCTCAACAACCATGATACCATATCGATTAGGGAAGAGTTTACCCAACTAGGTGATACCTGGTTGGAGGTAGGAAAATAAGGATGCAAAAGGTTGTCTCTACCCGCACCATACCCACAAATTTCTATGCACATCATCAGGTATTTAACCTGTGAGGGCTAGTTTTTCTATTTACATTCTCATAAATTTAAATTGTTGAGTTATATACGACATGTCCAAACAGTAAATGTACCCAATTTCCTATATCATTTCTTGTTAACCAGTTATGGTGAGACACGAAAAGGAAAACAAAGTTTTGTAACTCATCATGGTTTGGTCAAGTTGCTAATAGAAAGATCTTTGATAGATAGGCCTCCCAATGGGTGGGAAGATTTTATAGTAGCTAGGGCTTTGCAACCCAATATTAAGAGAATTGAGATTCCCACAAACTCCCCTTCCTCTACCTTTCCTGTAGCCAAGAAGGCCAGGAAGTCTATAACAGGAAAGGATGAATTTCCTTTTGTTTCAACTACCCCAGTTCAGATTAAGTTTGACCATGGGAAAGAAAAGGAAAAGGGGAAGGATGCAGAATAAATTCAAGAAGAAAGGTTAGAACAAACCCCTCAACCTATTATCCACAAGGGTAAAAAGAGGGAAATACCTCTTGCAGCTTCATCTCATTTAGTAGCTAAAGAAACTCCAACCAAGATAAGCTCTAGGGTTAGGGAAAAGGAAGTAACCATTCTAGTCATTATGTTAGGGGAAGAAGATGTTGTTGACCAGGAGCCTCAAGATGTTAATGAACCAAAGGTACCCTTTGAGGATGAAAACCCTGAAGAACAGTTGGAAAATAAGGAGGGACTTCAAAATTTGAATGATTTGGCTGAAGCAACTGTTGAGTCAGTTGCAAGCCATCAATCTAGCCTCCTGCAGCATAAGGCATTGGTGCCATACCGAGGGACACCTATAATAAAATATCTAGAAAGGGTTTGGAAGGAAAAGATAAAATCTATTCCTACCACTCTCCAATCCCTCTCTTTTAATTTTTATTACCAAGTGTTGTTTCAACAAAGCTTGTGGGAAATAGAGAAGAAGAAAATGTAGAAGGAAATTGAGAAGTAAAAGTAATAAATTTAGCATATGAAAGGAAAAGTGGACTCTGTGTTGAGTCTTACTTCATAGGTAGCAGAATGCAGTCTGCCTCCCAAGGTATATACCCTCTGTTTACAAGAACAACAATTATTTTTTAAATTAATGAGAGTTCTTAAGGATTTATCTCCTAACATTCAAACTCCATAAGAGTTTTATGCACTCCATCAGTCCACCCTAGAGTGGATAAGGAATTTACTTTGTGATCTCTATCTTCATAATATGATACTACCCTTCAATACATAATGGAACCCCTTGTTATACATTGGGGATGCTCATCTAAGAGATTTAATGTATTAGATGAGAAATGAGGTTAATTATGGGAAACAATGGGAGGTTTATGCAAAGAGAGAGAAAAATGAACCATTACCTCTCAGGCCTAGAAGTAGAATCCCAGATAAGCTATATTTGGATCAGTTTAGAGTTACTTATGGATCCATCAAGCTAGAATGCAAAATGAAAATTTTTGACATTAGGGAATAGGTCTATAAGGAATTCCTCAGAATGCCTTATCACATTGGTCAGAGGGCTCTCTCTGGAATCACTTCATGATGGGAAAGGCTTACCACATTTTTAAGGAGAACAAAACCACACAGTCCCCTTAACTCTAGGTTTTCCATGTAGTGGGCCCCAAAGTATATCAGATTGGGAAGGCAAGCCAGGCTAGAGTTGTGGTTTCCCATGACATTTTAGACACCACTTCTCAATTGGCCCCTTTACAACCATACTATTATAGAGATGAATGAAAACATGGAAAATGAGAGGATTGAGAAGTGGGAGTGATCAAGAGGGTTCTACTAGATAGCTGGAAGTTCAAAAAGCAATGGTGAGATAGATGTAGGAGACTTCACAAAAGTAGCAAATCTCTATAATGTTGGAGGACCAACATGAGTTCAGAAGGGGGAAATGATGAGCCATAAAGCTACTCATATTTTACATCCTATTTTGATCACATCCTTGTTGTTTTAAACTACATTTTATATTCTATCTCTTTAAACTCTGATTTATTGTCCATATTTGGAAAGACTTTCCTACAACCTTTGAGTATTAAGAATTCACATTTTGAACCCATAAAACCTTTAATATGCAACATGATTTTAATGTGATACTTTATAATTTATCTTGATAAATATTTGGTATGTGATGAATGGACATGTTTCATATTTCACAAAATGTCTTTCTTTGTTATGTTTGCATTAATGAAACATAGGCATTGTGTTGAAGACTAGAGTGATGGATAGTTGCAAGGAACCAATCATTCAACGAAAGTGGTTGGTGGTTTCTCAAAGACCTAGTCTAGGTGAGTTGAAGCATTCAAAGAAAATCTATAGTTGTTGTTAGTTCAAAGTTAAGTTTCTCGAGTCACAAGGCAAGATTCTCATTGTTGAGGAAATCTAGGATAGTGGACGCTATGTTTATTCTTGTCTTAATGAGAAAGCTTTATGTTTATTGAATGAATTAGCTAATGTGTTCCTATTTTTATGAAATAATTAATGACCCACCTTGTGGTGTGTGCATTTAGTTAAGTTGTAGTTTGTTTTCTAGTATAAATAAATGCTACTCCTTTGTGTAGGTAGTAAGCTGATAGAGAGATAGAGGTTGGATAAAGATTATTTTCTGGTTTATGAGAGTTTATGCATGTAACAAGCCATTTTTATGAATAGATAATGAAGTTGAGTATATTCTGAGTAATTGAGTTTTTAGGAATAGTCACTAAGGGGGCCCACTTAGTGAGATATTCTTCCATTAGTATAGTTTTCCTTTTCTACATCCATAGTTTCTGAAGTTCCCACATTGGTTGTTCCTACAGCCACTGGATTCCATTGCGTGTGTCTGTTCCTACAATAATAACAGACAAAGTAGTCCTTGTTTGGTGTGAACTGAGCTTTATTTTCTTTAATCAAGTAAGTCAGATTAGTATTCCATTTTGCGAGATGTTTTAGTTAAGTTACTTCAAGCATTTAACTTCTTGCAGTCGTAGAATAGTATTTGCTTTATGTATTCCATTTCGTGCAACTTTGTGCAACATCCTGTGCCACAATATTTAAAGTATACGTCACTGGATTGATATTTAAATGTGTCTCCATAATAATAAAATGTAGCTACTTTGATATGATATCCAATCCCCAAGGAAAGTCAAGGACCTAGTTATTAAGTACTCTTTATAGAACTGACTAGATGCAATAAAAAATAAATGCAAATGTATGGAAGGGTGACTCATCATTTCCTTAATGAAATGTTTAGGTTGAGTTTCCTTGCATCATCTTTAGTCTTTACACTTGTCTTGCATTTAGGTGTTGTTTCCTTGGTTCTCCTAAATGCTTGCATTTGAGAGAGAAAATATTGTTAGATAAATGGTCACTATACACTACATGTATATGTATTTATAAACATATAATCTAATCCTCATGTTCATCATAATAGCTAGCATGTCATCGATGTTTGAGAAAACAAGAGTTATCAAACACACTTATCATATACTCATTTTTATCTAATATGTTTGTTTAATGTGTAGGAGCATGTACAATAATTTTTAAATTAGCATGTGGGGTAAAATAGGTTCCCACGAGGATTGATCCCACCATGTTTCTCCTTAATTAAATCTTGTTAATTAGATCAAGGTGTGTAATCCCTGCATTATACATGCCATCACAATCCAATAAAATAGATGAAAGATTGTTTGTAATAGTGAAGCATCATGATTCATTATTACAAACTCTTCTCAATAGGATTATGGTGACATGGTTAATTCAATCACCCCAGTATGGTTAGAAGGTTTCTAGATTAAGGACACTATCACAACATAGCAACCTACAGAGTAGTAAAATACAATTGCAAGTAAACACTCATGGTGACATAATAGTGCTAAAGATTGATAAATGCTAAAAGCCATGAAGATAATAAATAAAGAGCACAGAGAGAAAGTTTTCATGAACACTAAAAACATGATAAAGAATAGTCATGTCATAAAAAAATGACATACCAATAAACATCTTAGTGGAGAATACAAAATCTAGACTCCTAAGTCACCAATCCTCTTTGCTTCATTATTTTAATCTTTAGAGGGCCTACTAGTTGAAGTAAAAATCTCCCAGGAACGACCAAAGTGAGGACAAGTAGAAGCTAACCTTTCCACCTCACTATAATCAAGACGCTTCCTTGAGATCAAAATCTCAAAAGACTTAGTTGGCTTTGTCCATGGAATCTTGACTTGATCATTCCTTGGACATGCTTGGATTTGTGTAGAGTGGAGCCACTTAAATCTTGCTTGTGAGACTACATACGTTTGAGTACTCATAGGGCTATAGGCCTCAATATCACTTGCGAGAGTATGGGAGATGATTATGAATGGATGCCCTGATTAATTCCTCTATGTTAGAAGCCACCCGGATCATCCTCAAAAAGTCGATAATGCTTGTGCAAGAAAAATAGTAATTGCCCCAAGAAGTTCACCATATCGAGCCCTCATAGACGTTAATACTCAGATAATATGGCCTTCAAAATCCATTGCATGTTGTTGGATTGTCCTATTCTAAGGATTCTTTGAGTGTGTTCTTAATCTAGTGAACAAGCATTTCCAGTCTCAGCCAAGTTCATAGAGTAATTAGGTGTGTTTGAGAGTCTAAACAACTTTTCTTGATGTGTTTTAATTCAAAACCAAAGATAAACATCCTTAATTCATAATTACAGACATTTTCAGACACTCAAACCCACTAGAATCTAACAAACAATCCCTAATATTTGACAATTTTGACAAATTTTTCCCTCGAACCAATTATCAGAAGATTGCATATGGGATTCAAAGTTAATTTTGGTATCCTGAGTCTTATTTGGTAAAAACATGCTCGCATATGGATTATCCTAAGTTGCATTTGGAATCTAAAGATCACATGTAGGCTTTCCTAGATTGCATTTGGTAATTAACCCCATCAACTCACATTTAGAGAGTCACATCCAGGATAATGAGCATTTTTGCATGTGCTAGAACTTGGATTTTTGTATTTTTGGATATCCTTTTGAGTCCTCTTTCAGGTTCAGCCTTTAGAATCAGTAAACCTATAAATTTAAGATGGTTAATTCTTGAGTGTACCTTACCTATTTGTTTGGTCTTTAACCCTCCTCTGTCAAGTCGTGTGGTCCTATCCTAATCAAATTCATTTGGTTCCCCGCTCAAAAACATGGAATTCTAACTCTGTTAAGCTTGTCAAACACAAACACCCTTTCAATTGGTTCCCAACTCAAACAATAGGGCATTCTAACCCTTTGACACTAGAGCTTATTGTATGCACCCTAAAATGGTCACCTAGACTTTGGGCCCCCATTTAGCAATTTATCAAATCCCTGAATCAATATTTTCAAAAATCAACATTTTCAGCTCAATATCAATTTCCTTGATCAAATCCTATTTTATCATTTTTGATTATTTGCCTTGGGCTAACCATTTTATCCTAAGTATTTATTTAATTAAAAGGAATATTTCCTCCCCTTTTATTAAATAAAAAGCTCCCACTTTTCTTCTTATCCTAAGTTGCACAAATAAAGCATTATCCTTATTTTATAAAAAGAAGAAAAAACACTTTTTGTCTCATATGGACACAAAAGTCAACTCTTATTTTCTCATTGGAGGATATTTGTGTACATGGATTGCTCCTCTTTTATGCTCCACCCTTGATTAAATATTTTTCCTCTTAATCTCCATGGTCCATTCTTTCTCATTTCCTATAAAAGGAGAGCTCTCTTCCTCACTTTCATATGCATTTTTGAATACTAATGTTATGCTGCAGGTTTTCTGGGTCACTTTGGAGCTTTTGAAGATTTGGAACATTCTTGGCTTACATTTTACATGCTATCATAGTTTCATTTCTTGCATTGTCATGGCATTCATAGTATAGATTTCCTTTATGCTTTAGATTACTTCATCTAGTTTAATTAGGAAGGATTTGTAACACTCGCATCTTTCCTTTCATAGTTCAACTTGTACTTTCATTTCCATAGCTTAGCTTGCACCTCTCATTTCTAGCTTGCATATTCATCTTAATCTAGTTTGCATTTTCATTTCATAGTGATTCTTGGGGATATTGGCACTCTTTCCCTTTTCTTCATTTGAATCTCTCATTGTGTGGTTGACTAGCAAGGTCATTAGCTTAATAGCTCTAGCTGAGAGAAAACTTCAAATAATCTTGCAACTCCATACATAGAGAGCTCTAGGTCACTTTCTAAGGTTTCCTCTTCATGGATTCCCTTGGATACAATGACTTAGAGAAGTGCACCATCTGAGTGTGTACACTTATCACATTTTCAAACCCACCTTTGCAACCTTGAACAATCACACTTGGACAACTTCAGACCTTTTTGACATATCGGGACACTTGGATAATTACCTTATCACATTTCGATGGTTAACACAAGATATATAGGATATAATCTAAAACAAAATCCATTTTCAGACATGATTCCAAGATTTCTAACCTTCGGACAAGAAGAAACTTCAAGGGTAAACCCTTTATTTGGCACTACTCCAAGTACTACTCATACGACGACTCCTAATAATACTAACATATAGAATCTTAATGACTATAACTGGGATGAAATAAAAAACAATCATAATGATCAAGAAGATCAAGCTAACCAAGGTGAGGAAGAAAATCAAAGACATTATTATGACTCTAATAGTGATGAAGATCTGACAGAACAGGATTATCCAAGATGTCAAAAGAGTAAGAGATTCCAAAAACTACTCGAAAAAACTTTGGAAGAGAACAAAGATAAATACTTTTTGGACTTAGCATCTCAAGGAGTAAATATACCCAAGTTCTATGATGTAAATCAATTAAAACAAAGAGAAGTTGATACTCCCATATCAATATTGACTTGATAGTTTCTCGCTATGCAAGCCGAGATTCAAGATTTAAAGAAGGAGAAGGATAAACCATCAAAACAATACTCCTTGGAACACATTTATCCTTTCCCATTTGACAAGGATGTGCACATGATACTATTTCCACAACATTTTATGATTCCTAAATATGATAAATACACCAGCAACTCGGATCCACAAGATCATGTAAGAGAGTTTTGCACATTGAGCATGGAATTTATGCATGAACAAACCTATTTAATGAGGTTGTTTCCAAGAATCTTGGGTGGACAATAAATGGATTGGTTTTCCAAGCTACCCATAGGTATTAAACATTCAAAGAGCTGGTCAAGAAATTTATCCATCAATATTCATACAATATACAACACTCAGTGACCATGTTAGACCTGTGTTATACAAAATATAAAAGTGGAGAACCAATCCTAACAGTTTTACAATGATGGAAAAGTATTTTTGCAAGGTACTCAAGGAAAATACCTGAAAGAAAAAAAAATGGACATCTTCATTAACAATTTGGTGTTTAAAATGAACTACCCCATACAACTTTAGGGTCCACCAAGCTTCGATAAGATTATAGATAGTGCAATCAAGATTGAAGAAGTATTGATTGAGAAAGGATAAATAACTATCTACAAAGAAAATAAATACAAGTAATCTTCTAACAACAACAAGGATAAGTACAAATATGGGAACACGAATAAGAATGTGGTCAATGATGGAGTTGTGGACACACCTAACACAAGGTTGAAACCCAAGGTGTTCAACCTTCCCACAAGTATACAAGCTAATAAGAGCTATAATATGACAACAATGACACCAATGACTCCTAAGACTTTCAATAAACCAATTTGAATTGGGGTAAATTTAATTTACAACCTTTGTCCACATTTTTCAATGACACAATCATCTAATTTAAATGAGATCATTGACCAAAATTATTTTAAGAAAATGTGGATAAGATGTACAAGCTAATTTTGTTTCTTGATGTTTTGGATCACATTCAATTATCCATCAAATGTGAGCTAGAGGTCTTTGCAAATACAAGATTTGATATCATACCATTTTCTATTAGGTCCATTCTCGCTTAAATGTTTGAGATTGGCCAGTCCTGTACAAAATTTTACTGATATTGGTAACTATGTACGAAAAATGTCTTGTCACTTAGGAATTTGCAATGGAATGTTTATATGATTCCATAGTTATTATTTTTGTATTTGATTAGTATATCTTTTTCTTTATTATATTCTCTCTATTTACAATATTGCTCCAAGTTTCTAAGACTAGGGGAAGGGTTTTGAGAATGACATTTTATTTCCATATTTTGGGGATGGTGTTTGGTAGGTTATTATTTAGTTTTCATATATATATGAGTCAAAGAAGTTGAGATTTATAAAAAAATTTATGTTGCACAACATTTTGCATCAGAGATAGCAAATATTAATGTCTTCACCCCTATCTTCAATATCTTTAAGTAACAATTGTACCATTGATCAAGTATCCATTTTCAAACTTTGTAGGATCATCTTCTGCACTCTCCCATGTTCTACTCTTAGATATGTTGTACAAAATTTGAGCAAATTTTGGTACCATTTTTGCAGTTGTTGTTTTCAAATATGATAAAAAATTGTTGTCATTCATCATCTTATAATAGAGTAATAGGTTCTAGAATTATTCATCAAACAAATAAAAACATAAACACTAATGCCAACAAAATCAAGAGGCATAAAATCTTAATATGTCTTCATGACCATCTTCGGCATCTTGAGGGGAAATTGTATATTAACCAAAACCCCACTATTAGACATTGGAGAATCATCTTCTACACGAATGGATGTCCCCATGCAAATTCTAAAATTGTTTCTTCTATTGATGTTTTCAAATATGGTAAAAGTTGTTTTGATTTGTCATTCATCATCTGAAAAATGACTACCAGGTGTCAGTATTAGTCATCAAACAGATAAAGGTAGATACGTGAATGCCAACCAAATTTTGAATGAGACATTTTTTAATATCAATCAGGAGCTTCAACATGTTTTAAGTAATAGATTCACTAAAAAGTAAAACATGACAAAGAGGTCCAAGTCAAGTCTGGGCTAGCTAGGCAACCTTTATAAGTAATCCAAACATCTCTAAGATCATTATTTTTCACTTCATGAATCATTTGATTGTAACCATGGAAGTATTACTTGGAGTCAAAATGGACCTAACATTTGAAAGAATAACTGGGATTAAATTACTTTAATTTAATCACAAAATAGCTTGTGAAACTTAGAAATGCTTAAAAATTCATAAAACTAGGGGAAAAACATTGCTTTTGCAGCTGGTGCAGTAAAAAATGTTTTCTATTTTGTTTTTCATTTTTTTTCAAATATTTATTAAATAGTTGTAATGAGTATTCTTCTATTCCTACAATGGATAAGTGATGTCTAGGTGTCTCTGGGTTGTTCTAGGGATGATAGTGTGACCTTTGATAGTCCCCTAGTGGGGAACATCTCTTGGGATGTCTTGTTAGTGCATGAGATTATTTGGTAGAGCCCCTATGGTGTTTTGGATGTGGGGCATTTCATTTATATCCTGCTGGACCTAAGACATCACCATTATGGGGAACATCAAAAAAACCCTAGGATTGTGTCCCCAAAGTATTTTAATAGTGAACAACTAATTATTACACAAGAATAAGCACTTAATGAGGAAGAAAAATCATAAGTGAATTTTTAGTTTGATTAGTAGTTTTGCAACTAATTTTATGAGGGCCATAGTATTTATTGCATTTACATACACTTGATTTTCCTTCGTCTCAAGAAGCACACCAGATTGCCTCGATAGAAGGACTTTTTATTCATCACTCCACATGTCATTTATGAAACATTTTTTGATAAATATTTCTTGTACATAAGGGGGACTTAAATCTTGCCTAAAATAGTAAAATACTATTTTTTCTTGACAATTTTGAAGCCATAGGTGCCATAATTTCTGACAAATACCATCATATTATGTTTGAATACATTTAAAAGTGTTAAAACTATGTCTAAGGTCCTATGCAAAATAAAGTTTAAACTGTTGGAAATAATTTGACCAAGATGTTTCCATTGAAATATTGATCTGAGAATAAAAAATGACCAGTAATTCTCATTTGGAACGGAAGCTATTTATTTTTAAGAAAAAATATTATTAAATTAGTGAACTCTTCAAATAAAGTGCAAATAGAAAAAAATACAAGCCTACTCCCTATTCTATTTTGCTTTTAGCAACACAATTCATGTTGTGGGATGTATCAATAGGAAAACTGTATGAACCTGTAATCACCGAAAAGTGGACAGGATCAATTAAGTGAGCAATCAAGGCAAAAATCAATACAGTTACAATCAAATCAAGTCAAAATCAAGGATAAATTGCAATTAAACTTTAATCCGAATTTAATTGAAAATCAAAAGCCATTAAATCAATTTGAACCTATTAAATCATGATTAATCTAATTAATTGCATAGTTCAAATTAAATCAAATCAGCCCATTTAAGGGGTACACATGGCTAAACAAATTAAATAAATTCAATTAATTAATTCCTATTTTCTCTCAACCACCAAATGGGAGGAAAATCCATCAACCGATAGGAATTAAGGACCAAGCTCACATGGATCAAGCCTAAATCGAATCTCAATCACTCACTTGGAGAATGCATCTTGTCCACTCATTTTGTCTTCTTGTCCCAAGCTTTGAGGACAAAATATTTAAATTGTCTCTAAAGGTGGAACCATGGACTCAACTCTCACCTAACCTTGATCAACTCAACTACACCCCCTACCCTTTCCAAAATATATAAAAGCAAGGCATAATTCACTCAATAATCATCCACAAATCTGAGAATAGCATCAAACCTCTTGCAAATTAGAGCTAGAAAGGAAAATTTAGAGTTAACTAGTCTTAATTTCACTTTGGAATTGAACTATTATCTTTGTTTATCATTCATTCTCATTTTAGGACTGTCACTAATGGAAGCTTGTTGAGAGCTTTGCATTAGCATCCTTAAATAGAGGTCCATAGAGTGCTTAATTGTTCTTTATTTGTTAAAATAGCTTATTCTTTGTGGTAATTTAGTTATTTTATTCATTTATTTTCAATACTAACCCTCACCTAACCTTGATCAACTCAACTACACCCCCTACCCTTGCCAAAATCTATAAAAGCAAGGCATAATTCACTCAATAATCATCCACAAATCTGAGAATAGCATCAAACCTCTTGCAATTTAGAGCTAGAAAGGCAGTTTAGAGCTAATTAGTTTTATTTCTTTTGGAATTGAATATTTAGCTTTGTTTATCATATCATTCTCATTTTAGGACTGTCACTAATGGAGGCTTACTAGGAGCTTTACATTAGCATCCCTAAATAGATATCCATAGAGTGCTTAATTGTCAATTCTTTGTTTAATTAGATTGTTATTTGTGGTAATTTAGTTGTTATTTGATTTATTGATAATACTAACCCTATGAAGGTACAAATTCTAGTACACAGAACCTTATGACATCAAACTTGATAAATGAAAGATAAGATTTTATAATGACAAAATTGATTTACACATATCTTCTTTACACTAACTACTGAGTCCAACCCATAAACTTGCCTCCTTTTTCTATATATAGACACATTTCTTTATAATATTTTATGAAACTGTATACTAAAAATAGAGGAGCCTCCACTCTAGGAGTGCCCTCAACAAGCTATGTAAAACATTCAGGTATGTGGTTCCTTTTATGCAAAAAATTATCTACTTTTTTGAAATTGTATTTGTCCAACAATATTCTCAGAGAATTTGAGCACGATCATTATTCTGGGGGTGCCTTTAGGATTTATTACTAAGACATTGTGGGATGCTTGATAATAGACTATTTTTTGTTACCTAAATTTGACATTTGTATATGTCCTAAAGTAGTCATAATGTTAACAATTTCTCTTACCTAGAAACTTTTTATCATGTAATATGAAACATATATTTGTTTGTGGATGACCTTAGTAAAATTTGAAGAAAATGTTTTAGATCTAGGCATTTCTCAATTGACAAATTTAGAAAGTTACTGGTATTTTTTGTTGCACAGGTACTTCTCTATTCATGGTTAAATTGGGTAAATTCCTAGTTTTCCCCTCATTTTTCTAGGAAAAAAATTGAATTGACATTTGAGAAATAAATTTCATTAATTTTGTTCTGAATCCATTTGGTGATTTACCAGGCTTTGTATCCAAAGGCCATTCACGAGGATATTTTGAACTATCATCGGATATAATGTGGGTGAGGTATATCTTCTTGGACCTTGAGTATTTTTACTTATTTTAGGTTTTTATTAATTTGTATTCTAATCTAACATGGGTTTAAAAGATGTAATTTTTTTGAATAACCCAATACTTAATTTGTTGAAATATTGTTTAGTTAGAGACCTTTAGTGAAATTGGTGAATGAGTTGCCCAATCCCCTTTCTATAGTTTTTTAAACAATCCAATACTCAAGTTGGTGCAAATATAGTGTAATTAGAGAACTTTAGTGAGCTTGGGTGCATGAGTTGTCCAATCTTTTTTCTAAAATCCAATAATAAAATTTAGGCAGCTAGTGGATCTTAAGCACTATTATCTCCAAAGTTTGTAACTTCGATAAGTGACATTTCCCTACTTTTCTTTAATCCTTTACATAGTGATGCAAAATCCTAGCATTGTTTTCATAGAGTACCATGCCATTCATTTATGGGCAGCGAAGGTTGCATTATAATTATTCATGGTATTGAAAAAGAATATTGAGAAGCATTTTTTCATAATTTAGTTATTTAACATACCCCGTGCAATATGGATTCCTATATTGCTAATATAGAAAGGGTAGTTATTATATCGTTGATCAGTAGAAGATAAAGTATGAGAAGTAAGAATTTTGTTTTTTCTTCTTTATCCAGCTGTGGTTTTCCTATTTTGGTTCTTTTCACAAAAACCTCAACATTTCCATGACCTGTAGTTACAAGGTAGATTCCACCAACTTGTTCTGTTGCATCAAGAATCATCTTTACAGCCTCATTAACAGCTTTAAATGCAATAACTACTACCCTAGTATCAACAATATGTCCCACCATGTCACCATTGGGTAGGTTTACATGAACCTGATCAAAATTTTAACTCAGAATAACATCTCCTACCTTCTTAGCAATTTTTAAAGCTTTCATCTTTGGCTGCACATTGAATGTAATCCCTTTATCATTTGGTATTTCCACATATTCTTCTAGGTACTTGTTAAAATATCTTGAATGGTTACTATTCCAGGAAAAAGTAAGATGGCCAAATTTTATAGTGAATCCAAAAAAGATTCCTCATCTTGTAGTGAATCCTTCTATGGTCATCTTTAATAAGGCCTTGTTTGTTTAGTGGAATTGGGGCAGAATTGGGTGTGGGACTTCCATTTTTTTACCAAATCTGTCGTTTGGAACACTAGAACGCAATTCGGGTTTCCTTAATGAAAATTTGGTTTAGGCCCTAAAATGGGTGGCACTATCTTCCCACCCAATAGGTGGAATTTGATATCAAATTCATGGTTTTGGATTTTTGTGAAGAAAATTTCATTATCTGGTCGTGTCCATGAAAATTTTGGCTTTTGTGAAGTAAACCCGATTTCATTTTTTTATTTTCTATGTTGCGGTGTGCGTGCTCATTCTTCTTTGTTGCGGTGTGCATGCTTGTTCTTCTCTGTTGCGGTGTGCATGCTCATTCTTATATGTTGCGGTGTGTAGAAAGTGCAAGTGTGTGTGCTCATTCTTTTGTATTGTGGTGTGCATGCTCGTTCTTCTCTGTTGCTGTGTGTGTTGCAGTGTGTTTGTGTTCGCCGAAGATCTTCTTATTCGTCATCCAAGTTCCAAGTTTTTTTTGAACTGTTCCATTGCTAAGGTTCCATTTCTCTACTGGCTCTCATTTATTTGGAGTTTTCATGCTATACCTCTACCTCTTGCCATGTTATGGAGATTTTGGCATAGATAGGGTTATCATTTCATTGCGTAGAAGTATATTCATTTACTTCTCTCATACCTTCTTTCCTTGTCCCACACTGTGAGGATTATCTTTGCCTCGGGACACTCTTCCATCAATTTATGATATACTATTACAGATGGGAAATCTACCATTTTTGTGTACCCATTGAATATGCTCTTCAAATTTTACGATTTCCCTATTCATGTTAGTATTAAAATCCTAAGTCGTAAGTTTGAAAGAGTGAAGATTAAAGGGTAACTTGTGATTAGCTTACTGGACAAAATATCGAGCCACAGATCTGCATGATTGTTCTTTATCACTTTTATAAAATGGTAGCAAGAAAATCCTAAGATGTTTAGGGCTTCTCTCAATGAGTATGTGTTAGTCTGGGATAACCCTACCCCTATCACCTTCAGATTCAGTTTTAGTTTCTCCCTTGCACATTCTGTCAATAAAAAAAACATCCAAATGAGATTAAAATCAAATTTGCAGCCCCTATATGTAAAAGACTTGTCATACCATTAATCTTGTCCATCTTGAAAGACTGAGATAGAAATAAAACAAAAATTGAACTGCTACTACAGTAAAAGAACAATGTAGATATTATTATGGATTAATAAAGTGGGATACAATGCTTCTCTTTTATAGAGAGTTTATCCCAACAACCAAAAGATAAATATGAAACTAAGTAATAGTTGTTGACAGACATAGGGGAATACATAGACCACATGGAACAAGCCTCCAATTATTTTATGAAATATGAAAAATGATTTGAGAGAGGAAGACTGTGGTGCATGGAGGACACTTTGATTGGTAGAAATTAATTTCACCCAACATATCCCCATGAAAAGATTCAATGGGGTACGTATGAAGCTTGAAATGTTCACTCTCTAAATCAATACAGATCATTGTGAGGCTACATAATAGTTATTTCGGTGGTGGAGTAAAACAAGGTTCCCTCCATTTTATTGGCCCTAAGGCCCACAAGCATTCAATAGCCTTAAAGGATTTACAGAGAAATTTGGACTAAAGTGCAGAAGCCAAAACTACTTTTAGAGGGAAGCACCATAAAAAGAGTGTCCTTAATATGCTCTTCCATACTCATATACTTCTATCCAATAATTTCATTGCGGTATAGAGGGAAACTAAATAAATAATTTCATTGTGGTACTCATTTGCAGTGTCCTTAATATGCTTGTCCATGCTCATGACGTGGCTTATCACTATACACACTATTTTTGCATGGAGGAACAATTAATCCCTACCCTGCCCAACCAACAACTGCCCTTACACATGGAGGTTTACAGTTAAATAGGAGCACAAAAACATCCACAATGTTGAATGTCATTTCTTATGTATCTTTTAAAAAGACCATTATGTGGGGTTTTTCCACTGCACCTCAATATTTGTGCCTACTATTTTGTCAACTCACGGTCCTCTATTTCTTAAATGAAAAATTTTCCATGTTGAGAATTTGGTTTTAAAATAGTTGTAAAAATTTGGATATGTGTAATTTTAGTGTCATGTTTGCATTGGGTGGTGCTCGAACTAAACTATAATTGCTTCAAAATAGAATTGTTATCTATTGGTTCAAAATAGCATTGTCGAACCAGAACAATGATTATGGGATTTTCCCCAGAGATGTTTGTTATCAAAATTTTAATACCTTAGCATTTTGCTACAAAAGATACATTTTGAGTCAATTGGCATCATTCATTGATATATGACCAGTAAATATGCAACCAGCAAATAAATACATTGTGGAATTCTGAAAAGAAATCTTTTCATTTGTATTGAACAATGATAAAATACTTTTTTTGAGTTTTTTCATTTGAAAATATAAACACGTCTATTTAAGATCAATTTAGTAAAAGACTCACACAAGCTGTGAGCATAGCCTGTTATTTCTCCTACAGATTTAAAACAACATTAAAAGGTAGAATAAGAGAGAAATAGATTAGAGTAAACCAGTCATTGCCTATTGCTTTGACTGGTTATACTTGGTGAGGTTAGCTGCTCCTGAGATTGTTCTATCTTTGTATGTCTTCCAACGAGTCCTGAGTCCTGCAAAAAATTGAGAGCAATGATATTAGATCCTGATATGGATCTAAACAATGACTGGTTGTTTAAACTACTCTGCTTATGCTACCTTAAACATTGTTCTAAATATGCAGAAGAAAGAAAATCAGAATATCCTCAATGCTGGTGTAAAAAAGGAAATTTTTATGCTAATGTGTTTGTTTCATGTGCAGGAAAATAATCACTCCAATGTGTATGTGCCCCTAATCGAGGCTCCCTTCGGGTATGAGCCCAACATACACATTGGAGTAATTATTTAAAACAGATGTCAAGATGAGGAAAGAAATACATAATGTTTAAGGGACATGTTATTTTTTGATATGAAACCTTTCATTATAATCAAGATTGAAAAGCTAAGCTTATTTAAGGGACAACGATCTTGAGTTGAAACCTTATAAGCTCAAAAACATTAATAGAAAAAGAACAAGCACAAGCATTAACAAATCGGAATAGCAAGTAGGAACAAAGTATACAATAGTTGGTTTTGTGTGAACAAAGTTGAAAGTTGTATAGTAGTTTCAATTTTCAGAGAATGGAGCAGGATCAACATATCTTTCAGAATGACAGTCAATTAGCATGATGCTACAAGAATTATACACATCTATTAAATTCCTACAACCATAAAACATCTAATGAAGGGAAACAATTGAGATCAATAGTCAAAACATGAACTCGTCACATGGAAGATCATGATTATGATTAAGAACAAAATAACAGTCATCATATGAAGATGATCTTAAAGCATGGTTGGAGTATACAGTGAACAAGTACAGAAGTTTTATAGAAGTGCTAGAATAAATCAAAGGATGCAATTCATGCAATACAAAAGAGATGTCAGTTGTGATTTCCAAAATACAAAGAAAATATTATTGATCAAGAAAACCAAAGATTTTCTCAAGAAAATGTAAATGTCAATCAAGCTAGTGGAAGTACTGTAACAAAATACAGTCTTCAAGATGATAGAAAACATGATTTAGATCCATCATCTAGCAATAGGGCAAGATAATGAACTACAAGAGACCAAATTGGGGAATGTAACTAGAGGTTTCCCAGGTACCAATGATACAGAATTGAAGAAGCCTCGTGAGATCAAAATAGAGCATTTAAAGGTGATTAGGGAGAAAAGAAAAAGGTCTCATGGAGAGTTAACAGACTCAAAGCCTACAATTTTTTAAAAGCTGATGACATGGATAAAGATGATTTGATTGAAAGAGAGCTTGAAATTGGTGTTATGGAAGCTGCTGAAGCAGAAAAGGCTAAACAGGAGAGAAGGGGTGTCTGGTCTAATTCTTCTTCCAAATTGGAGAAAAAGTTGGTGGAATTAGAAAATAAAGTTTTGAGGAAGGAGATAATGGAGGAAAACGGAAGAGGCTAAATGAGGAAAACATAAGTGAGAGAAAAAGGGCAAGGTTATTTTAAAAAGTATAGATCATGCTAGTCGATATCATGGGTGGGATCAGGAAAAATTTACCTATGACCGAATAGAAGATGGTGAGTTCTTAGTGATGACTATACATGAATAGGTGCACTCCCTTAAGCACACTAAGAGACAACCTTCATTATCTGCTCAGCTTGAAAAAGTAGGGGAGCCCTGTTGGTCGGCGTGATTATGGAGTTCATGATCAACGTGGACACAAAGATGGATTCAGTGAGAAACAAAGGCATAATTATTATCATCTTCAACATTCTTATCACCAAAAGCACCACACAAGACTGATTCTAACAAGGACCATCAATGTTACAAAGAATGAGTTCACAAACGAGCTAGGCATGACCATGCAAAATAATAGCTAAATATCTATATATGTTTTATAGAACCATTTGCAAAAGTCAAGATAAAATCATCTGTATGTTTTCTGTGGGAGGGTAAATAGAATTGATTTGTGTTAGGCAGATGAATTTGGGTATCATGCTTATGAGTTAGCAGGATGGTCAATGGGAATGCTAATAGCTTGTAGTGGAGAAAGAGGTCTTGACTTTTAAGAAACAAGGTCTCAAATGTTTGCAACAGCAATATCTTCACATTTTTTAAGGCCCAATATGTTATTGGGTTTGACATAGAAAAATGAAAGGAAAGAATCCAGACAATAACAAAGGCTATTCTAGTGAAGACATGAGTCTTCATTAAATATAGTTGAATTGAGAAGACACAGGTGAAATACAAGTCCAGTATAATCAACAGTATAAGAAGAAGGTACACAGCTGGTAGATAAAGGGTGAACATTTATATTTCAACAGTGATAGCTCCCAACAAAGAAAATGCAAGATATACCAAGGAGTGAAGGCATTCTCATTGCCAAATAAAAGATATGAAAATCTTCATGACACCAAATGAAGTAAACCCAGGGAATTTATGCTATGACATGTAAGAAGAAATATGTCAATTTTCTAGAAAGCCTGAGCCGAGATAAAGCTTCAAATACTCACAGCAGTGTATGAGAAAAATACAGGAGGAGATAATACTTACAATCCTAGCAATGGCAGCCAGAGATAACATTTTAGCAAGCAAAATTCCCAGTGGTGGCGGTGCTCAATTCAAACCCTCATCCTTCAGAATGCTCACGGAAAAGATGAAATGAATAATCTTTAGGGTTGCTTGTGTTTTGTTAACCCTTCAAGCATATTGTATAATGCTTGGAATTCACGACCTTTGTTTTGAATGGGATCTTCAAACAACTAAGTTACTTAATATTATAGTTTCATGTGTTTTTAACACATAGTCATAATGTTAAGCAATTTAATTGTTTTACTTTCATTTTTGTTTTCTAAGTGCAAAAATATTTTAGTAGTTATTAATTGATTTGTAGCATATATCAATTGATAATTATTAATATATTTTTTGGGATATTTGTTGTAATTTAATATTTATTAATTGATGTGTTCTATAAATCAATTATTAAATATTAAAATCTCTTAAGAGAAAACATTAATGTTATAAAATGGAGAGATAAGGGTGTCTTAATTAGCCTAAAGACTTCTTCTTGGAGGTTGGAGTTGTTTGCAGACATAAGGAGAGCATATAGGACTTGATTGAGAAGATTTAGGGGTGTTGGAGATCTTTTAGGAAGGTTGGAAGACTCTTGGGTCGGATTTTGACTTTTTCATGACAGTTGAGAGGTCTTTATGGCCTTTTTGAGCCTTTTGAGGTCAGGTAAGGATGAGTCATAAGGTGCTTTATGACTTAGTGGAGATTTTTTAGAGGTGGGTCTTTATTTCATGGGTTTTTAGTTCCTTTTTTCTAGGCTATTTTCTGGCATCAGACCCAAGGATTGGGTATTGTACTTAGTGAGTTTTTGGTTCACTTTTCTTCAGTTCCGATTATGTAGAGGCAGGATTTTGTGACATTCTTTTGTCCTTAGCATTTTTTTTCAGAGATTTGTAACTCACTTTTGGAGACTGAATATATAGTAATAACATTTTGAAACAACGGTATTCTATCAAGCTTGAAGCCTTCTTTCTTTCTGTGATTATGTGTCAAGTGCATGATTGATAGGAATAGTAAGTGAGTTGATAACTCCTTGTTATTCTTTTGTCTCAACTATTACCTTATTGCAGGAATGTATGTTGTTTGCAAGTTATAATTTGTGTCCAAAAAATTCATAGGGTTTTCTTGTGAAGATTTTTCTTCCTTGTTTATTATATTAAGGACCTCTTTATGAAATATTTATGCAGACCTATATAGAATAGAAGTGTTTTATTTCATTGAGGTAGAGTTTAAAGTTTCAAGATCTGTCATTATCTATCAAGTTTTCTTACTCTTTGGTGTATCACCTGGTTCTCTAGTTTAAATTTTAAAGTTTTAGGTTCATTTCAGTAATCTCTTTCTCTTTTCCAACAAGTTTAAGTTATTTTCGAGGAGTTATCAGTGGTTATCCGATAGGAACCAGTCTAAAATTTGGAGGTTTCATTTCTAGTTACGCATTTCCCACATGCAGAAATGAATCCCATGTTAGGCAAAATTGTTAAACTTGTCTAGTTTAACAGGGTGAAATTTTTTATCCTTAACAATGTTATCTATATAGAGTTGCTTAAAACACATGGAAAGGGATATTGAATGGTAAACTACATCATTTGGTATGACTCTATTTCCTCTGTAAGAAAGGAAATAGTACATAAATTGCACATACTCTTCAATTCCACTTTGACGATGTTTAACATGCCCTATCTACAGATCGAGATGTTTACAATCCTACTTTGAGTACATATTCTAAATAGTTAAAAAATGAATTCAAGTCTTGTAACATAGATTAGGGTCTCCATCAATGAGAGTACCATATTGTGATCCAAGAACAAAGTTTAATTTTTTTTATACCTATAGAACCATACTAGAAGCAACTTTACACCAGTGAGTATGTTCAACATACTATTTACTGGTATTGCCCCTATAGTTTGGACATGGTTTAGTATGTTGTAGTTTGTCCTTTTGGTAATTTTTGAGAACATAATCAACCATATCAACATTGTACATCATTCATACAATCACTCTCAGTTTCTCTTTTAGTTGATGAGGCTCAATGGAATGCTCATGCCTATTAGGGATTTGAAGTTCAAAAATTCAGTATAGAGCCTAAGAATTATACAACTCTGGCTAGTATTTATTTCTCTTGGCTTCACCAAAATCCTTTTATAGTTCCAATGGTTTGGCATCTTGAGTGCGTAACCATCCCATGATTGCAAAAATCAATCTCATAAGAGAAAAAGTCTAACTAGAAAGCTAGAGATGGACATATGAACCAAGATAACCGACCTTCAAATATTTGACAAATAATGCCCTTTTAACTCGATCTTCCCCATATTTCAATCTAGATACAAAAGGAGTATCTAGATTGAAAAGGAAATATTGCTTAAAGTAAGGTCTTCTCTGCGTTGATTGTTCAATCATATGGAAATTATTTTTGAAATTATTGGTTGAATTTGTCTACCCGAGAAGAGCTATAGAGTAGATGAAGTTTTTTCATACGTCATGTCACTTCGTTATCCCCTGGCTTATGAAGAGCACCTCCCTCTAATACATTACCTAGATTTTACCATCTATAAGAATCGATATTGATTATATCCACCTCTTGTCGAGTCACCCCCACATTAGCCAGAGAATCCACATACTTGTTTGCCTCTCTATAAATGTGGCATATAAAAAATCCTCTAGGCTTTGTAGAGCTTTCACAACCCACTCCACCCCAACATTTAGTTTCTAATTAACTGTGTATTTCTTTATTATTGCATTGATATGTATCATTGAATCCCCCTCAATATTAATATGACCCCATTCTTTTGATTTGCACATCTTTACACCAATTGCCAATGCCTCAATCTCTGCTTCATTGTTGGTGGCAAGTCCCATTTTTTTAGATATCACACCCACACTTCCCTTTTTCATATTTGATTACACATCTTGTACTTGCCAATCTAAATTGTCTTTAAATACTCCTTTCAGTATTTTTGAAATTATTTATTATTAATAAATTAATTTAATATAATATTCTAATTTGTAATGTTATTTTATAAATTCATGATATTACCTTAATTCTAAAATATATAATATAGTAATAAAAAATGTTGTAGAATGTAGAAGCTTGACCCTATTAATTGATTGTATACACCAGCTGAGAGTAGATTTTCACCTTTTGGGTGGAAATAAAAACTTGATTTGGGAGCATTTGAGTATCTTAGGTGGAATTGTTAATGCCTTGGGCAAAATTTCAATCCATCATTGAGCACAAGCAATCCAAGACAATTTAGAAAAGGATCCTTGATCATTCTCAAATGTTACTAATTCTGCACACAGGAAACACTCAAGTATATTGTACAACAAATATATACATATCAAATGTGTCTCTGTTGATTGCTTTTCTTAAACTACTTCTTAATGCAACAACACTAACAAATTCATGAGATACATACATATGTGGTTTCAGTAACTAATGTACACTTTATCTTTATGCTTCATAGTGGATATCTCCTCACTCAAATTGTTGTGTTTGTCCACATTTCAGTCCATTGATGGATCCTATTGAGAATATTGATGTTCTAGGATGTATAGCTATAAAGACCACATATACTCATCTTCTCACAACTCTTCTTGATTTTCTTGTCATAGCCAAAGTAGTGTTAGCCTGAGAAGGCAGTGCACAAATGGGTAAATGAATAAGAAAAGGAAATTCTTTTTATAGAATGGTTATTCATTCCAATGATGTGGATTTTCATGATTAGATTTGCATGAGCAGGGGAGCCTTCTTTCATCTAGCTAGTATCCTAAGGCTAAAAGGAAGCTTGAAAGATATGATACACTTGAAGTTAGAAGAATAACTTGTGATGTTCCTTCACACCCTTGGCCACAATCTGAGGAACCACAAGATTGCCCACAACTTTGGGCACTTAGGAGATACAGTCAACTGATACTTCCACAAGGTGTTGAGGGCTATCTTATCACTCCACAAGGATTACATTATACCACCTAGTCCAAACACTCCTCCTGAAATTAGTGGGAAGGACCATTTTGATCCATTCTTCAAGGTAATTCTTGTGTTGTTACAAATTTCTTGTATGGATTTGTATCCTTATCATATTATTGGTTGACCGTACAATTGATGATTGTATCATATCGTATAGGATTTTGTTGGAGCTATTGATGGAACCCATATACCAGTCACCGTCGATGTCGACATGCAGGGTAAATATCATGATAGAAAAGATAGCTTGTCACAAAATGTTATGGGTGTGTGTTCCTTCGATTATAAGTTTTAGTACTACCTTGCTAGTTGGGAAGGGTCTGTTGTAGATAGTCGCATTCTAGCTTCAACTGTGTCAAGAGAATATCCTCTTGTTGTTCCCCTCGGTAATCCAAATCATAGTTTAATATACTCAAGGGTACAATCAATGTTTCAAGTTTTAACAATCTACTTTATTTATGTAGGAAAATATTTTCTAATGGATGTTGGATATCCCAATGCACCTGGATTTCTTGTTCCTTATTAGTGTACATGCTACCACCTGAAGGATTTTTCAAGAGAGAATCCAATAAACTCTTGACAAGAGTTGTTCAACCACTGACACTCCTCTCTTAGAAATGAAATAGAGCTTACATTTGGTATTCTCAAGCAACATTTTCCAATCCTGAGGCATGCCACATCTTATTCTATCATGACACAAGCCTATACTGTATTAGCATGTTGCATATTACACAAATTCATTATGATAGAGGATGACATTCCATCAAAAATTGGTACCGAAGAGGAAGATGATCGTGATGGGATAGATGTACCAATGCTTGAGACATATGGGTTGTCTTAGCATGATAGAGACTAGTGGGCATAATTTCGAGATGATATAGCAAGTAGAATGTGGGAAGACTACATATCTCAAGAATAGTTTAACTTTTATGGGTCAATGTGTTTTATTTGAGTAAAGTGATGTATGAAGATACTTTGATATACATGATGGTTTCCTTTTTCTTTTGTTTGTATCTGGAAGTATTGGACTTTTATGGGTTAATGTGTTTTATTTGAGTAAACTGATGTATGAAGATACTTTGATATACATGATGGTTTCCTTTTTCTTTTGTTTGTATCTGGAAGTATTGGACATGTTGGTTTTTTATTTGCTATACTATACAGATGTATTTAGATACAATGATACAATGATATATCCATAAATATATTTCATGTGATATGTTTATACCATTAACAATAATATGTACATTGTGAACAACTGATCTAGACCATGGCATACACAAAACTAATGATGAGCATGGAAGAAACTGGTAACATGAGTGAGATATCTTCTTCCTCAGGGAAGATAATGTGGACAAAAGAGATGGAACACAAGTTTCTAGACTTGCTCCTCGAGCAAGTACATCTTGGAAGAAAAGGTGACGGGGGATTCAAAAAAGAAGCATGGCCCGCCATTAAGAGGAGCTTCAATGTGAATATGCACCTCAATCTAACAAAGGGAAATTTCAAAAACAATCTGAAAACATGGAAGCCTACATATAGAGTGATGAAAGAGATAAGAAATACAAGTGGTTTTGCTTGGAATGAGGAAACTCAATGCATGGATGTTGAGGATAGTGTGTGGGATGAGCTTCTGAAGGTAGGGTGGTCTTTCTACTATTTTGATTGAAATAATATTTCCTTCTTATAATGAAAGACAAAGAACCAAATCCATTTATTTATGCCAACATGCAGAGAAGATAATTTAAAAATGCCAAAGTCTATAAGAGGTGACCCTTCCAATACTTCAATGAATTGGGTGTAATTGTGGGTAATGACATTGCTGAAGGTAATGCGTCTACGAAGGCCCCTGTGACTAAAGAAGGGAACCCTATGGAAGAGGCATTCGATGTGCATGATAAAGAGGATATTGGTTTCATTATACATCTTGATAGTGTTGTTGTTTTGGACCAAGACCTTCCTCCTTCCAATCAATCCACTGTAATTTCCAGTGCTAGAGGAATGCCTACATCATCATCATCAAGGATGGGAAAGAGGAGGAAGGCAAGTATGGCCTCTTCCTTGGATGTCATCTATGATACAATCAAGAAAATAAAAGATGGCCTCGACAATGTTCACCTTCACAAAATGGATAAATTTGATGATGATAATGTTTTGATTAGCACATATATCACTCTCAAATCCATCCCTTAATTGAGTCAAGGTGTTTACGTGAGGGTATAAGACACCTTCATGGTTCAACATGAAAGAGCCAAAGGGTTCTTGTTGACGAATGAGGAGGAGAGAGTGGAGTGGATTGCAATAACATTTGGTGGATTGTAGTTATTTTCTATCACTTTGAAGACTTCTAATTTGATCATAGTTCACACACGCTGATACAACTATGTTTTGGTTGATGATTATTATGTTGATACTCTAAAAATTATGAATATTTTGTAAAACTAGAATAGAAACTTGCTACTACTTCATAGATAAAAATTACTTCATATTTGAGCTCCATATACATACATTTCTGCAATGGTTTCTACTGTGATGGGCTCTTTTCAATTTTGTACATCTTTTGAATTTAAAGATCTCTCTTATAACATAGTTTTAATGGTTCAAAAATCCTTGAAACTTTCTGAATCTTTGAAGGCTAGGAGAATGAGGTTTTATAAAGTTGTGCTCCTTTTGTGTATTTCATAAGGCCACTCATAATAAGGGTTCCATTACAAAAAAACCTACATGATATTCAAGACTCAATTTTCTCTATAGCTTTGGCCTTTGAGTATTTTTCTTCTAAACAAATGGCCAAAATTCCTGATTCATGAACTTAGCTTTCATATATACAAATTAACTAAAACTTATGTGATAGTGTAACCATGAGGGTTTCTTTATCATTTTGAAGCTCCTACATCCTTTGTGAAATAATATCATATATTGTAGATCTGTATTTCTCATGAGGGTTTGAAAATTTGACCATAGTTGTATTAGAAACCCTCTTTTGTAAATATCAATTTTTTGCTTGAAGATTTCTCTATATACCTGTTATGGCCATGGATCTAGACATTTGTCTTTATATACCTGAATTATTTGAAAGCTTTTAAAGTTTCATATATGCACTTTGTTCACTTGATTACTCTTGAGCGTAACCTTTATATTTATGCTCAAAGATGATAATTGAATGTTATAAAACTTGACATTTTCTTGTTTTGATATTGATAAAATAACTTTAAAAAACCTCAATGATCTAACTGGCATCTTTTCTTTGTGAAAAAAATAAAGACATATCTTGGAAATTGTTGAGCCCACTATCATTTTCTCTTTCTTTGAAAAGTCTTCTATCTAGAAAGTGCTATAACAACACTATTGTGTTGAAGCCTACGACATTTTCTTGTTAAAACACCAACATCTATACATTTGTTAATGACATGCCTAATTCTTTTCTGCATCATGCTAAGACTCAGAATATAGATAATGCTCCTCTAAATTTATTCCAATAACAAGTCATGTACTTGTTTGAGTTTGTTATCTTTAATAAGATAGGACTGTCACTGAACTTATAGAAAATTTCTTCATTATGATAATTTAATATCTACAGTTTATCCATGTACAACATCTAATATTATCATCCATATTTAATTAACGACACTCTATCATTATTCAATGCTTTGTATTAGTATTTTTTTTTATCTTTATGCTTCATTTTTACTGTTTAAAAGATGCTTCCCTATATACTTATAGATATCTTTCAATGTGACATTGTTTGTTATGGAGTTTTCTTTGTTATGGCCTTTTGTGAAAATCAAGGGCCCATTTGATTGTCACTTAAATTTTTGTAGGTTCCTTTGTCTATATTTTGAAACCTCATCTGGTGCCACCCTTCCTCTTTTAGGTTCACGTTGAACCTTCGTTGACAACAAGATATGCAGGACAATCATTAAAAATCAAGTATGTGAGAAGTTGGCATCCATTAGGTCCATGTGAGGGGTTGGTTGACATTGGAACTACACCTTTTGAACATGATCTGGATCATCTACAAATATCTACAAAACCACTTAGTCATGAAATCCCTACTAACTCTTTGTCTTCTTTTCCCTGTCAGAGGTTGGCTAGGAATTGAGAATTTTGTTAGAGTTTCTAATGGATTCGGGAACGATTGGAAGCTCTGAAAAACACTTACTCTTTTCTTTGTTTCTTGCTTTACCTTTATGCATGGCCTTTGAATTCCTTTGTTTGAGGGACACTTGGAACTAGGAAATGTCTAAGGCTCCAGTGGTTCCCGAAACCACTAAAAGCTTTGATAACATCTTCGTGACTTGCCTATAACTTAGCATTGATCTCTTTCATTTATCTTTGCCACCTCCAATATGCTTTTCTTCTTGTTGATGGTTGCCTTTGTCTTCAGCTTGTGTGTTCCCTTTAGTTGGGGGCTTCATGGGAACTATGAACCATTGGAGGTTCTTGCGGTTCTGGGAACCATGAGATCTTTTGATGCCATCTACATGTCTTTGTGCCTTCCTACATTGCACATTTTTTTCCATTGGGGATGGTCCAGGAAGCAAGAGCATGTTGTAGGTTTTGGAAACCTTAGGAAGCTTTGACGCTTCATTATGCATTTTCACTCTTGCCTTTATTGGGGTTTGTTGGAAACTGCAATTGAAGCAATTGTTGTATTTTCAATGATGTCAAACCTTAACTGGTAAGACTATTGCTATTTAAGAAAGTATTATATCTATTTGAGTGTTGCTAAGGGGATAGGCAAGGTTGGTAACAACAACACCTAAGGAAAGGTTGAGTTATCTTGATACTTTAATGAGTACTTGATTAGGTGGCACAATGATAAGACAATGTATTGTTTATCTAAGTAAGAATGAAAACTAAACTGGTAGGCTTAACTGAGCAAAAGTGAAGAAATCTAGTTTAAGCTGAGTGTTGTTTGTGTCGACTGAGCTAGTATGTGCCGAGTAAAATCAGTGTTGACCGAACACTAGTTAATTGCCGAGGAAGACAGTGTTAGCCGAGGAAACAGTTTATGTGGTGATCGAGCTTTCAGGAGAAGAATGAGAAGTTGGACACAGTATTGACCGAGTGTCAATATTTTGCATTTGATGAAGAATTCAGATTTTCGGCCAACATCGTTGAATTCCTGGATTATGTAAAATGTGTTGACTTTATTTATTAATTGTATGAAAGCATTTAATGCACTGTAAAAACATTTTATTTTAAATCTTTAAGAGATTCAAGATATTTCAAAAGGATAGCCGAAGAACATAATGTAGGACAGATTCAATGAATCTAACCTAACCCTAAGATCTACGAAGGAGATTAAGCGGAAAAAGATGTATTGACCTAATAGAGGTAGTATTAAGGAAACCTAAGCGAGAGGTTAAAGAGAGAGAAGTGGATGTTGGAAGTGTTGTTGATGTTATTGACTGTCTAAGCAGAAAAGGATGAAGGAGAAGTGTTGTGATCACTTGAAGGGTTCCAAGTAGATCAGTGATGGTGATGGAAAAGATTCATAGTCAATAAGCCAGCATATGTGTATGGAATTGGATCTGATATTTGCAAAGTGAGTTGTATGTTCTCAGATCAATATTACTGCTACTTTCTAACCATTGTAATAGTCAAAATCATTTTAATAGAGGTTGACCTAATAGTCATAGGTATAAATCCTTTGAACAAGGTTGCATTCTAATGGAGTGTATGTAAGTCCTATAACAAGGCGCACTTTTAACAGGGTGGTTTAAATCCTTTAACTGGGTCACACCTGATAGTGTGTTTGTAACCTTTGATAGGGTTGGCTTTTCACTGAGCTCACTTTAGAAGAGTGAACATAATAGTAACATGTTACAAAGTGGGTTTTCCCAAATTGGGTTTCCACTATAAATCCTAGTGTTGATACTTGTGTGAATGTTTTGGTTTGAACATTTCTATATTTTACAAGTTAGATGCTATTGGATAAGTGGACTGCACTATTATATGTTTATGTTATGCAATCAGTAATGATCGAGTAGGTGTTGGTTATTAGATCTGATTTGTTGAAGAGTTTAAAGATTGTTTTTATACATCTGGACTTGAGAACAATTGATTCACCCCCCCTCTCTGTTGTTCTAAATCATATTAACAATTGGTATTAGAGCTGTTGGTGCTTACAAAGAACAATTTTGAAGGTACTTGAAGCAAATGATCAAGATGTATAAGATGGAGGTACCAAAGCTGAATAAGGAAAACTTTCCTGCATGGCAAAGCTTGATGAAGTTGCATTTGGCCGGTATTGGTGATCCTGCTAAGTATTACATTGAGCATGACTATGTCACACTTGTTGCACCTCTGACTGCCGAGGAAATGAAAGCTAAACAAGAGCACAACCAAGCAATGTTGGAGATTGCATCTGCCCTAAGTTATCCAAAATTTGAAGACATCAAAGACTGCAGTACTATAAAGAAAATGTGGGACACCCTTGCAAGCATTTATGGTAGTGATGTGAATGTGTTGAGAGCAAAAGCTAAGAGTCTAAGAGGTAAATTTGATGAAATGAGAATGCAAGAAGGTGAGAATATTGCACAATATTGTGGTAGAATAAAAGAAGTTGTAAATGCTATTAGAGGAGCAAATGGAACTATTGAGGATGAAACTGTAATAGGAAAAGTATTGAGAACTCTGCGTCCTATCTATGCAATCAAAATTTTTGCAATCTAGGAATCTAGATGTAACTCTCCTAATGCCCTTACTTTAGAAAGTTTGGTTGGTAAGATTACTACTTTTGAACTTTCTAACTATGATAACTTCACTGTTGGTAGTATTGAATATGCTTTTAAGTCACAAATGGTTCTAAATAAGTCAAAGAAGGAAAAAGAAAGATGCATCAGTGAAAGTGAAAGTGAAAGTGATAGTGACAGTGGCACATCTGATGAAGAACTTGAGGATCTAGAAGCTCTTATGGCCATAAGACTAAAAAGGGGAAAAGGAAGGTACAAAGGTAAACTCCCTATTATATGTTTTTCATGTAATAAAGTTGGTCATAAAGCTGCTAGATGTCCTGACAGGGATAATAAGGATGAAGAAAGAGACAGCAAGCATAAGACAAAAGAGAAGATAGAGGCTACCAAAGATACAAAGACTACAAAGGGAAAGGTAAGAAATCCTGCTACATTTCTAAAGAAGAGACTGACATTGATAGTGATGATTTTGAAATTGAATTTGTCTATGTTGCAATGAAAGATGAATCTGATGAGGATGAGTAAACTACATTGATATCTTATGTGAACAAAAATGATAAATGGATTATTGACAGTGGTTTTTCACATCATATGACTGGAGATAAGAGTAAGTTTGATACCTTAAACCATTATAAAGGTAGGAGTGTGAAATTTGGAAATGATGCACCATGTCCTGTCAGAGGAAAAGGATTGATTAAGCTAACTGATAAGATCTCTTTTGAAAATGCTTATTGGGTTGAGGGTCTTAATTATAATCTGCTAAGTGTTGCACAACTTAATAGCATTGGTTACCAAGTGGAATTTCATCACAAGAAGGCCAAAATATTTGATGCCATAGGTGAACTGATTGGAAGTGGAGAACAGACAAGAGGTAATTTGTTCTATCTAGACCTATCTGAAGAAACATGTATGATTACACAACTTGATGATATTTGGTTATGGCATAAGCAACTATGTCATGTTAACTTTGATAGTCTGGTAGAAATTAGCAAAAAAAAGAAAGTGAGAGGTCTACCTAGATTGAAGAAACCTAAGAATGTAATGTACAAAGAATGTTAGTTGGGTAAGATGACTAAGTCTAGTTTCAAGAGCAAAACCTTTACTTCTAAGAATATCTTAGATTTGGTTCATATTGACCTTTGTGGGCCGATGGGTGTACAAAGCTATTGTGGTGCTAGATATTTTATCCTGTTTGTTGATGATTATACCAGAATGATGCATGTAATGTTCTTAAAGGAAAAATCTGATGCTTTCCAATTTTTTAAGTGGTATGTGGTTGCAACTGTGAACTGTTCAAATTTGATATGGATAGAGCAATTGTTGGTAGGCATGAAAGAAGAAATCATTGAACCGGTTGTTATATTCTGTGACAACACAAGTGCTATCAACATCTCTAAAAACCCAGTGATGCACACAAAGACCAAACACATTTCCATCAAGTATCATTACTTGAGAGAACTGGTACAAGATAAAGAGGTCTGCATGGAATACATGAATACCAAGGAACAATTAGCAGATATATTCACTAAAGCTTTACCTAAAGAAGCTCATGAATACCTGAGAATTCAATTAGGGGTCCTTCCCCTAACTGAGGCTGCCTAGTCAAGCTAGGAGCACTGCATCAAGTGTGTTGCAAAGAACATCTAACAAATTGATGCAGAAATAGGTCACACTTTAGGAGCAACCTAGAGTTGTGAAGAGCACAACAAAGTCAGAATCAGTCATAAGCAAGATGACAGAGGGAGAAATATTCTACTGAATTGAAAGGATGATATCTACATCTACAAGATGTATGTTTTTGTTGCTGCTTTGGCATTTTTGTCAAAGAGGGAGATGATGACAAATGAATACACAGAGTGAGAAGATCAAGATAGTGGGATAAATTCAATGGACGGTCAAGCATGGCTAATTGATTCTATATTAGAATGAAGCTAAGGATATTATAAAATTCTCTAATGAACAGATAAGTTTTTGGATTGGTTGGTAATTCATGTGTTATTCATATGGTGTTGCCATCAATGCCAAAGAGGGAGATTGTTGGAAACTGCAATTGAAGAAATTGTTGTATTGTCATTGATGTCAAACCTTAACTGGTAAGACTATTGCTATTTAAGAAAGTACTATATCTATTTGAGTGTTGCTAAGGGGATAGGCAAGGTTGGTAACAACAACACCTAAGGAAAGGTTGAGTTATCTTGATACTTCAATGAGTACTTGATTATGTGGCACAATGATAAGATAATGTATTTTTTATATAAGTAAGAATGAAGACTAAACTAGTAGGCTTAACCGAGCAAAAGTGAAGAAATCTAGTTTAAGCTGAGTGTTGTTTATGTCGATCAAGCTAGTATGTGCCAAGTAAAATCAGTGTTGACCGAACACGAGTTAATTGCCGAGGAAGACAGTGTTAGCCGAGGAAATAGTTTATGTGGTGACCAAGCTTTCAGGAGAAGACTAAGAAGTTGGATACAGTATTGACCGAGCATCAGTATTTTTCATTTGATGAAGAATTTAGATTTCTAGCTGACATCATTGAATTCTTGGATTATGTAAAATGTGTTGACTTTATTTATTGATTGTATGAAAGCATTTAATGCACTATAAAATGTTTTATTGTAAATCTTTAAGAGATTCAAGATATTTCAAAAGGATAGATGAAGAACATAATGTAGGATGAATTTAATGAATCTGACCTAACCCTAAGATCTACGAAGGAGATTAAGTGACAAAAGATGTATTGACCTAATAGAGGTAGTATTAAGGAAACGTAAGTGAGAGGTTAAAGAGAGAGAAGTGGATGTTGGAAGTGTTGTTGATGTTATTGACTATCTAAGCAGAAAAGGATGAAGGAGAAGTGTTGTGATCACTTGAAGGCTTCTGAGCATATCAGTGATGGAGATGGAAAAGATTCATAGTCAGTAAGCCAGCATATGTGTACGAAATTGGATCTGATATTTGCAAAGTGAGTTGTATGTTCTCAGATCAATATTACTGCTACTTTCTAACCATTTTAACAGTTAAAATCCTTTTAACAGAGGTTGACCTAATAGTCATAGGTATAAATCCTTTGAATAAGGTTGCATTCTAATGGAGTGTATGTAAGCCTTATACAAGGTGCACTTTTAACATAGTGGTTTAAATCCTTTAACCGGGTCACACCTGACAATGTGTTTGTAACCTTTGACAGGGTTGGATTTTCACTGAGCTCACTTCAGAAGAGTGAACATAATAGTAACATTTTACAAAGTGGGTTTTCCCAAATTGGGTTTCCACTATAAATCATGATGTTGATACTTGTGTGAATGTTTTGGTTTGAAAATTTCTGTGTTTTACAAGTTAGATGCTATTGGATAAGTGGACTACACTGTTATATGTTTCTGTTATGCAATCAGTAATGACCAAGTAGGTGTTGGTTATTAGATTTGATTTGTTGAAGAGTTTAAAGATTGTTTTTATACATCTGGACTTGAGAACAACTGATTCACCCCCCCCTCTCTGTTGTTCTAAATCATATTAACAGGGTCTCCTTAGGAACCAAGAACTTTGTTGGAGGTTCCAATGGTTACTACTAACAACTTCCTTCCTTCAATGTGACACTGTTTGTTATGGAGTTTTCTTTGTAACCAAAAGTTGTCAAATCTGATATGAGTTGCACTCATTATCTGTAACTGGTTTATTCAATAAGATGTTAATCACTATACTTTTGATCCTCAAGTTTTCATGGTGATCACATTATATATCTGTTTCTTGTAAATTTTATATCTTTCTGACTAATTTATTAATGTCACAATTCAAGCCCTTCTAGATAGGATCACGTCTTTACTCTGTGTCCACTAGCAATAAAATGGTATATATCTGTATTATTGTGAAAATTTTATTGCATTATGAAATTATCTCTTAACAATAATATGAAAATGTCCCTCATTTATCTAGTAACAGACATTTTCATTAATAACCTTATATGTATCTTGTATAATAGCAGCTTTACATTAATGCTAGCTTTCTTTGATGTACCTCCTACTCTTAAATTATGACAGTGACTCCATGAATTATTTGTGGCATTATGATGAAACATGAGGTTCTAAAATTTTTCCTTACCCTTTGAATGTTTTGTTGATCCTTGTTATGATGTTCTATCCACAATGCTTTATAATGTCTCTGATCTCTCCTAGAATTTGTATAGCACAAATACCAATGCTATCATTCAAATTGGTATCTACAATCAAGATCAGATTTGAAGTAATTACTGGATGTTATGTAAATTGTTACTTCAATAAATGTCTTTGTGTCTAGAAATTTAGTATAGTGACAGAGATAGAGTCCAACCAAGTTCATTATGCCTTTTCATTAGGTATGAAGTGATAGAAAATGGGACTCTATCTCTATCACTATAGTCTTCTCCTATCTTTGTCACTATACTCTTCTCCTATATAGATCTGAAGTAATTTTATTGGATGTTATGTAAATTTTTATTTCAATAAACATTTTTGTTATCTAAAAATGTAGTATAGTGACAGAGATAGAGTCCAACCACTCATTATGCCTTTTCATTAGCTCTGAAGTCACAGAAAATGGGACTATATCTTTGTCACTATACTCTTCACAAAGAGTTAATATTTTAGATTATTATTGTTGGAATAAATAATTGGTGTGATAGAATGATGAAGGGGGAATGTGACATCAACATGTTTGATATTTTTCTTCAGTGAAATCTTGATGAATTTCTCCACAACTCTAGGCAAGTCATTATTTATATCAGAATGGAGAAATGGAAGATCGATGGAGATTTTCCTTTGATAGATATTAATGTTACATTAAATTAAATTATGTTAAATGCATTAATTATTTATTCAAGCAATTTGGAAATTAGTTATTCTCTCTTTCAACTCTTGTGATTCAGTATGACTGTGAAAGTTTATAGACATATTCTTACATTTGTTAGTCTTGTTTCTTTTAACATTTTTAAGTGGAAACCACATGATGAATGCATTGTCAAGGTTTACTCTCAGAACTATCCATTTCTAGTTCTTCAAAAGAGATGGTGATATAAATGTGTTTTGGCAGATGACTATATTGTTCATGATTATGTCCCATGTTATATGTATATACCCTAACCATCTTTTTATCACTTTTGCATTACAAAATTAAGTGGAATAATTCTACTTTGTTCAATGCTCTATCTCATCTTGAATTTCTTTTGATATTTCATTCATTTTTAAAAACCACATGATAGGTACAGAAACAGAAATGGATGGTTTTAAGACTACACACATGATGATATTGTGAGACTACACATATGCCGATATTAAAAATGTTTGAAAAGTCCATCATTTTGCTCTCTTTCATCCTAATGATGGATCACAGAGTGTGATCTGAAATGTTGATGCAAAAAAAAATGTACACAATCGAATGCAATGAACCATCCGATAAAAAAATCTAATGTACACAAATGTGTGAGACTCCACATATGCTGATAAAAAATGAGCTATCTGATGATTGTTTACTGTTCACGTTTGTAAATAGTCAATATTTCTGATGCTACTCCTTGGTGTATTCCATTTAAAAATAAACAAGTTTTAGTTTTTATATCATGTTTAGTTTGTAGATGCAAGATTGACCATCTAACAATATGAACAATAATGGGAAGAATGAGCGGGATATGAGATGGTTGCTTGCCGAATGTGGGGCATAAAGGTGTAGAGTGTGGATTTCCTTGCATTTTCTTATTTAACGGTGTATTTTCACACCACCATTCAGCTCATGGATATTGTTCTTCCCCATCTTCTATTTGATGCTATAGATGTTTCATTGTATTTTTGTATAAATTCATAATATCAACATAAATGAAACTTTTTCATTTTGTATTGATAGAAAATAGTCATGTTGTTATATGAATGTTAGTATATGTCTCCAATACTAAGTTCAGTTGCTTCAATAGTATGAACGAACAAAAATTTGTTTGATACAATGGTGATGGCTATGATAAATGTCCCTATCTGTGACTGTGGTGATGGAGTGCGCTGCGTGTTGAGGACGTCACACACAAACACTAATCCAGAGCATAAATTTTGGACTTGCATAAATAAGAAAAAGGTTATTAATTGCACAATATTTAAATTTTTAAAAAGAATAAATATTAGTCATTATAGCAATACTGACTTAGATTTATATTATAGGATGGCGATGGATGTGACTACTTTCGGTGGGCTGGTGACACCCCATCTCTGTCTACATCATCTACACCTTCTACACATATACCTGTTGTGGATGATGAGTGCAAGTCTTGCAAGGCACTTGAGATAGTTGTTGCTGCCTAGAGTACATCAATGGAAAATGTGAAGGCTACCTATAAAGCTGATGTCATGTTTCTATGATGTTTTCTTTGTGCAACAATCACACTACTTTGTTGGGTCATTATTCAGAAATAGTTATATATGTGGACTATAAGACTTATTTATATTTTGATGTGATATCAAGCAATGCAATGATTATTTTCTTCTTATAATATTATTTATGATAATCTATAAAATTATTTAAAAAGTTAAGTTTACTATTCATAATATAACTAAAAAAAATATTAAATTTTGTTTATGATTTACTATATAAAAATATAAATTAATAAAATAAAATAAAAATAAAAAAATGGAAAAAATAAATAAAATATTAAATTAAACATTATATAATAATTTAAAAACTTAAATTTTTCTTGTCAAATTCCAATTCCAATTCAAAATGTAGAACCAAACATAGAAATGGATAATGCAATTCCAATTCCAATTTGAAATTGTAGAGCCAAACACAAAAATAGGAATTTCTTAGTTCTAATTCTAATTTCAAAAATGGCAACCAAACAGTCCAAACTATCTTCCGAATACACAAAACCAAAATTTCAAAACCTTGTTTTGAGATAATTAGGTTTTGAATCAAATTCCAATTCCTCAACCAAACAGGACCTAAAGATGGAGGAGGAGCTGAATTAGATCATTGGACTAATTATAAATCCTAATGGAAGAAGACACACGTGATTTGAACTTGGAAATAGAGACATTTGGATAACATCTAGATCACAATGAACTTAAAACCTACAAATCAAGATATTATTGCCTCGATCGCAATGAACTTAAAACCTACAATCAAGATATTATTAGCAATCTCTAAATATTCTACCAATGTCTTATGTTGGTCATCAATATATATTACTGGATTATACCCATCAATGATAGTACACAATCTTGTGATTAATGTTCATGAAGAATAATTCATGGGTTGGCAGGCTGTCGAATTGCCCAACTTTAAAACAAAGCATCTTGATAATTACTAGTTGTGTAAACATCTCATAGTTTAGTGTTAGGAATATTATAAAAGTGTAAAGAATGTTGGAGGGGGCTTGTGGATACTCATGGTTTAATTTTAGGAACATTATCAAGGGGCTTGTTTAAAAGGATTTGAGCAACCTAGTGTGCTAGTGGGCTCTAAATGCCTCTTTCATCTTGTGGATACTCGTAGTCTAGTTTAGATCATTCATTGGGAACCCTTTTCACTATTATTAATCAACTTGTCTCTCTATCCTTGGTTCTTGCAAGGATGTGAACAAAATAGTGAGAATATTGGTCTACATTTTGGGAAGTTTATCAGTAAACTTGTGCCTCTCAAACTATGCAATCATAGTCACTGAGAATCCATACTACAGATATGATAGATTGTAAGAAGTCAAATGTGAAGGGGAAGAGTTGCTTCATAACTAATTCTGAAAGGGAAATCGATATCCTCTATTGGGTAATGCACCAGAGATAAATGCAAAGGTTCATATCTTTGTTATTCTGAAGAAGTAGTAGGGAAGAATTCATATGATAACATTGGAACTACTCATCTATTGCTTTGTGTTGTGTATTTATTTAAATAAAATAATTTCATGCATGGTAGGAAGCACACACAAATTTAGTTGCATTGCTGATATTGGTACACTACTTTCATTTTTTCTTTAGAGGAATCTCTATAGCAGTTGCAGGAAAATTCTCTTCTCCTTCAATATTTTTTATATTTTGCAATATAGTTTGGGGCTTTGATTTTGAATTTGCCCACACCATTCATAAAGGTTGGTTTCAATGATAAGGCACTAGACATCTATTCTTTCTTCCTTTACCAGTTTGATTACAGTCAACATAAAAAGAACACAAATAGAATTGAAACTTTATTATTTTGGAATCCTCAAGACTTGATATACTTTCTAGACACTCATCAACCAGATCAAAATATACCCTTTTATGATGAAGTCTCCATTTTATAATTAGAACACACATTTCCCATTTGTTGACGGTTACAAATCTGTTATAATGGACACAAATACTTATAGTTTCATCAAATCTTAATCTAAAAGAGGTCCTAATACATTCCATCAACCTTCTTCAATAATTTTATCCATTAACAAACAACTATTCCCAATCAAATCCTTAAATTTCAAATTTCAAGATTTGACCTAACTATATGCAAACTTCTTAGTGGGAATGTTCTTCTGGTCATAATTTGTACAATGTTAAGCAAGAAGGATTTAGAATAGAGGTAACCCAATACTCATTCTTGAAGTGCATATGCAATTAAGATATGTACTTTTTTTGTTTAAGAATAACTTTGCATACTTACTATGATTTCTTTATGTATTTATTTAATATTGTGTTTTATTATAACAAGAATGTTGATTTGCTCTATTATATATAGAACCATGTCCCTATTTGTTTAAATATACAATTTCTATAAAGTTTGTGCTTTATATGACATTGCCCTTGATATGTCACAGGTCATCATCTATGAGATGCATATAGTGTTAGAATTTTTTTTCTTGTTTGTCCACTCCATATAATAATTTTGTTGGGCAATCAAAGTCTCCATTTTTCCATGTTGAGATACAGTCAATTTTTTTACCAGCAGGCAATAGTGCCAACATCAATATTGGAAAATATTATTGGGGTATGCTCCTGTGAGGACAAACAGATAGCCTTCCCATTTAAGAGTAAAAAAGAAATAGCAATCGACTCTTTGATACTAGTTGTATCAGCATTCAGATAATTGAATTAATCATCAACAACTCCCTTCACTGTGTGCAGGGTGGGTATCATTTTATTAGTAATCTAAGCTATATTAAACACATTTACAACTATCACATTATTCTAAAAACCAATAGTTTAAGAAGTTATCAAGGGGTCATGTTATAGGAGAGAGTCCATAATAGGTAATAGAGATAATGGATTGATGTTACCCAAATTATTGACCTCTTCTCAGAAACCAGTATCAACCCAACAAAGAGATCATGACACTATAAAGGGATGATGGGGAAAAATTACAAGGGGAATTTTTGGCAATAGTAGAGATATATTCAACATTGAGAAAAGAGATTTATAGGAAGTCACATCAATAAAATTTCTAACTCTTAAAACATGTAAAGCCTAACAATAGATAGCTGAGAAAATAAAGAGAAGCCAAGTTGCATTGAGAGGGGAAAGGGGCCAAAGGAACTTGCTTATTCAAAAACCCATTCAATGATATGAAGAAAATACTATAACTTGTGTGCCAACTGCCCAAGAATTTTCCAACATTACTAGCTTAGTCGTTGTCCATTTAGGTTAGAGTTTTTAGTTATTTTATATCTAGTTGTAGTTGATGAATGTTGAGAAGATTTTTTCTTGGGTTATCTTGACATCGGGGTAGATCATTATTAATATAGATATATTAAAAGAAAGGATTCTGGATTTGAATGCATTCTAATAGTTGTTATAGCACTTGTTGATTTAATATCCAATATTTTTTATAATATTATAGTAATAGTTGCTAATTTAAAGTTGTTAGTGTTGATGATGACTACCTATAATTGAATGAAATGTATTTCTTGTATCTAAAAAGTGACAAATCGTGTAATGTCATATAGTCACACTAATAATACATGACTTAGTACAAATGTGTGGGTCTTCTCTCTTTTTTTTGCCTTTTTGGAAGAGATTGACAATGCCTATGATAATCATCATATTTTGTAGTGTTTTTACCATTTCTTATAATATTAGAAATGGAAGAAATTAGCAAAATGTTATTATTTTATTGAATTTGTTTGGAAAAAGTTTGGTTTGAGATGATACATTATCCTTAAGCTTTTAAATTTAGAAAGTATCATATGGTAAGTTAAAGAGGCTACAATAGAGGCTTGGCTACTAGCTGTTGTTTTATTGGAGTTGTGCATATGATGATACACTATACTTGATATATGGAAAGTAGTAGTATACATGGTATGATTATTCTTTAAAGGGTACTAGCTCAATGGAAGAGAACCTACTTTACAAGTAGGAGGGTGGTGGTTCAATTCCATCATGCCCTAATATGACTAAATATATGACTAAATTAAGGACTAATATATATGACTAAATAAATGAATAAATAAATGAGTAAATCAATGACCAAATAAATGACCAAATAAATGAATAAATAAATGAATAAATCAATGACCAAATAAACAACCAAATAAATGACTACATAAACAACCAAATCAATGACTAAAATAGTTATGTCATAAATTTGGTCGTGAGATAAATGATTGGCAATAAACTATTAATGGTCACGTGATCAAAATAAGTCATTTATCTATAATTTTTAGTAGTTTATTTAGTTGTATATTGTTGTTTTTGTACTAGTGGACATATCACTAATGAAGACCTAGCCTTAGGGTTTTGGGCCCAAATTTTGCTTGGAAGTCTGTGTCAAGGATTTGGGGGGAGATGTGGTCCCGTGGTTGGCTTGTTTAATTTTTAAACCCTACAATGATGTGAGATATATATAAAACTTTTATCTATCATATTTTTGGTATCTATTATCAAGTGCAAGCATTCACTATCAAGTTTTCAAGAATTCACGAGCAATCAAGCAAATTGGAGTTCAAGATCTCTTCTAGAATTGGGTATCTATGGCTTCAATCCTTCAAATCATCCTTATGTTTCTTCAAGCATTGTTGGAAAACTAAAACATACATCATTCAAGACATCTATTTCATGATTTTATTTTAGATAAATCTATTGTATCAATATTTGTGATCACATCCAAAGAAGCATTGCACAATCAAGGTATAAGGTGATTTCCAATTTAGATATGGTTTTTATTTCATCTTTACTTATGAAAATTCAATTCATTTTCAAGGTTGATTCCTAATTAGGGGTTTGACTAAGGTAAACCCATTTTATCAACCTTTTTTCCCACTTTTCTACGTGTAGGGACATGATATAGAGCTATCAGATTAGATCTGGGCAGAACAGATACAGTCACAGGATTTGTGAAAGTTTCAGTTGAAAACATCAGGGACACATTTCCAAACTCAACATGTACCCAAGAAAATATCACCAATATCAATGTGTCCCAACCATTTTAAGTTCAAATTTAGTAGGAAGTCAGTTTACAACCTCCAAGTATGAGATCCGTAGATATAGCTCATTTTGGGGCTCCAATTATCATAAATTTGGATCTGAAAAATCACTTCTCCTATTTCATTTATAGGTGCATTCAAATTCATCTCTATTACCTTTTACATTAGTTTTGTCAATTGGTCTAGATCAGATTTGTTCTTGTTTATTCTCTTGCATATCAATATCATCCCTCTCTTTCTTGATTCTAAGCAACAAAGGAATAAAAACCCTTCAGGCATAAATATTGCATTGGCATCTTCCAAGTGGTGTTAATCATAATTTTCTTGAGGTGGTTTCGTATTCTAATGTATCTTATGAATTGGGGAAAATAACACCTTTACCTAATACCCTTTTTATATTATACACTCACTATATGAAGAAATAATTACAATATTTTCAATCATAGGACAAGGAGCTCACTACTACTGATTAGGAATTGCACGCCAAGGCACACTATCTTAGGGAAAGATAACAATAAATGGCATATCATCAAAGATAACTATCTTCAAGGAAAGATGTAGTACAATTGATCACAATATATTATTCTGATTGAACTAACTAGATATGAATTCTTGTAAATGTTGATTATAGTTCATTGTTCATTTCACTGCTCATATATCAAACATTGATTTCATATCTACTTGTTTGCCCATTTACATTATTACTAAATCTTATTGTTGGGATTATGGAAAGGTGAGTTACTGAGAGGGGAGAGGTGAATCAGTAACCCTAAAAAAAATTTGTCCTTCAAAGTTTAAGATAAGTTCATTTATTAACCAACTGTAGTATTTACTGTCTCCATACATTCATTAACATAAATGAAATGTAAATACTTCTAATCTAATCAAATAAGCATTCATGAAACTTCATACACATAACACTATGATTTTGGTATTGCAAAAACCCTTGTTAGAAGGTAAAAACTATAGCGGGGATGACACCCACAAAGCTTCACTAACTACAGTAATAAATTTTGTCGATTAAGGCTACAATATTTGACCACTTTTGATTATCTTACCCTGTTAGAAGTAACAATTAAGATCTGTGAGGATCTATCTAGTTAAAGGATTTAAGCAACACAATTAAGTGTACACTTAGTTAAGAAATCTACAAAAGATTTTTAAGTCCACTCTGTTAAGAGATTTAAGTTCTACCATAATTGTTAGAAAGTAACAGTAGAATTGATCTGTATATAGCAACTAAATTTTCTTGATTTCAGATATGATAAGTACTTAATTGTTATCACCTTGTCGTGATAGATTTCTTGTCTGAATTCTGCTCGGTAGCCTTCTGATCTAATACTGATTCATTCCTTGATTGTTTTGTCAATGCTTTAACTTCACAACCCTGTATGATCTTCAGATGTCTATATTGGTGGCTATTTCATGTATGGTACTTGTCAAAATGACATCTTGATAATTCTTATAACAAAGGATTTTGACCTAATTAGGGTTATGGCATCATCTAGAAAACCTAAGATCTACGATCCAAATGAATAACCTAAAACATCATTACATAGGGATCATCAATCATTAAATGATTACATTTGTATTTAATCTTCACCTCAATCTTTTTAAACCATTTTCTAGCTCGATGTAAACCGTTTACCTTATATTTTGTGCTATTACAAACTTTTATGTCCTTCCTGTATTGCTCGGTATACACTGCATTCATCACTCAGTAAATTACTGACGCTTGGTATATATGAATGCTTAGTTATAACTATACTCGATGCTTGGTAATCATCTAGCTCAGTATGAGTGCTTGGTCAAGACCATGTTCGGTTATTATATTATTTTGCCTTGTGCTCTGCTCGGTATCTATACTTGGTATGTTGACTAACTAACTTGTTTTCTTCCTTTATCGATCGTATGTGTGCCACTAATGAAAACATATAACTAACATTCACCCCCTTTGGCATTAGTGACAAAAACAGATATGTATACCTTGAGCAAAATTTGAAAAACTATATACTCAAAATTGTAAAATCCCCCTGTCTATGTGTCTCAGTAAGTATAAATTATACATATCTTCTCCCTTGTAAGTATACATATATTCCCCCTTTTTTGTAATAATGCCAAACTTGTATATACTTACAACTTATCAAAAATGTTTTGATGGGATTTCTTCAAGTTGACGAAGAGGTTTTCTCATTCCTCTTTCAAATTGTCTAAGGCAATATGCTCCAGACCAACTTGTGCATGCATGTCGAATATATGATGTACTATAGATAGCTCACGAGTAGCTACTAGATCCTTGGATTTCTTTACATGCCTCAACATCACCTCAATGTGTGTTAACAAATCTAATTGAACCTTGGTTGTTTGATCCTTGATCTTGTCCTCTTCTCTTTTTAACTCATTTCTTAAACCATGTATATGCTTTACTTTTGCAAAGTGTGCCTTAAATGCACTGGGTTCCATTAGCAAGATTTTTGTACTCTTCTACAGATCATCATCTAATTTCTTCAATTTTTTTGTTATTTTTGCAGTGAATGACTCGATAGTGCAAAGCTTCTTCAAGGTGGTGAGTATCTATTGAATTAAAGTTTCAATTTCACTTATGGTTTCAGATAACTTCACCTTATGTATTTCCACTACTTGGTTGATTTATCTTCTATCTTGAATTGTATCTTAGATTCATCTCTCTTCAATTTTCTTCTCAGCATCAATATTTGGAGAATTGATGTGCTTGGTAAGTGTTACAAGCTGGTCAATGATGGGAGTTGCCTCATCAACATTGACATTGGGTACAACCTGCATCAAGATATATCTCACATCTTCTAGCACCTATTTATGCTTACTCTCTTGTCTTAGCTTCTCATGAGCTACTTTCCTTGGGCATAATTCTTCATATCTCATGAGAGCTTTGGGGTCTAAGGTTCTCAGGTCACATGAAGGTATTTATATGACTTCATCTAAGGTGACTGGACCTTTTTTCTTCTCTTGTTTACTTGATGTGAGGGATTTTCCATATGGTACTAGAGATTTCATCTTCAAATTAAACTTTTCTTGCTCGGTGGAGACACTTTCCTCCTTGTCTTTCCCTTTTTTGTTCCCTCAGTCTAAGGTCCTTGGGCTTTTGGCCTTGTACCTATTGTAGAATCATCTACATTTGTTTATGTTTCTGCTCCTTTATTTTCTACCTCTTTTGTATTAGGATCGGTGGATTCCTTGTTTCCTTCTTCACCCTTCTCTTTGGTAGTGTCCATTTGTTGCTCGGGTGTGATCTCCTTGGGTTTCTCTTGAGTAGGAATATCCATGGCTTGCACCAAAATAGGTAAGTTACCCGATATTAATATTGTAGTTGCCTCAATAGTTTTATCTTCCTTGGTGTTCTTGACAGTATCAACAGTAACATCTTCATCTTATTTTTCTTCATCATCAGTATCACCTTTAATGATATCCTCAATTAACACTTCATCATTTCTAGTAATGACTAACTTCTCAGGATTATCTTCTTTCTCTTCCTCGGTGTAGTTAGCAAGATAGAAGTCTTTTGCATAAGTTCCATCTTCTGGATGCTTAGTGTCAGATATATGTATAGGTTCTTCAATTGGCCTCTGTGATTAATATCAACATCATTAGAATGTACACCTTTGCCTTTTTCTTTGACACCTTGCTCGGGGATAACTACAAGTACGGTTTGTTCTACTTCATCCTTGGACTTCAAAATTTTAGTCCATATCTCTTTACTTTCTTCATCAACCTCTTCAAGTTTTCCCTACAGTATATTCAATGCTCTTCCTTTCATCAAAAACTTGCTGGCATATTGTTTCATCATATCTTCAATCTCTTTAACAGATAGATTGGGCATTGCCAAAATTAATGATTGTTCCCTCATCTTCTTCTCAGTATGCAAGACATAAGTCCATATTATTGATACCTTCTCATATAGTTCTTTGGGAATATAACTTGAAAATTCAACTGGTAACATTTTATACTTAATCATCATGCTGATGATTGCTTCTTCCTATTTCTCTCGATCCTCGGTAGACATATGTACATATCGATTCATTTTAGGGTGACCTATTCTTCCTGTTTCTTTTATATTCTTTACCATCTCATCAATTGATTGTCCTTTGTTTACAACTACTTTAAATTGACTATTATCTTCCTCTTCATCAGAATCTATGTCATCTTTACCTCTTATCAACTTTCTCCTCTTCTTAGGTAGCTCGATGGATGCTTGAGTACCTCTCTTTTTTGGTAGGTCTTTGTCGGTGTTGGCCTTGTGATTTTTGCAAGTCCACCTTTTAAAGGTGGATAAACACCTATAGACACTAGTACATTTGACATCATTTTTCTATGAAAATTATCGACCATTAATGAAAATGGTTTAGGTTGGTCGGGGTATAGAAGGAAATTTTTATTTTTATTTTAAACCATGCCCGTGTTGGTCGAAATTTCCACCAATACCATGTCGGTCAAAATTTTGACCAACATGGGCATATTACTTTAAAAAAACATTTCAATTCTCATTTTCATTTTTACGGTTGCAGCACGCGAATTAGGATTTTCATTTCTAAGCTAAGGAACGGAGCTTATTCCAGGTCGTAAAGAGCCCTACACCCGAGGTTAATAACACATTTCATCATTTATCTTCCGTGGAGTTTGAGGTATCTTCCATGTTTTCTATATTTCATTACATACTGGATTGTCATTTTCTTGTCATCTCTGTTAGTAATATGCTGGTAGGCGATTGAATCAATGAGTATTCTTAGTGGTGACTACGGTTTGACTAGGGTTTGTAAATGCTATGACCGAGAATTATGAAGGTTGCGACTAGGGTTTAGGATGCAGCATGACATTGTACATCTGGTATAACCAATGCATTTATAGATTTAAGGCATTTGTAGATTTAAGGGATGCACGTAAGAGAATTTTTGGCATGCTTAAACACAAATGCACATATCATTGTTTAGGATGCAGCATGACATTGTACATCTGGTATAACCAATGCATTTGCAGATTTAAGGCATTTGCAAATTTAAGGGATGCACGTAAGATAATTTTTGGCATGCTTAAACACAAACGCACATATCATGTTTCACCTGCTAGGTCACAAGAGCATATACAAGATTCTTAATAAAATAGGCAGCCAATGCATCCTATTGAAGGGAGAGAAAATAAAAAACAATAAAATAGAAATCAACAACAACATGGGAACCATAACAATGATCAAGTTCCATAAAACTATTGCCAGTAGCAGTTTAGTACTCAGTAGTGAAATCAATGGTTTGGCAATGTGCCAAACCCTAGACATCAAGTTTGAATACGAGCTCAAAGGTTTGTTTCTTTCAAAGTTTAAACACCCTGTAGGAGCAGAAATATATAGACATGAATTAGATTTCTTTGGAATTTCTAATTACCCAAACACAATCCCCGGTGAAATAAAATGAATGATTCATATGTTTCAAAGTAATAATGCAGTAATTGGGGAAGAACATCTAAGTTATTTCATCAATACTACACATGAATATGAGACAAACAATGAGGATGCCATGATAAAATTGTTTGTGAATTCCTTAAAAGAAAGTGTCAAAGAATGGTACAAAAATATCCTAGACAGTAGTACTATTTCTTCATATTCATATTTCTTCTAAATAGTGTGATGACTGTCACAACTAGAGAATCACAACTTTATATTATAAGTTCTTCATGGCACCTTTCAACTTGTCCAATTATGGAAACTGGCTTGCCTGGGGCAGTTGTATCTAGTTGTGAGATTTTCATATCATATTTCTCTCAGTAAGAATAGTTGTGGCATAGGATCCTTCAACTGTTTGTGGACCCTTGTGGACCAACATGAGCTAGGCATTCTCCAATATTAGACCAGCTCTTCTTTGTCCCCTTGATGGAAGTTGAGTCAATCTTCTTTGTCATGAATGAGCATTCCTCTAATACTAACATTCCTTTCACTTCTCACTTCTCCCAACTCTAAGTGAAATCTGAATATTTTATTGGCAATATTAAAGTCAAATAATTTCCCATTCTTTTTTAATTTCTCAAGTTCCTGTATAATATACTGACACCTTGTTTCCTGGAGTGGCCTTTTGGCTTTCTGTTATCTGGGATACCAAAGTTCTTGCTACCGTATTTTAGGAACATCATTGATGAGACATTCATTTCACAACCCACTCATAAATTTTAATTTTTAAAGGTAAGAATTGAGGAACGTAGAAGTGTGTGAAATTTAATGTTGATTTGAGGCATATATATATATATATATATATATATATATATATATATATATATATATATATATATATATATATATATATATATATATATATATATATATATATATATATATATATATATATATATATATATATATATATATATATATATATATATATATATATATATATATATATTGGTAAGTTAGTTCAAACATTAGGTTTTTGGTATTATACATGATGACAAATGTGTGACTGTAAATGCACACACACAGGCATTGACATTTCAACAGCTAGCAATATGGAGAGTTAATTTTAACATGATAAAGAGACTTCATGACACATAATATTATAAATACCTATTATAAAGGTTTCTTCACAATGTTTATAAATAGCTATTATAAAGGTATCTTCATAGTGTTATATTGAAACCAACAAACATGTGACCATTCACTCTAGTGGAGATAATTGAGAACATAAGACTATTATTCATATTTTTCTTATAGAGAATCATAGGTGTGCATGTATAGTTTTTTAAGACAGTAAAAATTAACATTCAAATAAAAAGATATATTGATAGCAATGTAAGTGTTTATTGTTATACATATTCAAACATATACTCAGACATTTATATATGATAACAATAGCTTATTATTTTCTGTTAAATTGGTTTGAGTGTGTGCAGGGTGGGCAAATGTTTGGCTTCTTAGACAAATATTCATTTTTTAGCTTTGTGAAGCTAACTTCTCTGCTGAACCAAGTTTAGGATTTCCTACTTAAATGAAAATATTTGTTTGAAATCATTTTGTTATTTGAACATGTGATGAGTACTTGGCAAGCTAATTTTTGACTTACACTTGGATTTGGATTTAGTTTTGGTTAAAAGAATTAGCAAGTAACTTGGCATTTAAAAAAAATACTAAATTAAAAATTTGATTTAAAGCTATTTCCTCTTTCTTTTCCATTGTATTCTTTATTTAAAGTACTCAATATGTTTGACTAAGTTCCATATGTCCTGTTACAGCTGTATTGGGATAGTCATCACACTATTCCCCTAAGCACACTATGGCTTTGCCTTCTCATCCACAAGAAACTCTAACATCATTCTAAACTCTTCTATACTATGCCCATATCCATTCCAATCCATTGATCCAATCCATTCATACTTCTACACAAACAAATTAATTCACCAAAATGTTGTCATTCTGGGACAGTCATACCATGTCCATAAAACTATACCAATAGTTGAAATAAAAGGAATGATTCATATGTTTCAAGGTAATAATGCAGTAATTGGGGAAGAACATCTAAGTTATTTCATCAATAATACACATGAATATGAGATAGACAATGAGGATGCCATGATAAAATTGTTTGTGAATTCCTTAAAAGAAAGTGCCAAAGAATGGTACAAAAATATCCTAGACAGTAGTACTATTTCTTCATATTCATATTTCTTCATATTTCTTCTAAATAGTGTGATGACTGTCCCAACTAGAGAATCACAACTTTATATTATAGGTTCTTCATGGCAGCTTTCAACTTGTCCAATTATGCAAACTGGCTTGCCTGGGGCAGCTGTATCTAGTTGTGAGATTTTCATATCTGATCTCTTAACATATTTACTAGAAGCCCTCATATTTCTCTCAATAAGAATAGTTGTGGCATAGGATACTTCAACTATTTGTGGACCCTTTGTCTATCTAGGAGATTTTTGTACCTTGAAACATATGAATCATTCTTGTTTGTGCATCCCCATTGTTTGTCTCATATTCATGTGTAGTTGATTTAAACAATAGATTCGTCACTACAATGAGAAAGTTACCACCACACGTCAAACATAAGCTGCATTTGATTGAAAGATTGGTCATTGTTTACAAGACAAAGGGTCCACAAATAGTTGAAGGATCCTATGCCACAACTATTCAGCTTACTGAGAGAAATATGAGGGATTCTCTAGTTGGGACAGTCATCACACTATTCCCCTAAGCACACTATGGCTTTGCCTTCTCATCCACAAGAAATTATAATATCATTCTAAACTCTTCTATACTCTGCCCATATCCATTCCAATCCATTGATCCAATCCATTCATACTTCTACACAAACAAATTAACTCACCAAAATGCTATCATTCTGGGACAGTCATACCATGTCCATAAAACTATACCAATAGTTGAAATAAAAGGAATGATTCATATGTTTCAAGGTAATAATGGAGTAATTGGGGAAGAACATCTAAGTTATTTCATCAATACTACACATGAATATGAGACAGACAATGAGGATGCCATGATAAAATTGTTTGTGAATTCCTTAAAAGAAAGTGCCAAAGAATGGTACAAAAATATTCTAGACAGTAGTACTATTTCTTGGGAGGAGTTTATGAGTGTTTTTAGATTACAATATGGGGATCCGATCGATATCAAGTTTGCTATACATGAACTTACCACTATCAAAAAGGGCATCTATGAGACAATAGTTGATTTAAACAATAGATTCGTCACTACAATGAGAAAGTTACCACAACACGTCAAACATAAGGTGCATTTGATTGAAAGATTGGTCATTGTTTACAAGACAAAGGGTCCAAAAATAGTTGAAGGATCCTATGCCACAACTATTCTTACTGAGAGAAATATGAGGGCTTCTAGCAAATATGTTAAGAGATCATATATGAAAAACTCACAACTAGATAGATTACTAATATTGGAAGTACTATGGACTTGTAGAGGAAATTTAACAGTTCGGGAAACTAAGAAATGAGTTGTCATTATGGTAAGCCACAAGAATGGTCTTGAGAGTATTATTGGAGGTGCTTAACTTTGGAAAGTTACCATGTTAATGTCATTAAAAAAATACAAAAAATTAAGGCCTACGAGATTTTATGATAATGTTCTATTTGAAATAGGGTGCTCAAGTTAACAATGAAATAAAAAAATCCATGCTTGTATTCATATGATTAGGAGAGGTTTCTTTGTGTTTTCATTACTTAAGAGCAGCTATATATGGAGGTAAGGAGCCTACAATGTTATTCAGTTTCCCTAGTTATTTACCTGATTTTATTTATTTAAATCTACTCTTTACAACTATTTTTCTATCTATACACCCTTTATTGCTATTGTAATGGCAAAGCATCAAAACCATCCATTTCTAAAATTTGATTTGGTATGATAAATTTCCCTTTGTGTTGAGAAAATTATAGTTGAGAAAATGGTTGTTCAGTAACGATTTGTATCTGTAGGTTGCAAACAAATTATCCTTCTTCCACCAACGAGTCATTCCATTCAAGAAAGACCATGTCTGACGATATCAACACACAAAAAAATAGGGAGACAATTGCTAGACTATGGTCTAACTTAAAAAGAAAAGGTGATGGAAAATGTTATTGTCCTTGCAAAATTTGTAAGGGCTTAAAGACTCGAAGATATCTAATCAAAACAGCTAAGGAACATTGTAGGCAACATGGTCACATTGAAGGGGGAAACAAATTTTGTCCATTGGTATGTATTTTAATAATTTATAAAATACATAAGACATGATTTGATGATGACATCATGGTCATGGTTAATATAAGGTCATCATTTTCATATAGGTCAACGTCCCTAAGTTTCATGTTATATTAGAAGTGAAATGTTGATGCTAAGACAATTACTTCAAGACCATAATAATCCTACATATGTTTTTTTGCACAATAGATAAAGTCTACTATTCAATTCCAAGAGAAACTCACAATTTCAATTGTGACCGCACTAGCCTAATCGCAACAAACTTGTTAGAAACATGAAAAGAAAACATGTTAGCAATTCCATCATTTGTCTGTTGTTTGGGCAGTCACCATAGAATTATTTGGATTGTCTCTCCTCTTGCCTTGCAAGGTTAAAATGACCTTTTTTTCATCCCTCCTTGAATAGACCCTTATCTTCTTGCACGTGTGCAATGATAGGACACCAATGTTGCTAATTAAGGTTGGTGGGATGATTACGCCTATCTTGAAAAAAGACTATCAAATCATTATGATTTCAAATCAATTACTTATCGACGTATCCCTTGCGAGGGAGAGAAGCCAAACACATAAAGAACATGCACATAAACACGGCAACTGAAAAACTTAAATGGAATACACCAAGAAGTACCAAATGATGAATGCTCAATTGTTGTAATGGCAAAGCAATATCAAAACCATCCATTTATAGTCCTAATGATTTTGGAAATTATTGACAAAGAGTGTTACTTTTTTTTATTATAGTATAAATGATTTTTCTATAGTCGTAATGATTTTTCTTATTTCTTGTCTTTTGTCCCTTTTTGATTTCCTATGTCTGTGCTTCGTGACAAGATTTTGTCACCTTCTTTTGATGGTATATTTCATTCACTCTATGTGGAATACTATTTTATTTCAGCTTCATATTTCTTTCATTTTTCATATACACATAGACTACACATGCTGATAAAAAAATGAACTATTTGATTTAGGTTTACTTTTCATTATTGTAAATGGTTAATATTTATGATGGTACTCCTTGGTGTATTTGGACTATAAAAATAATCATATAAAAATAATAAATGTAGTAACGATGGTGCGGTGCATTATTGATATAGGTTTGATGACTCTTGTCAATGTGCCAAACTATCAATGTGGTGGTGGGAAGTGTGTGTTGAAGACTTCATGGACATTGAACAACCCTAGATGACAATTTTGGTGCTGCCCTAATCGAAAAAAGGTTGCTAATGTGTATATATTTAAAGTTTCTAATGTAAATACTATTCATTATAATATAAGAACTAATGTAGACTGGGTATCATAGGGAAATGATGGCTATGGATACTTTAGTTGGGTCGATGACAACTCATCTGCATCTATCCACCCATCTCCACTTATCTGCAATGAAGGATTTGAGTGCAAAATGTGTCAGGCTAGGGCAAATTCCAAAATTATATTTTTACGATGCCTTCTCTGTATTGTAATCGCATATCTAATTTGTTGCGACTATATGCAGAGATGAACTCAAGAATTAGTTAGTTTAGTATTTTCATATTGTAACTAATATTTTAATATTGATATGACATAACTTCTCTTTTCCTCAAGTGCGCATATATATGGTTTACATCTTTTTTTAGAATAATTCTTCATGTTTATGGCTTAGGTGAGCCCCAATCTGCTATCAATCACATGATTTAACACTAATTTAGGCTGGAGGTAAACTACATGTGTCATGTAAACAACATGGTTGAATGCAATCTCTTTTGCATGTTTTCAAGAGTTTTCCCACCAATACAAGCATAAATAACGCATTAAACGTAATCTACGGATGCTGCATGGTATGAAGTCTCGCTGAAGTTTGAGCACAGCATGGTATAAAGTCTCACTGAAGAAGAGTACTGCAGAGAGTAGGCCTACCGTACCAAGGAAGTTTGACAAGAATAAGGAATATGGCTTAAACAGAATGGGAAGACGTCTTTCTAGCCTGGGCTTGGATCCTTCGACGATTAGCTTGATAATAAATGAAGCAAATGAGAGCTGAGCAATTAGCTTCCCAAGAAAAATCTTGTAAATGAACTGTGTGTACCCCAATTCATATGCCTTCTGCGCATACCTAAATGATATATTTGAAACAACAAGGGTAAATTTAGCCTTACCCTTGTTGTTTCAAATATATCATTTGGGTACGCACAGAGGGCACATTAATTGGGGTACATATAGTTCATTTATGGGCTTTTTCTTGGATAGCTAATTGCTCATCTGTCATCTACATTATTTATAAGCTAATTGCTGAAGGATCTAGGCTCAAGCTAGAAAGATGTCTTCCCAAACACATAAAAAACATACACATAAACACGACAATTGAGAAACATAAATGTAGATTTCACAATAGCTGAGAAACATAATTGTAGGCATCATGATCACAATTTTTTGGAGACAACATAATTGAGTTGTATACCTAGACGATGGAGAGCAACTTCTGCTCCTCCGATTCCAAGTTGACACTGTGGGATCCAAAGACCATAGATAAGGAATAAATTGAGAGAGCGGAGGAGGGCCATAACGACCAAAATAATACAAGACGAACCTCAAGTTAAATGAGGCAACTGCAAACATTTTAATAGAATTTTATTAAAATGTTTGTAGTTGCCTCATTTAACTTGAGGTTTGTCCTATATTATTTTTGTCATTATGGCCCTCCTCCACTCTCTCAATTTATTCCTTATCTATGGTCTTGGGATCCCGCATTGTCAACTTGGAACCGGAGGAGTAGAAGTTGATCTTCATCATCTGGGTATACCACTCAATTACGTTGTCTCCAAAAAAATGTGATCATGATGCCTACAATTATGTTTCTCAGCTATTGTGTCCCAGGACCCCTTATGACCCTTTACAACCATTTACAACCTCTAAGAATACATCTTAGAGGTCTTAAAATGTCGTAAAGGGTCATAAGAGGCTCCTAGGAGGGGCCAGATGAGCTTCCACCTTCACGTGGTTGGCCCTGCTAAGTAGAGAATGTTAATTAAACTATTCTTGAAACATAATTGTAGGCATCATGGTCACATCGGGGATGAAACTATTCCAAGTTGACACTGTGGGATAGAGAACAACTTGGAACTGGAGGTGCAGAAGTTTCCCTCCATTGTCTGGGTATACCACTCAATTACATTGTCTCCAAAAAATGTGACCATGATGCCTACAATTATGTTTCTCAAAGAATGTTAAACTATTTTTGAAACAAAGATAAGCTCAAAGAGAAGCTAGCAACAACCAACAGAATGAGTGTGGACACCTGAAGATAAATATCAAATAGGGGGAAAACACCTGCAACAACAGAGGCAATAGCTGTAGATATAGATGAGGATATCGTAGAAATCCATAATTTAGTGTTTCAAAGAACAAATGATGGACTGTGAATTAGGCATTTATGTGATATCATCATCTAAATCTATTATTTACATTGGAATGCAGCCTGCGGATATTGATACTGCACCGGCCGAGCACGATGGAGGCATCGATTCTAATGTGAATTATAGTACTCAAGGTATACATTTTCTATTCGAATTTTGATTAATGAATATTTAATACAAGCAAACATATTCAATTATTTAAGGTGGATTAGTTGTGATGATGAGACGTGCCATTTAGATGTTAACTGTGACAGTCTCTTGGTTTCAGGCAATGCAGAAGGAGAAGTCTAGTTCAATATGCAATCTCGTAGAATATGCACGGATATCAGGTGGAGTTGAAAAACACAATAGGGTTGCATTTTTTATAGAGGTCTTTAATTGCATATTTTAAGTTATAGACCATCGTGAAAATTTAAACGTGTTGTGTTTTTTCAACTCCACCTATTGTCCGTGCATATTCTGCTTGTGTTGCACGCGCATTCTCAATTCAGAGTGGGAAAAATCTTATTTTCGATGTGAGGGAGAGAAGCCAAACATAAAGAACATGCAAATAAACATGACAGCTACAAAACATAAATGTAGGTATCACAACAGCTGAGAAACATAAATGTAGGCATCATGGTCCCAATTGTTTGGAGACACAACATAATTGAATGCTATACCCAAAAAATGCAACACAATCACTACTCTTGCAGTTCTAAGTTGACACTGTGGATCCAAAAACCATATATAGATTCCTTATCTTTGGTTTTTGGATCCCGCAGTGTCAACTTAGAAGTACAGGAGTAGTGGTTGTGTTGCATCGTCTGGGTATACCACTCAATTATGTTGTGTTTTCAAAACATTGTGACCATGATGCCTACATTTATGTTTCTCAGTTGTTATGTCCTATGACCCCTTATGACCCTTTACGACTGTTTACAACCTCTAAGAATACATCTTAGAGGTCTTAAAATGTTGTAAAGGGTCATAAGAGGCTCCTAGGAGGGGCCAGATGAGCTTCCACCTTCACGTGGTTGGCCTTGTTAAGTAGAGAATGTTAATTAAACTATTCTCGAAACATAATTGTAGGCATCATGGTCACATTTTTTTGGAGACAACATAATTGAGTTGTATACCTACACGGAGAGCAATTTCTGCACCTCCAATTCCAAGTTGACACTGCGGGATGGATAACAACTTGGATTCGGAGGTGCAGAAGTTGCTCTCCATCATCTGGGTATACCACTCAATTACATTGTCTCCAAAAAAATGTGACCATGATGCCTACAATTATGTTTCTCAGAGAATGTTAAACTATTCTCGAAACAAAGAGAAGCTCAAAGAGAAGCTGGCAACAACCAACAGAACGAGTGTGGACACCTGAAGATAAATATCAAATAGGGGAAAAGCACCTGCAACAAAAAAGGCAATAGCTATAGATACAAATGAGGATATCGTAGAAATCCCTAATTTAGTGTTTCAGAGAACAAATGATGGACTGTGAATTAGGCATTTCTGTGATATCGTCATCTAAATCTATTATACATTGGAATGTAGCCTGCGAATATTGATACTGCACCGGCCGAGCACGATGGAGGCATCGATTCTAATGTGAATTGTAGTACTCAAGGTATACATTTTCTATTTGAATTTTGATTAATGAATATTTAATACAAGAAAACATATTCAATTGTTTAAGGTGGATTAGTTGTGATGATGAGACGTGCCATTTAGATGTTAGCTATGACAATCTCTTGGTTTCAGGCAATGTAGAAAGAGAAGCCTAGTTCAATATGCAATCTCAATTCATATACATAGGATATCAGGTGGAGCTGAAAACAACAACAGGGTTGCATTTTTTATAGAGGTCTTTAATTGAGTATTTTAAGTTATAGAACATCGTGAAAATGTAAACGCGTTGTGTTTTTTCAACTCCACCTGCTATCTGTGCATATTCTACTTGTGTTGCACACACATTCTCGATTTAGAGTGGGAAAAATCTTATTTTCGATGCGAGGGAGAGAAGCCAAACACAAAGAACATGCAAATAAACATGACAGCTACAAAACATAGATGTAGGTATCACAACAGCTAAGAAACATAAATGTAGGCATCATGGTCCCAATTGTTTGGAGACACAACATAATTGAATGCTATACCCAGAAAATGCAACACAACCACTACTCGTACAGTTCTAAGTTGACACTGTGGATCCAAAAACCATATATAGATTCCTTATCTTTGGTTTTTGGATCCCGCAGTGTCAACTTAGAACTATAGGAGTAGTGGTTGTGTTGCATCATCTGGGTATACCACTCAATTATGTTGTGTTTCCAAAACATTGTGACCATGATGCCTACATTTATGTTTCTTAGCTATTGTGTCCTAGGACCCCTTATGACCCTTTACAATCATTTATGACCTCTAAGAATACATCTTAGAGGTCTTAAAATGTTGTAAAGGGTCATAAGAGGCTCCTAGGAGGGGCCAGATGACCTTTCACCTTCACGTGGTTGGCCCTGTTAAGTAGAGAATGTTAAACTATTATCGAAACAAAGAGAAGCTCAATAATTTATATCTGAATACCAATTTTGTTCTTATCAAACCGTCAAAACATTTAAATAGTCTTTTAAATTGCTATTAAAAATAAAATATTTAATCAACATTTACTTACAGATTTGTGTGCTTGTCTGAGTTTGATATGCAGATCTGTGTATCAAACTCAGACAAGCACACAAATATGTAGGTAAACGAAGCTTTCTTAGTCAGTTTGATTTTTCTTGAGGCTATGAATATAAAGTACAATGAAAATGTTTTGTTCAATCTAATTGTGCTAAATAAAAGAAAATAGCTAAATCAAAGCTTCATAGATTCATATATGCATACTAATTATAGACAAGCAATATATTCAACTAAAAGTAGGAATATATTGAAAATGGTGTCACATTTTTTTTAAACAAAAGTTAGTATTGGTTGAAATTTCATCCTTTACACAATACTAAATTCGACCAGGACGCTATATGTTCGACGGTCCATTCAATGAATTTGGGTGGATAATTCGATGACCAAATGGACTAAATTCGACCAAGATGCTATACATTTGATGAATTGGGGTGGATAATTCGATGACAAAATGGTCTCAATTTTGACCGTCACACCAATTGATCGACGTCTTATTCTTCCAGTTCCAAGGGATTGTTGCAGTTGATAATTCAACCAGTTATGGGGTTGAGATTTTGACTATTATTTACCATATAGAAAATTTGATGAAAAAAGATTGATGACAATTTTAGTTGCCTATTCGACCAATTATTGTAGAAAATTCAACTAATTCTCGTCAAAATTTAAGGTAAAATTTACTAGTGAGAGGATCTTGTCCTCACTTGTGTGGGGGGTTTTGGCTTGTTTCCTCTTTACTTTTGCCTTCCCTGGTTCTGCTTGAATTTCTTTGTTTGACTCGGTCTCTTCATCATGTTCGCTATTACTAATCAACAATTGTTCCTCAGTTGCTTCTTCAACCAGCTTCACTGCTTCTTCTTCATCATCACCAAATTGTTTAGTCAAAGTGTCCATCATTTTCTTTGATTTTATTCCAACTGTTACTACGACTAAATCCATTTTGATTCTCATATTTGCTTCCTCATAGGTTCCAAACCTAGTTGCCTTCTTGTCTTTGGGCTCGGCCAAAAGTGCCTTTATTGACCTAGATGCTTGGTCCATGTCAAGTTTGTAATCCATAGGTGGAAACCATGCAATCCTTGGTTTAACTGCCTTAATAAGAGTGGCATTGGTGTCCACTAGAAAACAAATATTATCTTTGTATTGTTCTACTAAATGTGCAGGTATCATGCTTCTCTTGTGCATTCTTTCTTTGAATTTACCAAAGTAATCATCTATAACTGCTTCAAAGTTCTAACCTAAACTCTTTATCTAATCACTAATTTGTATGATGACCAGTTTGTTAACATCCCATTGTACATTACTGACTAAGTGAAATGAATTTTGCAGATAGAAAAAGATACATACTAAGAGTGATCCAAACTTACATGTGTTGGTCTTAGCAACACAAATAGTCCTCATGTTTTCTTCTAGTTGCTTCAGCATCAACTCGACAAGGTCTAGCTGTAAACCTTTCTTCACAATTTTGTATGCTATGCTAATATCTCTACAAGGAACACTGTTGGGTTTGCTAGATTGGAATATCTTGTAGGCAATCACATAAGCTCCAAATCTAGTCTTGAGGTCATGGATTGTATTGATCCGCATACCTCTGCCATCCCATTCAGCTCCCGTTAATTTCTCAATCTCACTCCTCAGTGGGTGACTTAGGGATTTTTCTTTGTCACTTGTTGGATAACCGATGACCATGTGAATAACATCCTTTGTGATTTTAACTGGTTCATCCTACCACATTTTTCCCTCGTGTACTGGACTAAGTACTACCCTGATCCACTCGATCTTGAACTCCTTCAGAAAGTGAAGGGAATTAGTTAAACCTTTGATCTCTAGGTGTGTATGTTCATCCTTCAACTTTACATCCTTTCATAAATCTTGGTATGTGGATTGTAACTCAAAATATCCTATTTCACTAATCTTGCAGTGAATGCATGACCGAATGTCGTGTACCAACAAAAATCTAGGTGATATGCTCGAGAATATGCCTTTCTCATCAACTTGTGATGCAACCTCAGGGTGTAACTTATATTTTGGTTCTTCATATGTCATGTATTTGATCGATGTAACCTTCTTCTCACTATCGGCCTTAGATTGAATGGTCTTTGATGAGGATGCCATCGTTTTCAACAAATTAAGGCTCCACAAAAACTGTATGTAAATAGCTTGGTTTGCTTTAAAATTACTTGAATCGATTCCAAACTACTTGTGAACTACTCAAATCATTGTAAAAGCTTGGAATCTCTTTGCTCAAATCTTGCTCTTTTCGCTCTGGTTTCGCTATGGTTCGTTGTGTAAAGAAATGAGTTGTCTCGACATATATTTATACCTAAAAATCTTTTCCCACTCAAAGTTTTGCATTAAATACTTTACCAACCACAACTTAGTTAATAATAAAACATTTGGATATCTCCTTTTGATACTCATCTTGGTGAACACTAACTTTTCTCAGTTGACTCTTCAACTTGATTAACCTTAACACTTTCACCGACTAACAAACTTTCATTCGGTCACGCTTTTACCAACTATACTCATTTCTTGTTCAAAACATATAACTACCTAGTGTATCTTATTTCATGCTGATTTGGTATTTATGCAATAGATATAAGGAACTAATTGTAAGATATAACTGATTTAAAATTTAGTTCCCATACTTACTTGATTTTCTTAGGTGGAGGTGGTGAAATCACCTAACCTAAAGGATGAGGTGTCACCGACTATTGTGATTGTTCCTACATTATCCTCAGTTGATATTCTCCACATTTGACTCATTTTCCTTATCATTCCATCAATGGTGTTCTCATTCATATCAGCATTCACTTCTAGTGCACAATCTCTGCAATCTTTACTTAAATGACTGACCTTGTGACAGTGCAAACATGCCATTCCAGAATTTGTCCACTTTCTAGATTTTCCTCTCTAGTGTAATCTCATACAATTTTCTACAATATGACCATATCTACCACATGTTGTGCAATTAACCCAAGTTTTTTAATCCCAAGTATAATAGTTACCTCGCCTTCTCGGTTGATAGGTGTTGTTTTGTCTTTTTGATTTCCAGGCTTGTTTCATCTTTGTCTTGCATTCTTGTGATATATGTCCATGATTTTTGTAAGTATGATAATGATTTTCCATGTAGTGCCTCTTAGGTGACTTATTCAACTTTGATCTACACTCATATGCTTGATGTCCATACTTGTTGTAATTATAACAATAACCATCAAATTTAGGAGTAGATTTAGGAATACATTTTGCTTTACTTTTGCAGATATTTTATGTGTGACATGGTTTTCCACAGTGATAGCATGTGAGGTTCTTTGGCCTTGGATTTGCATAGGTATTATTTTGTTCAGTTTGTTTTGACGACTCTCTCTGCTTGGTATAACCTAAACCAGTAGTGTTGTCTAGTCTTCTCTGACTATTTAGGAATTCATCCATCCTTTTGGTACTTTCTTCAATTTTATTTATCAATTCATTATGTTGTTTTTGTATTTTTATTTCATTCTTTAATCTTTCATTCTCTTCCCTTAATTCACCAATATCTTCCAATTTCCTAGCAAGTTCATTGTTTACTCGGTTGACTTCCTGACTCATGACAACCATTTGATTGGATATTTCAAAGTGATGCTCGGTATGCCTTAGTATTTCAGATTCTTTCTCTTCCAAATTTTCAATCATTTGTCTTCTATCTTCAATAACTAAATTCATTTCTTGTTCAACATGTCTTGCATTGTTCATGACATCAATCATTCTTACCATTTGAGTCTCTTGTCCAATTTTTAGTGCTTTCACTTGATCAATAAGGTGTTGATTATTTTCAGATAGATCTGATATGCTTCCTTCAGATGCATCAGATATGCTTCCAGATCCTTTAGATAATTCTTCTATCTCTTCTTCTTGATAATCAATTTCATTGTGCCGAAATGCTAATTCCTTCCTTTTGATCAGTGACTCTCTCAGTTTTTCTCTAGCGTCCTTAAGATGTTCCATGAGAATTTGTATCTCCAATTTCTAATTTTCAATAGTCTTATCAATCTTATACCTTTCCAGCTCTAAGATATTTTCCTCTTTAGTGATTAAATTTCCCCAACAAGAGAACTAGCTATGATACCAATTGTTGGGATTATGGAAAGGTGAGATACTTAGAGGGGAGGGGTGAATTAGTAACCCTAAAAACTTTTTGTCCTTCAAACTTTAAGATAAGTTCCTTTATTAACCAACTATAGTATTTACTGTCTCCATACATTCATTAACATAATTGAAATGTAAATACTTATAATCTAATCAAATAAGAATTCATGAAACTTCATACACATAATACTATGATTTTGGTATCACAAAAGCCCTTGTTAGAAGGTAAAAATTGTGGTAGGGATGACACCCACAAAGCTTCACTAATTGCAATAATGAAGTTTCTCGATTAAGGCTACAATGTTTGATCACTTCTGATGATTTTACCCTATTCAGAGTAACAATTAAGATCTTTGAGTATCTACCTAGTTAAAGGATTTAAGCAACACAATTAAGTGTGCACTCAGTTAAGAGATTTACAAAATACTATTAAGTCTACTCTATTAAGAGATTTAAGTTCTGCCACAATTGTTAGAAAGTAACAGTAGAATTGATCTGTATATAGCAACTAACTTTGCCTGATTTTAGATCTGATAAGTACTTAACTATTTTTTATTGAGGTAGCGATAGGTTTTGAAGGGATCATGAAACCCTTTACAATCTAAAAGTAAGATAAAGCATTAAGAGCAGCAACAAAACAACAACTACCCATGAGGAAGTGACATAACCAAAAAGGGTAGGCCCCAAGATATTATAATAAGTTCTAAATAAAAAAGAGCAGCAATAACAAAAAAACTCCCAGCACATCAACCAACAGACCAACACCCCCCAAAAACACCCAACAACACAAATCAGTCCAGTTTTTTAAGGAACTCCTTTGATTCCACCATCAGGGCCTAAATCTTCTGGATAGATTCCTTAAGGCTTGAAAGATCCTTGGATGGGAAGTCATCTTCTTCTTAGTGCAAGATTTGGTTCTAGAACCAGGATTGACAGTCTACTCTTCCTGTTTAGCAGTATCATATGCAATGACAATGGCCTTGGTGTCTGATTGATTACCTTCCAACAGAGCATACCGAGCATTCAAATTAGTGACTATATCTTTGATTCCCTTGTTACTGAGGGTCAACAACTTCCTGAGCATCGTATCGTTAGTGTTGGCTCTTTCAAGGATGGGGGTAATCTTCTCCTCGATGATGTTGTTAATCTTCTCTTCTAGCAAACTATAATTCTCAAAATCCTCAATAAAAACATTTTTACCTTTACTATTGTACATGGCAACATCATTTCTCATTTTATCCACCATTTCATCTAGCACCTCATTCCTAGCATCCAGGGATTTATACTTAACCTTCAACTCTTGGATTTCATGGAAGGCTCATTTATTGAGGTTGAAAGATAAGATGGCTCTGCTTCTGGGTGCATTTAGGATGCTCGTGTTGGTAATTATTTTTAGATTTAAATCTTGTTCCTCAAGGTTCGTAGTATCCTCTTTACTCAAAGTATCAATATTCTTTCCCTTACCAATAATATCCTCATTTTTTAGGTCCCCAGTAGAAGTATTATGACAAACATCTATGGCCCACTTGATAGTAGAATCGACAATGTTGGTAAGATTATCTAGAAGGGTAGGTTCCTTAACATTCTCTTGCATACCCATTTCACCAATTTCCTCATTTCTAGAAACATTTTCATCCTCATTAGTTTCCATATCAAGGTTCTCCTCTTCCATATTTTTGTCCTCTTTGTTGACACCATCCTCCTCATGATAATTATTATCAATAGACTGGTCCTTATCTGGAACATTTAAAATATCATCAGAAATCTCCTAGTGGGATTCCTTTCTAGAGTCTTCCTTGAGCTCTTTAGGGTTAATATCTTTAGTACCTTCCAGAGGGTGTGGGCTCAACACCAGGGTGTTTTCCTCTTCATCCTTATCACCCATTAGGGTAGCTTCCATCTCCAAGATTTCCTTGTTTTTGGACTCCTCTATATCCAGACTTTCCTCATTAGAGTTGTTGTCTTCATCATCGTCTTCAGACTTCATGCCCTCCACTTCATCAAAAATAGAAAGGGGATCCTCTTTCTTAGCCAGAATCTCCTTTCTTTTCTTAGAAGAGGTCGGGCTTGCATTTTTCACAGAACTGGCCTCAACATACTTATGTTTCTGCTTACTTATCTGCTTAGGTAAAGGCTCAGGAACCTTGTCTCTAGCATACTCAGCTATGAGCAGAATCAACCCTTCATTAAGAACATGAGAACTAGACTTGATTTTGTTATCCATGATACTTTGGTTCAAAGAACTCAACAGGAAATAAGGGGAAGAAACCCTAGTATTATGGAAAAATGATTCACTGGGACAAAATGAAAATTATAAACCCTAGTAAATCTTTTGTCTAAGGTGAAGTATTCCATGATCACCCCCAAGACATGCACCCAAATGAGCTTGATATTGTTAATACTGACATAGTCGACACTACCCTTAACAAGCATATACTTTTCTTCAACAGTTTTAGGAAAATCCTTATAGGCCTTAGTACCAATTTTCCTATCTTTGAAATAATTCATACCTTCAAGTGGGAGGCTTGTAATTTTTGTAATCAGGGCCAGAGTCAAAGGGAAAGACTTACTCCAAATGTGCACCACACCATTGTCCCAACCAAAGGCAAACTCTTTGGTAATGTCTTTATCGTTACCATGTAGACACTTGAGATATTTTTCAATCTTTCCCTTCTTGATTTTTTTCCAGACTATTTTCTCCTAAACCCATTTACACTCTAAAGGTTCTTCTATCTTTAGATCCACTCCCATATCTTTCATCATACACTTAGGCTCTAGAGAAAAAATCATAGAGTTGTGCTTCGACAAATTAAAACCAGACTTTCTCAAATAGGACACACAAAACACTGAATAAACACCTTCAGCACAAAAGCCATTTTGAACACCCATAAAGCATGTATAAAAGGATGAGTCTTAATTATTTTACACTTCATTTTCTATTTCATTTCATGAGTTCTTAAAATTTGCGTCATATCACTCAAAATGATCATTACTTCGTATGATTCCCTCCTTTTGGTTAATATTATCATAATAAATGAGTTTATTAGTATCATCATTAATCCCAAGCCACTTGTGGGTGACATCATTTGTAACCCCAATATTAGAAAGACCATCTGCAACCATGTTGGTTTGGGATAGTCATGGGGTAAGCGAAATCTTTCAAATTTGTAAGCACTATATTTAATTTTTTCTATTATATGCTCAATTGTCCACAAGGGTTTTTGGTATTATTGATGATATTAAGGGAATCTCCCTCCAGCCACAAATTCTTACAACCCAACTCATTTGCCAGCATAATAGTATTGAGTGCTGCCATAGATTTTGATCTGTGATTAGATTGGATTCCCAAAGGGAAAGCAATTTCCCCAACACAATTACCAATCCAGTCTCTTATTATATCACCACCACTTGCATTGCCCGGATTACCTTTGGCAACCCCGTCAAATTTGGCTTTGAGCCATCCTTGGGGAGGAGAGGACCACATGGTGTCATCTATGGGTTGACGAGCTTTAGGATTAGAATTGCTAAACTCCTAGTTTCCAATTCTCTCCATATTCTCCTAAGAGGAAATTGAGGAATGATAGTTATTGAAAATAATATTGAAATTTTCCTCCAACCCTCTGTAAATTTGATTCCCAACCAATTCACCTTTAGCATACTTCTCCCAGAACACTCTATTATTTCTCTCCTTCCAAATGTGCTAGCTCAAATGCGGGAGGATCAAATTCCATAAATCTTTAGTCATTTTGTTCAAATATGGACAACTCCATTGAGTAATAAATTCTTGCCAGGAGAGGGGGAAACACCAACAAAGGTTCCATTTTCTAAGAATTATCTCCCAGACCTTACGAGAATAGGAGCAATGCATGATAATATGATCATAAGACTCAACTTCCTTCATACATAAAAAGCATCTATTAGGTAGATAGAAACCTCTTTTTGATAGATTATCTAAAGTCACAAGTTTATTTTGGGATAAAAGCCAGAAAAAGAAATTAATCTTAGGAATGAAAAATTTATACCAAACTTTAGAGCACAACGACCTGTCTTCATCCACAACCATACTTGTTGTGATAGATTTATTCTCTGAATTCTGCTAGGTAGCCTTTTGATCTAATATCGATTCAGTCATTGAATGTTTTATCAATGCTTTAACTTCAAAACCCTATCCAATTTTCATATGTCTTTATTGGCGGCTACTTCATGTACAGTACTTGTCAAAATGACATCTTGACAAATTATTATAACAAAGGATTTTGACCTAATTAGGATTAGGGAATCATCTAGAAAACCTAAGATCTACGATCCAAATGAATAACCTAAATCATCATTACATAGGGATCATCAATCATTAAATGATTACGCCTATATTTAATCTTCACCTTGATCTTTGTAAACTATTTTCTAGCTCGGCATAAACTATTTACCTATATTTTGTGCCATTACAAACTTTTATGTCCTTCATGTATTGCTTAGTATACACTGCATTCATCACTCAGTAAATTACTGATGCTCGATTATAATTGTACTCGGTGCTCGGTAATCATTTGGCTCGGTATGAGTACTCGATCAAGATTGTGCTTGGTTATTATGTTATTCTGCCTTGTGCTATGCTCGATATCTATACTTGGTTTATTGACCGACTAGCTTGATTACTTCCTTTACCGACCGTATGTGTGACACTAACGACAACATACAGATAACACTTATCTATATATTCCTTAGGCAATTTGTCTTGAATATCATCTAAGCTTAGATTATATGTGATCATATATTGAATGATGGCTTTCTTTATAGTAATTTTATCCATTGGAAGAGCATCTTCATATAATCTAGAATCCATTACAAATCCTCATGTTGACCAATATCATTGATCAAAATCTCTAAATAAAGAGGTTGATAATCCAATGAGGTCATTGTGTCCTTCTTTCCTTTTTTTCCCCTTTTCTCTAAATTCTCCTCCAGTGGAGAAATCTTGGATATTTTCTTTCTTTCAAGAGGTTGTTGTCATTTCTCTCCTTCTTCTTCATCCATTTATGTCCTTTTGTTCCTCTTCTTTATATTAAACTACCACACCTCTTCAGAACTATTTCTATTCACTTCTCCTATAACAAGTGCTAAACTTGTTTCCTTCTTAGTGGCTTTGTGTTTTGGCCTATGTCCATTTGTTTCTTTGATTGTATCTCTTGTAGGAGTTTTGGAGGAACCACTCTTTATAGGTAGAGAAGTGAAGGAAAACCTTGTTCTTCTCCAAGATGTTCCATTAGAATATTCTTTCCAAGGAGCCAAATCAAAAGTTTCTAAAATCAGATCCAAGTTCAACCTTTTGAAAAGATTCTCCATTATCTTATCATGATCCTTGTTAGATTTCTTCATAAGCATCTTATTAATCAATTTCATTATTATTCCTAACATATCTTATTCTAGACCAATTTATATATATAGAAATATGTTTATGTTCTTCTCTCCTTCATCTATGGAGATCTCATAGGGTAGCTCTGACAACCAAGCCACTCAACATTGAACTACCTCAATGTGGTAAAAGTCCATGTTGACTATGAATATTATTTTAGCCTTATATTTTTGGACCAATGGTTTAGGAATCATATTTCTTTGTTGTATATTTTCTTGCAAGATTTTGAACCATCTCCAAAAAAATGTTTATCCTAGACCGAGTTCTTGAAGCTCAAAATTTCATTCATAAACATAAATTAAAAAAATATATTCAATGAGCCATACCTAAACTAATACTTTTTATTCTTTATTTTCTCCAAGTTGTCTAGTAATTGGTGTTGAAGGGGCTCTCCCAAGTCAAATATTTCTCCTAAAATCACCATTTGACAAGGACTGTAAATAACAATGACAAAAACATAACCCTCTTAGTTGTAATAGTAAATTTTGTATGCCAAACCCTTGGTTGCATAATTCACTCCATGATCAATTATGTTTTCCAAAGATATTGCCCTTCCATTATACACTACACTAGTAGGATCAGAAACCATGTCATTCTTTACTGCCTCTAGTACTAGTAAAGTGTTGGAGGAGCACAATCCCATTAATGTGCTAATTGCATCTTTTGTTATTTTGTACAATTAATCAAGATATATCAAATCTCGATGAATTCAACTTAGAATGATATGAATCCATCTAGATTCATAGTTTAAATTTGGAAACTATTTTCATATTCTTGAACCTAGCTCTAGAATACACCTGTATTCTAGTTTGACTTTCATGAGGTCATATTCTTTCATCAATTTTGTTCACAAGTCATTGAACTTTTCACAATTGATTAATGTTAAGGGTGCATGTATTTATGCCCTAATATCTTTTATGTACACAACATCTAACAATACATTTCAAAATGCACCCTTCTTGTCTATTTCCATTACCACAAAAAGATATGGTTTAAAGTTTGGTCGTGGATTCAACATGGGGTCAATAATAGCATGTGTGACCATAATTATCAACATATAAAATATACAATACAAAATAAGGAAGACCTTCAAACAAATTGATTACTATGGTTAGACATGGAAAACAACCTTTAAGAATTAGCTTTCCTACATGAGCTCTCAAAAATGAAAAATCACAAGTTATCAAAATGAATATGTGATCACCAATATATTACTTTCCAACAAACATGTAGGGATATTCATTAATTGATCATTGCCATTGAAACTCCGCTAAAAAACTGCTACTCTACACCAACAATGAACACAAAAATCCTAGCAAATCTTTGCAAAGATTTAAAATGCTCCATAAATGACCTCATAACTTCTTCTATGTTGAAAACCATCCAACATCATACTTTCAAGGGGTTTTAAAGATCTACAATCAAATCTCCCGCTAAGAAAACACTTCCATTTAGTCTCTAGAGGAAACATTTGCACCACAAAGGGATACAAATACATAGGGTTATATACACCAATATAAACACTAATGAATCTATGACCACCAATATATTACTTTCCAACATACACTTAAGGTCATGCATTAATTGATTATTATTATTGAAACTCCACCAAAATGTTGTTGCTCTATATCTCCAGTGAACATAAAAATCTCCACAAAACTCTATAGCGACCTAAAATGCTCTAAAAATGACTTCATAACCTTTGGTATGGTGAAAACCACCCAACATCAAACTATCATGGGGTTTTTAAGATTTGCAATCAAATATCCCCTTGAGAAAATACTCTATGTTTGGTTTCTAGAGGAAACATCAACAACACCAAGGGATATAGACACATCTTAAGATTTCTCTTCCTCAATTTTATTAGAATTATTCATGTAATACCCCAAAAATGGGCTATAGGTTCATTAACCTCCTACATCTTCAAATCGAATGAAATCGACATCAAAGTCCTAACCTAAGGCACATCTGTGCATTATCGAATCCTAATTGATTATCCTAAATTCTGCATTGGGGAATATTCCTAGTAATATTCCTATTTATCTTAATTATCTTTAATTTAATTATTATTTGGCGATAAATCCTATTTATCCAAAAGTTTGATTAATTATTCTGAATATTTAATTAATTAGATTTAATACTGCCACTTAATTATTTAATTGAATTTAATTAAATTATTCCTAAATTGTATTATTTAATTTTGACAATAAATCTAAAAATCTTATGACTAATTAGTTAAATTCCCATTTAATTAATTAAAGTCAATTGTCAAATTTAATGATATAGTTTTTGAATAAAAGTTTGATTTAATAATTGATTAATCCATAAGTCAATTATTTTTAATTCAAAAATCAGTTAAGTTGAGAATAAATCACTTTATTTATTTAATTAATTCATAATTAATTATGTAGATTCAAAGAGCAGTTAAACTCAAAATCAGGAAATCAATGCAAGTTGTTAACTTTTGGAAACTCAACATTCTATTTTGAGTTCAAAGATGATCTAAACTTCTGATTTGAGTTAAAAAGTTGTTCTTGCATGGTTTTGCATGATTTTGTGAGTTAATTATCTCTGATTTCCTGATAACTCAAAATTCAACCTGAGTTTATCAAGAGTGATTTATGGCTTTTCTCTTGTATCCTCAAAGCCCTAGATTTCTATAAAATCAAGGCTCAGCTCTTCATAATAAGGAGACTTGAATTTGCACAATTATTCTGGTGAATTGGCGATTGAAGGATTGAGCATTTGCGACAAGCGATTTGTGAGATCTTTCATAGTTGATCATTAGCTTTTACATAGTTGCATATCATAGATTTCATACTCATTAATAGCATTCTTAGATCAAATCTGCATTCCAATTTCATTCATATAGCTTAGCTTCATACAGATTTTTATTCATATTATTGCACAGAAAATACCAAAAATATAGCTTAATCTGCATTCATAGTCTTTCATATTTTGCATTCAAATCCTTCATTTAGGTGTTGCATTGTCACTGGTCTCGATCTGATCTGAGAGTATCATACTCGCACCTACTAGAAGGCAGTAAATTGCCTGGTTAGTTTAGTTTCCATTTCATTGCACGATTTTGGTTTTTGCTAACCTCTAATGTTTTACTGAAGTGTTGTGTCTACAGCTAGGTACAAAATTCACACACACATTTTTGGCGTCCACTGTGGGGCCCTAAAATGGGTTTCCATCACATTTCTATCAATTTCTTGTCATTTTCTGGTTAAAACTATGATTTTTATTTTCTGTCCGTACATTTTTCGTACGACTTTTGTCAGAAAGTCATTCTAGGAGGTACCCACTATCGTACGACAGGTTCAGATTTCAAGGTTCGTATCAGAGAGTACACACTATCATTTGGAAGCTCGATTGTCTTATGAGAAGACACCCACAATCGTATGAGTTTCCAGACTATCGTCTGGGAGGTAACCCACTATCGTACGAGTTTTGACTCCAAAATTCAATTGTCGTTTCAGCATTTTTGGTAGTTTTTCAGATTTGGACTAACAGCTAACCCTAACAATTGAAATCTTTTGTTTTTGACTTATACTTATTGAATCTGATTGGAAAAAGTGCAACTAAATTGCTAAAATAGGTAAAAATCTACTAAGCACGTTGCGAGGAATTCAGGTATTCTTCTCAAGCTGATAACATTTTGATTTGGATTAAAATGAACTCTCACATGTCAGGCTTGTGTGATTTTCTTGCTTTCATATCACAGACTTCATTTTGGGCTATAAAACAAACATAGATTTGTTTTTTGCATATCTGTTACACATAGTAAATAGGCCCTATGAACACTATTTATGGATGATCACGAGAGAGTGGGCTTCTTCCACTTGTTCATACATGTGAAGCTCTTCTTGACGACGGATCCCCTTGTAGGTAGGGAGGTTACTGAGAGAGTCTCACATTCTACTAGATTTGTGTGTCTTCAACTTTTCATTGATACATTCTCTCTCTGGAGGGGTTGATAGATCATAAGTGGTTGATGTCATAGATCTTTGTGAGATAATCTTGGTCTTAGCATGTCAGATTAATCTGTCTGCTTTGTTTTGGTTAACAGTGAAAAGGCTAGAGGACTATGCTCTACTCCCTTTTTGGGTAGTATCAGAAACTCAGATCCTTGAATCTGGAACCAGTCTCCATGTGGTATCTTTTGTGAGTCACCTTTAGAGAGGGTTAACCGTAGTGGACATTCCCTTAATTAGGTCAACCATAGAACCTCAAGTGGTAATAGCCATTTTCATCATGGTAGCAGCAGCCACTATATAAATGTCCTTGTGGAGGAAATCTTCATAGGTGTGGTCTCTTATTGGGCTGTCAGATCTCCCTAGCAGCTCCTGATTGATTAATTTTTCAGACTATGTCAAAACCCCGGTGCACCTAGATTGGAGTTCGCCCTCTTGAGATCACAAAAGTTGCAGAGTCAGACCATTACTACAAACCCTAGTGAGGCCAAATTTTCATTTTTCTAGGAATATGTGCATTATTGAAAAACTTTTTGGAACATACACAATTAACACTCCTAGGGATTAGTACATTTAGTCACTTGATTGTTCATGTGCAAGGTTGCTTTGTCCCCTGTTCATTGTTTTCAGATGTGCTTGGAATCACTTGCTTGCTATTTTGTGTGTTTGTTTACCTATTTGGCTATCGAAAATGAATGATCTCAGAATAATATTCAAACCTGGATAGAGAAATTTTGTGAACAATCTGAAACTGAAAACTAAAAATTTGCAAAATCTAAAGTAAAATTCCTTTCTAGAGTCAACAGTCATCCCACCAAGTCAGGAAGTCATACGAGTTTTGGCAATTGTCATTTCAGAACCCTTGTATTGTCGTATGATAGCTTGTATAGTGTCGTACAAGTTTTGCCACTAGTCAAAAATAAAAGTAAAAAATCTGCTATCAATTGTTGTGTGAGTTTTGCAATTGTCGTACGAGTTTGTCAATTGTCATTTCATAGCATACCCACTATTGTACGATCCTACAGAAAGTCATTTGAGAAAAATTGCTAGAAAGTGGTCAGATTTGTCAAAAACTCAGTTTTGCAGCCTATTTCTAGAATATGTTGGACAAATCACTGTGTCAAGAATAGAGCAAAAACTAGAACAAATTCATTCATTTTCCTCAAGTGGGCCTTTGAGTTTGATCTTACCTTCTGAGTTATCGATTTGAGTCTTTTTCATCTTGTGTCAAAACCTTGTCAACATTATCTTCAAATTTAGTCTTCTTGCTAAATGCCTAAGTGTTGTGAGATCGTGTCTGCCATCTGTTGGGCATCTACCCACACTACTATGGCAAAGTATCCTTCATTTACATCTGATCTAATCTTTAATCACTTCAATCTTGACAGGGCTACATCATTCGATCTTCTTGAATCAATTCATTCTTCAGTTGTCTTCATCTTATTCTTTTGCTTCACCCAAGGTTAATGGTGAAAACCAAAGCTTTGTCACACAATAAATGTAGAGAGGTATCCCATACAATACCTTTGAATACTCTCCAGGCCCCAACTCTTGAACAACTCTACAAATCTGGTCTTTACGAAGACGATGGTCTTGGCAATTTTTGATTAAAAACTGGTTACATACCCCCTCCATCAACTCACGGAGGTAATCAACAAACCCCTCCTCAATCTAATCCAAGGAGCCCTAAAACTCCTAACATGTCTCATGGAGGGACACATCATGGGTCTCAAGGACACCAATCTCAACACGGTATGGATCAAGAACCTACACCTTCTGAAATTGCCCAATATCAAAATGAAGATAACTTCAAAAGGATGATGACCCATTTCTTGAAAGAAGATAGAGAAGCATACTTTCTAGAGTTAGCTCATCAAGGAGCTAAACTTCCTCCAAAATTTAATGTGGAAGATATCATTGCACATGAGGAAGAAACTCCTATCATGGCTATGATAAAACAGATGCATGCCATGCAAGTCAAACTTAACAAACTTGAAAAAGAAAAGGAACCTAAGGAGTTCTCCATGGAAGCTCTATGCCCTTTTCCATTTGATAAAGACTTGTACATGCCTCCATTCCCTAAAAGAGTGGAGATGCCTAAATATGATAAGTATGATGAAAACTCTGATGCTTAAGATCATGTCAGAGAATTTTGTACTCAATCTATGGAGATTATGCACGAACCAACCTACTTAATGCATCTTTTCCCTCGATCTCCAGGAGGAGTAGCCATTCATTAGTTCTCTAGAATGCCTCCTGCTATCAAAACTTTTGAGGAGTTAATCAAACTGTTCTATCAACAATACTCCTACAATATTCAACATCCGGTCACCATGATCGACATCTGTAATCTGAAACAGTATCCAGGAGAACCATTTCTAATATTTCTCAAGAGGTGGAGGAATAAATTTTCTTTATATGCTAGACCCATTCCCGAAACTGAGAAGTTGGAAATCTTCATCAACAATCTTGTTCCAAAAATTGACTACCCTTTACAAATGCAAAATCATACATCTTTTGACAAGATGGTAGATAATGCGATCAAAATTGAGAAAGTACTTGTGAAAAAAGGAGACATCACACTCCAAAAAGACAAGTATGAATCTGGATCTAGTTCTAAGGACAAGAACAAAAACTGGAACAAGAATAAAGGCATTGTCACAGATGGTGTTGTTGATAATATTCGTGCCCCATCTAAGGCACCTGCTTTCAATCTCACTATTGGTACCCAGGCCATCAAAGCTTTCGAAGCTAAAGCAACAGAGTCCAACAAAAAGTCATTTGATTACAAACCTTGGGCTACAGATCTTAATCACAAATTCACTCCTCTTGGAGAATCCTTGGAATCTACCATGAAAACTCTATGGGCAAACAAAATCATCTACTTGCCTGAGATGAAAGGCTTTGATCCTGAACCTAAATCGAAATGGTGGAGAGAGAATGATTTATGTGAATTCCAACGCAATAAAGGTCATAAGACTAATAACTGTGTCCGCTTGAAACACATCATACAAGACAAAATTGATAATGGAGATATCACAATTGACAATCATAAAAGTAATAATGATCATACAGCATTCACAGAACCATTTCCTAAACATGATAAAGAAGATTCTTCTTCTCAGCCTAATATGGGTGCTAAAGTCAATTATGCATACTCTAGAAATAATGATGTCATCAATATGGTTGAATCGTGTCTATCCAAGCATTGCAATGTCATTACAATTGTAAGAAGAGATAGAGAAAATCAATCAGCTAATGCAGTTACTCGATCACAAGCTTAGGCACACCTACGAGGACAAATACCAGATTCATCTAATGTCCCTAAGGTGCCTTTCAATCTTTCATCTACTTCTAAATAGAAGGCTACGTCTAAATCTTCAAATCCTAAAGACACAAGGCCTACTTCATACAATATTATTCAACAACTCCAGCACACAAATGCTAAAATCTCCATGTTTGAGTTGCTTCGGATATCTCTAGCTCATAGAGCCATTCTAGACAAAGCTCTGCTCGGATCTAGTGTTCCTAACGACCTTGATTTAGACAGATTCCAGACTATGGTTGCTCATCTTACATCTCCACAGTACATTTCCTTTTCAGAGGAAGATGATAACTCCTTGAGTCATCCGCATAACTAGCCCTTGCATATTGAAGTCTTGATCCAAAACTGTTGTGTCAAACATATGTTGATAGATAGGGGCGCTGGCCTAAAATTTTTTTCTTTTAGCTTGATTACACAATTGGGATTTTCAAAAAGGGACATTGATCCTAGGAAGAAGATAACTATCAAAGCATATGATGAGAAAGAAAGATATTCTAAGGGAACTATTGTCTTACCTATCAGAGCAGGTCCTGTCATTAGAGATACTATATGTCAAGTTCTTGATCTACCTTTAGCTTACAATATCCTTCTAGGGAGACCCTGGATACATGAAATGAAAGCCATTCCCTCTACATACCATCAGTGTTTGAAATTTCCTTATGAAGGAGTAGAGGTGACGATTCCAGTTGATCTGTATACAACTTGCAATACCTTGAAAGAGAGTGCTGACAAACTTGTTCCCAATAATAAAGAATCTTCCACTAAGCAAACAGATGTAGCATCCACATCCAAGATGGAAGACATTGCTAAAGAGGTTAAGATCAAAGACAATGGTATGGGAGAATATACTATAGAGCCAGTCTTATCTTTGACATCTCTGCCTATCTCTCCTAAGTCTTATGGACAAACTCTAAAATCATCTAAAAAGGAGTCTAAAGAACCTCTTGAAGCATATAAAGGAAATTTCGTTGCAGAACAAGTATCTAAATAGGAGTTTGAAGAAGATGAAGCTATGCTCGCATGGCTATACAAAGATGAACCTAAATCTCAAGTGGTTAAAAAATGTGATGCTAAAATACCGAATATCCCTTCTAAGTCATATGGCACAGGGGACAAATTGATCACAAAAATGGGATATAAAGGAAAATGACCTCTAGGAATACAAGGTAAGGGTCTTCTATCACCTCTTGATCATCATGACTGAGCAAACAAGAATATAACAGGTCTAGGATACACAAAGAAGCCTTTATGCCTTAGCAAGAACTCCCCGCATGTATTAGAATAGAGCGAGCCCTCCATAGCAAATCAACTAAAGGGAGAAACAACAGAACAATCTGATAGTGATGATTTAGACACCACTAAAGATCTCATTCCCTATGAGCATTTGCCTAAAGAAATAAAAGACCTCCTTGAAGTTGAAGATGATCCAATAAAAAGAATTAATGTAGTAGAAACACAAGAACCTACTATAGAGCAAGAGATAGTTGCAACACAAGAACCAACTAATCTTGAAGGAAATCAAATAGACAAAGAGGAAGGTGGTAGTTATTTTGAGATAGATTCCCATGAGTATGAATTCAAATTGGAATATGAGGGAAACCCTTCTTGCGGTATTCATCCTATCTTTACTCATGTTCTTAGATTTCCTAGAGGTCTAGATGAAGAAACATAAGATGAATCAAATGACTATGAATGGGGAATCATTCCAGAACTAGATGAACTTATTACAGAAAAGCATGTTGATGTTATTCACCAATCTGCACCTAAACCTAACGTTAGTCTAGAGCGAAATGATGAACTTGTCGAGTCTGGTCCACCGATAGTTGAAGTGGACTTCCACAATGACATTGAGCCTATTCACGAATTGAATATCTTAAGTTGTAATATCACCTTTGAACTCGAGCGTCGAGTTAGGACCAATGATGACAGATCCATATCTGTAAACACTCTTTCCCAATCTTTCACCACTTTGACTATCCAACACCCTGACCTTCTTGACATAACGTCCACAAACTTGAACCAAGGTATTTATACCTTTCCCAATGACTATGCCCTTGCTTGCTACCTAAATGTAGTGGAGCCTATGAGGACTTCCATTAGTGAACCGAGTGTTAGCATGATGAAGTCAGACATCAAGTATCTTAGTCAGAAAAATAAGAGTAAGAATAAAAAGAAAAGGAGTTTTGAGGGTGAAAACCACTTTGTGGTAGTCTCAGAACCTACAAGAGTAAAAATAAAAGACATATCTGAAGGTGAAAACCTCAGTGAGGTGCCTAAGGATGAGATATTTGATGTCCTTCCGAGTCATTTATAGGATAGATCTCCAGTTCTAATTGAGCCCACTCAATCTATCAACTTGGCAACAACAGAGGAACCATAGTTGATCCATGTAGCACAATCTTTATCAGAAGAAGAGAAGCAAAAATTTACAACATTCTTAACATAAAAGAAGATCAACTTTGCATGGAAATACTTAGATATGCCAGGGTTGGATCCTGATCTTATTATGCACCATTTATCTATAGCTCCAAATGTTAAACCTGTTAAGCAAAAATTAAGAAAGATGCATCCACATGTTGCACTCTTGGTAAAAGCTGAACTAGAGAAGCTACTAAAAGTCAGATTCATTCGAGTTATTGATTATGTTGAATGGATCTCTAATATTGTACTTGTTTCTAAACCAGACAAATCTATAAGAGTGTGCACAGATTTCAGAGATGTGAACAAAGCATGCCCTAAGGATGATTTTCCACTACCTAAAATTGATATGATAGTGGACATGACTGCGGGCTTTGAGATGTATTCCTTGATGGATGGTTTTTCTGGATATAATCAAATCAAAATTGCTCTAGAGGATCAAGAGAAAACTACTTTCACATGTGCATGGGCTACCTCTTGCTGGAATGTCATGCCATTTGGGCTTATAAATGCTGGTACTACATATCAGAGAGCTGTGACTTCTATTTTTCATGACATGATGCATAGAACTATGGAAGATTATGTTGATGATACTTTAACAAAATCTATGATTAGAGCTGAACATCTAAATGACTTGAGCAAGATACTAGATAGAATGGAAAAATTTAGTCTCAGACTAAATCCTAAGAAGTGTGCTTTTGGTGTCACTTCTGGAAAGCTCTTAGGCTACATTGTTTCAAATAAAGGAATTGAAGTTGATCCCACTAAAGTTAAAGCTATCATGGAGATGCAACCTCCCAAGAATATTAGTCAAATGAGAACATTGCAAGGGAGAGTTCAATCTATTAGACACTTCATATCTTAGCTAGCAGACATATCACAACCTTTTACAAAGACATTACATAAAGGTGTGACCTTTGCATGGAGCAAGGAATGTGAAGAATTTTAATCATATCAAGAAATATCTATCAAATCCTCCTATCTTGATGCCTCCCATTCAAGGGAAGCCTTTGATCTTATATGTCTCCACTACAAATACATCATTGGGGGCATTACTTGCACATCATGATGAGAACGAGAAGGAAAGAGCTAGATACTATATCAGTAGAACATTGGTAGCATATGAAAAGAACTATTCTATGATTGAAAAAGCTTGTCTAGCTGTGATCTTTGTGTCATAGAAACTGAGACACTACATGTTAGCTCATACCACTCAATTGGTAGCTAAGATAGATCCATTGAAATACTTATTGAGCAAAGCTGCCCTCACGGGTAGATTAGCCAAATGGGTCATGCTCTTAAGTGAATTTGACATTGAATATGTTGAAAGAAAAGCTATAAAAGGACAGGTAATTATTGATCAATTGGCTGATGCACCCATGTTTGACGATACTCCTATGCAAATGGAATTTCTAGATTCCTCTATCATGAATCTTTCTTCTAGAGAATGGCAATTATTCTTTGACGACTCCTATACATAGAATGGATCTAGAGCAGGTATATTGTTCATAACTCCTCAAGGATACTCAATCCCAAAAGTATTTCGCATCAAGTTTCCTTGCACAAACAATATTGCTGAATATGAAGCCCTTTTGAATGGTATGAAAATAGCAATTGAGTGGAGAGTAACATAATTACACATTCATGGAGACTCACAACTTGTAATCCACCAAGTCAATGATGTGTATCAAACGAAGGATGAAAAGATCGTTCCATACAAAAGAATGGTATATGATCTAAAGAAATATTTCATATCTATCACATTTGAGAAAATACCTAGAATAGAGAATAAGGTTGCTGATGCTATGGAAACACTATCTACTTTATTACAGTAGCCTGAACATGAGCTACGCTATGAGTTCTTGGTGGAAGCACTATCTTATCTTGCATATGACTCCCCTGAAACCCGCATGATTTGCACTGTTGTAGGTCATGATTCACCCCGCTATAAAAACTTGTTATCCTATCTCAAAGACCAAATCATTCCCGATACCTTTAACCACCATGAAAAGAGATACCTTATCCGAAATGCCTCCAAATATGTCATCATTGGTCACAATCTGTACAAACAAGGTCTAGATGGTACCCTACTTAGATGTTTAGAATGAGAAGAGTCTCAATGTGCGTTAGAGGAAGTCCATGATGGTATTTGTGGGTCGCACTCGAATGGTTTAACACTAGGCTAAAAACTTATTAGGGCTGGGTACTATTGGCCGAAAATGGAGAAAGAGTCTATCAAGTTTGCTAAGAACTATCAAAAGTGCCAAGTGCATGGCAACCTAATTCATGCTCTAGGGAGAGATCTAATTCCCTTTACTACACAATGGCCTTTTCACCGGTGGGAATTTGATCTTATAGGAGCCATACATCCTCATTCTTCTAATGGATATACCCATATAATCACAGCTACAGATTATTTTACAAAATGGGTAGAAGAAGTCCCTTTGACACAAGCAACTGGAAAACAAATATCTATGTTCATCTTGAACTACATCGTATGTCGGTATGGTATTCCACATTCTATAGTCATAGATAATGGTGGACAATTCAAAAACAAAGACTTAGATGATCTATGTGCCAAATTCAAGATTACACAACATTGGTCATCTATCTACTATCCTCAAGGGAATGGACAAGCAGAGGCTTCAAACAAGAATCTATTGAAAATCTTGCACTGAGCAGTTAATAAAATAGGAAGAGACTAGCATCTCATGATCAATCCAACTCTCTGGGCCTACAGAACAAGTATCAGAATGCCTACTGGGGCTACACATTTCGCTTTAGTTTATGGGTCTGAAGCAGTACTGCCTATTGAGGTTGAAATCCCATCACTAAGAATCAGAATGCATGGTCTAGTAATTGATGATGACTATAGAGTGTCTAGGTTGCAAGAACTTGAACTACTAGATGAGTGCAGACAAGCAATGTATGATCATCTTAGAGTATATTAGAAGAGAATGTCTAGAGGCTACAACAAGAAAGTGAGACATAGTGAATTTCAGGTTGGTGATCTAGTCTTGAGAGAGAATCCTAAAATCAATCACATAAAGAGTGCAAGGGGAAGTTTGAACCCAACTAGCTGGGTCCCTTTGTTATCACTACTACTTTTGGCTTTGGTGCCTATCAACTCTCAACGACTGAAGGAGAAAAGCTCTGAGAACCAATCAACGTTCTCCATCTGAAGAAATTCTATGCCTAAGGCATTCAGTGTATGGTAAAATATCCTGAAAAAAATTTGAAAAATCTGAAAAAGTCTTGAAAAAAATGAACATCTTGGTGAAGACCTAGCAATGGGCACCTTGATGATTCACAAAAAAAGTAAAAAATATCAAAAGTACAAAAAAATTGAAAAAAAAAAAATAAAAAAATGAGAAAAAGAAAAAGTGCCTTGGTGAAAACTTGGAAACAAGTGCCTTGGTAGCAAAAATAGAATCTCTACGAAGATGGTGAAAACCTGGCAAATGGGCACCACTTGTTTCAAAACACTCCATCTATCAACGCAATTTTGGTCTTTCCCAGCTTTCAGTCTGCTTTAGTCTATATATATCCTTGTTTCAATAAAGTTAGTTTGTACACCAATCAGCTCAAGCATCTGTATCCTATCAATGTTCACACTTGGGGGCAATCAATGTCCTATCTTATGGCCTCCAGTACATCTTAGACGAGTCATATCCAGTCAGAGTCCTTTGAAGCTTCATCTGAGTCAGTTAGTCTGTCTCCTCTCTAGAAAGGATTTTCCATCTACAACAAACATAATCAAACACAAATTGAAAATAATCTATACTTTTTACATGCTTTTATCTCCTTGTATGCTTACTGATTCGCATTGAGATTTTTGCATATTGTGTCCCTTTGAGCTCTTCGATGATGTCCTTTACAGGATTTAGGGAGTAATGATTGGGGACATAATCTTTTCTTTGTCTTCTGCTTGTATGTGAAAATCTAACAACTTTGGAAATTCTAGATTGAAATGGTGTCCATCTGTAAGAGCCTCTATCTCGAATTGGATGGCCATGCGTACCTCGACCATTGATACCCAAAAAATTCAAAGAAGTTTGATCTAACTATTGTCTTTTTGAGTTAGTTATGTCTCCTACTGTGAAGCGTGATCTTGCCTAAGGATGTGAATGATAAAGGGTCACTACGGGTAATTCACACTAGACTTAGAATGATCTCTTGACTATTTGATGTGTTTGTCACGCAAGGCATATTCTGGTCATCACAACGTTGATGTTATGATGCTTATACACATTACAATATTAAAATGGACATGATATTCAGGTCATCCTAGTGTTTATGCCTTGGTGCTTATATCTAATCCGACATTCTGAAAACAAAATCAATATTCATATGTCCATGGTTGTCTAGCTAGTGGGCGTTGTATTGATTCTTGTGCATACAAATCGATATTCATATGTCTATGGTTTCATAACTAGTGGGAATTGTATTGATTTATCCAGTTACCTAAAAAACTCAATGATGACAAATGACTGACACATGATCAGTGACTAGGTCCTAGGTCTTAGGTTGCATGTCATTTTCCATGTCATTTTACACTTTGCATGATCTCACAAATTGATTGAAAATCTTCAACAATCCTTCTAAAAACTATACTTAAACTAAAAAGGAAGTGTTGAATCTCATATGAAGGTCTTCTCACAAGAACACAAGTAGTCACAATCATGGGTTAAACATCCTTTTTGACATAAGACTGAGTACTTGTCTTCATCAATACGTGCAAAACATATCATGTGCATCGTTGCACATACATTACATATTCACAATCATTCATTCCATCTATTGCATTACATACATTTCCATATATACACTTTCCATAATCAACTACATTTGCATAACATTCATACATATGAAAGAAAATCATTGCATTGCATGAATCCATACATACATTCTACTCTACTCATAGCCTAAGCATCACATGATATCATCATACATAAAAAACATGACAAGTACAAATGAAGTCACAACCAAAAATCTCGATCTCATATATATATATCATAAAACTCAAAATAGTCAAGGGTGCACTAGTGGCACAATGTACAAAAGAATGAGCTCATGTGAGCTATCAGAAGTCATAACAGTATCAAAAGAATAACAAAAATATTAGAATATCATGACTGATCAGCTGTCCACATGATCCTCTCCATCTGGTGGAGGTGGTGGTGGTGCATCTGGCACTACCTCGGCTCTAGGCGCACTGGCTCCCTCTGATGCTATCATATACTGAGAGTACGAAGGAACTCTCTGAGCAAGTGGTACCGCAGCGTAGTATGCAGAAACATAATAGGTAGATCTGGAGGTCTGATGAATAACCTCTGCCTGTAATCTTTGAACCTCACCACGAAGCTCAGCACGCTGTCTATCTGCCTCTAGAAACCTCTCCTCCCAACGAGCACTACGAACCTTCAGGTCTCGAACCTGTAATCTGAGTCTCCTCACAATCTCTCGTGTAGTCAGTGGAACACTAGGATCAGCATTTGCAGCCGACATATTAGTATCTACAACAGGCTGTTCTGTGGTCTCTGCTCTTTGCACCTTACAACGTCTAACCTCTACACCAAGATCAAAACTGATATCCTCCTGTAAGGGATCAGAATCACCACCTACAACCTGCTCAGCTGCAAGTATCTCCTCAACAGTACCAACACTACCTAAAGTACCGCCCTCTCCCCTAGTCCATCTTTGTGCACCTGTAGGCCTACCTGCTATGGAACTAGTGGGATGAGGGGGCCTCATATGTCTTGATGGTCTTTGTGGGGGAGCCATCACTCTTGGTCTCAAAGGTGTGGGGTGCATAATCAGAACCTATGTGGGTCTCAGACCCTGTCTCATCAGAGCTCCAGTAACATCCATCGCCTCCTCCATGGAAGGTATCAACTTTGTGGGGTCAGAGAATCTATAGACCGGATGATCAACGAGCCATGCGATAAAACCATCTGTCACTTCGACATCAACAACCTGTGGTTTGTACTCCCAGTCTCTACCAATAATACCACTGTACTCCTGTGAACACAAGGCATAAGAAAGCCTTGGAGTCCATCCAAGTCTAAGCTCATGGGCTATCCGAGCATACGTGGCATAATCCTGAGGTGCATCCTGCACTCATCCATATTGTCGCCACACCCTGGTAATAATAAATCTCTCTAGTATAGAGGATGATCATCCTATCAACACTCGACTCTGAAAGAAGAAACTGAACTGCTCTCATGCAGTAGGCCAAGGCTCAATATCTACATAGGGCCTCCATCGTACAAATGTCATGTCATCAAGACACCGTCTCCAGTACTCTACATGACCCATGTGACCCTATATGACATATCTAGCATACATATAAATCATAGGCTCCTGCGGCTGCCTCTGTGACTGACACATTGGTCTCAAAACTAGGCTGTGCTCCCATACCCAGATCTGTAAAACTAAAGCACCAGCAACAAAATATTTGCTCTCGTGATACAATACCTCATGCATCTCAGAGAACATGTGGGCTAGAAGACACTGACCCCAGGCTAACTCGGAAGGAGTCACCATCAGACATGCAACCATCGGGGCCTAGCCCATCAGAAGACTGTTTTGCTGATGGTCAGACATGATAATAACTCCTATCATCCCAACAATGATGCACTCTAATCTATGGGACTGACCATAGTGTTGTACCAAGGTCTCCCAAGAAATAGAACTAGTCAACTGAGTGTCATCTCTGAAAAGACGTCTCAATGCTAGTAATCCAAAGTTCCCCGAACTCACATAAGCTAGACGTTGACCTGAATGGAAGGGAATACACAGTATATAGTATACATCCTCTGGTGTCATAGTGATCTCCCCAGTCGGCAGGTGGAATGTCTGGGTCTCAGAATGAAATCTCTCTATCAACGCAGTCAAGAGTCCATGATTTACCCTAATCTCGGGTAAATGGATCAGATACTCAAATCCGCATGAAGCAAGATGAACTCTCATAGGATCAGGCAATGAAACACAGAGTCTTTGGGTGGTTGGATGTGAGATACGTACGTGAACATCAGGATATGTGACCTACACAACATAGAAACAAGGAATCCTATCAGTACTTTGGTTGAAAAACAGGCTACAAATACAAGAATTGAACAGTTTGCTATTTCAGAAGGTAGATTAAGGACTCAGTAATTAGGCTAAAAGATCAAAAAATTCAAAATTTTGACCTAGAAATGAGTTTTGGGCTCATTGTTTTCCAAACGACAAAGCAGACTGGTAGAAAAACTTGTACGAGTTTTCACTGGTTACCACACGACAAACAATGATGATACGACACTGTATATCTCCTCGTACAAGTTAGGAGGGACCCGACAAAATGTGGTATGACTCTTGGGTCCCTCTCATATGAGTCTTAGGGGATAATGATACGACAACCTAACTAGAATTGAAAAGTCGTACGAGCCCAGAAGGGCAGTCGTACGAGTTTCTATAAACGCAAAAATTAAAAATTAAAAACTTACGAAAAATATGGTCAAAATGCTATAAACAAAGAAAAACTAAATTTTCAGAGAAGCATTGAGGTCCACCTACTGGATGTCCATATTGTCGAGGTCTCTGATGCCTCTGGCTACGCTCAAAACGGTGAGAAGACATAGATACCTTCATTTTTGCCATTTTCTCACTCAGAGGGCTCCACAAAGTTTTCAAAAGTCAACGGTGAAAATGACCCTTCTGGCCTTTATATAGCTTTTGACCTAATTTTCAAAAGTGCTCCATTTTTCATGAAAATTGCACCCTTGGCTAATTTCGACATTCTGAACCCATTTTTGAGATCAAAATCAAAATTTGGGATAATTTACTATGTCAAAATCATGATTAAAAATTTTCAGACCTAGGCTGTCTGACTGCTTGCATAATCAACCTTCAATCATCAAAGAAATCCAGTATTCAACTTAACTGACTCTCTTACATCAAACTATCAAAATTTCAACTTGGTCAACCATGGTCAACTCATGGTTTAACCTAGTCAAACTTGGTCTTCTGGACCTCTAAATGATGCAGAACACGTTCTCGAATGTGTATAACCACTTCTCAAATCAATTAACATGCTTCTAAACCATCTAACGCTGACTTTCCTTGTCAGATTTCAATTTTTATCCCGAAGGGGGCATGGTATTGCACATCATTCAAACTCTATAAATCAAATCTTTCCTCAATGATCAAGACAACAACCATGTCTACTTACTGATTCATCTAAAGTCCTCATCGCTTGGGGAAAATCTATGATTCTCTTGGGGCATCTCAGATTCATCGAGATCCATATCAATTTGGTATCCTAAATCTATCTTGTAAACTATATCAACTTTTCGTAACCAACGGTTCATTAGCGTTATTTCCTTGGTTCTTCGTGACTGATGGGTTCAAGATGTGATACCAATATGATTCATCTTTGAGGACATTCAGGTCTGGAATCGGTCACTCACTTCTTCGCAATCATAAGGTTCAAAATCAGGTGTTTTGGCACTTTTTCGTAATCACCGATTCATTGTTGCTATAGTTGACATTATCTTTGGTCATTCAAGACCTAAATCTTAAATCTTGAATCTTAAAATCTTTCAATCGGTTTCTGTCTCAGAATCGGTTAATCTTTCAAATTAGTCTCATACATATATATCAGACACATACTATCTTTGAACCATTGCGCTTCACACAGTAATTCAAAGAGGGGCAAAATGTAATACCCCAAAAATGGGCTATAGGTTCATTAACCTCCTACATCTTCAAATCGAACAAAATCGACATCAAAGTCCTAACCTAAGGCACATCTGCGCATTATCAAATCCTAATTGATTATCCTAAATTCTGCATCGGGGAATATTCCTAGTAATATTCCTATTTATCTTAATTATCTTTAATTTAATTATTATTTGGTGATAAATCCTATTTATCCTAAAGTTTGATTAATTATTCTGAATATTTAATTAATTAGATTTAATACTGCCACTTAATTATTTAATTGAATTTAATTAAATTATTCCTAAATTGTATTATTTAATTTTGACAATAAATCTAAAAATCTTATGACTAATTAGTTAAATTCCTATTTAATTAATTAAAGACAATTGTCAAATTTAATGATATAGTTTTTGAATAAAAGTTTGATTTAATAATTGATTAACCCATAAATCAATTATATTTAATTAAAAAATCAGTTAAGTTGAGAATAAATCGCTTTATTTATTTAATTAATTCATAATTAATTATGCAGATTCAAAGAGCAGTTAAACTCAAAATTAGGAAATCAATGCAAGTTAACTTTTGGAAACTCAACATTATATTTTGAGTTCAAAGATGATCTAAACTTCTGATTTGAGTTAAAAAGTTGTTCTTGCATGGTTTTGCATGATTTTATGAGTTAATTATCTCTGATTTCCTGATAGCTCAAAAATCAACCTGAGTTTATCAAGAGTGATTTATGGCTTTTCTCTTGCATCCTCAAAGCCCTGGATTTCTATAAAATCAAGGCTCAACTCTTCATAATAAGGAGACTCGAATTTGCACAATTACTCTGGCGAATTGGTGATTGAAGGATTGAGCATTTGCGACAAACGATTTGTGAGATCTTTCATAGTTGATCATTAGCTTTTACATAGTTCCATATCATAGATTTCATACTCATTAATAGCATTCTTAGATCAAATTTGCATTCCAATTTCATTCATATAGCTTAGCTTCATACAAATTTTCATTCATATTATTGCACATAAAATACCAAAAATATAGCTTAATCTGCATTCATAGTCTTTCATATTTTGCATTCAAATCCTTTGTTTAGGTGTTGCATTGTCACTGGTCTCGGTCTGATCTGAGAGTATCATACTTGCACCTACTAGAAGGCAGTAAATCACCTGGTTAGTTTAGTTTCCATTTCATTGCACGATTTTGGTTTTTGCTAATCTCTAATATTTTACTGAAGTGTTGTGTCTACAGCTAGGTACAAAATTCACACACACAATTCACCCATGTCTTCCTCATATTTTCTCTTTCCTCATTCACATAAAATACTTTCTACACTGAAGAATAGATCTTCACATTCTTTCCTCTGCAAAATCTGGCAATGTGTCTTGATATTTTATAGTTGTGACATGTAGAGCCTTGTTGCATACCACTCCAATTTCTTTCATTGTTAGATCTACACTCAATAACCTTATGCCCATATATATTTTATGCGTAATAATATCCATTTAATTAAGGATTGAACATTTCTAGGTCATTTTTCACAAATCCTTTTTAAAAAAAATCATTTTACCTCTTCAATCAATTGCCTTATGTCCAAAATTATTGCAAGCACAACATTGACCATTGAATGATTGTGATATGATCTGTCTTCTAAACTCAGTAGCTTTATTTCCAACCTTGTTAAATGAAAAAAATCTACCATTGAAAGATAAATGGTGCCTAGTTTGAGTAGGGGCAAGATTTCTAAAGTTCTTGTTTTAGATTGGAATGAATTTTTTTTTATTTTCATTATCCTTCTTGGATTCATACTTGGCCTTTTCTTTTACCAGATGTTATCTTTGTTCAAAGTCTTAGAGATTTCTCTTCTATCCAAACCAAGTCTATTTTTATCCTCGAAGGGTTTCTGGAAACCAAACATTTCATTAAGAAGATCATTGTTACCTTTAAATCTTAGATTCTTTTAAATATGTTCCTTTGCTTCTTTTAGTGCCCTTTTTGACATAAAACCTCATCTTCAAGTTTATTATAATCATTAGGCTTGCTTTGTTCTTATTCTTTTTTTAATTCCTTCTCAAGCACAAAAAAATCATCTTCAAGGCTCAAACATTCATTAGATTTGATATGCAAATTTGTCTCAAGATTGTCAACAACCTTCTTTCCTTCTTCAATCCACTTCTTTAGCTCTTTGAAAAATTCCTCTACTTTCTTCCATTTTTATTGAAATTCATCCATCTTAACAAGATAAAACTTTAGTTGTCCTTTCAAGGTCAACAACAACATCAATGTCCCATCCCTATGATTCTATAACATTTAAAACTTTCTCAGATTCAAATATAGTGTTCAAATCCTAGACCTACCACAATTGTTAGACTGATTCTTATGGAACCTTACTTTGATACTAATTGTTGAACACTTTTGAATGATGAGATGCAGGGGGGGTGAATCAACATGCATAAAAGCTTAACAAATTACTAAGGTTCACTCATTCCACTCGTCTCATGTGCAGAAGTAAATAAGTAAGATAAAAGAGTAACACAAATAACACTAGTATTTTTATGTGGAAAATCCAATGAGGGAAAAATTATAGTTAGGATCAAACTCACTATATGAAGAAGTGATTACACTATTTTAGGTTAGAGGCCAAGGAGCTCATTGCTCCCAATTAGGCTTGTACACTAAGGCAAACTACCTTGGGACAAGATATAAATGACTAGCAAACCACTCGACATCGCTTTTTTTAGGGCAAGGTACAATACAATTGATCACAAGATATTATATTGATTTAACTAACTAGATATGCATTCTCATAAATACTAATTATAGTTCATTGTTCATTTCACTGCTTGTATAGAAAACATAGATTTAATCTCTCCTTATCTGCCCATTCGCTATATTATTAAATCTTATTTGAATATTTATCAACCACATTCTATCTATGAAGCATATCCCCCTATACATGTCCACCACAATCACAAAATGTCATCCATGAGGTCAACCTAACACTTGATGAAGCATATAACATATGAATTGTCGGCTCCAAACATAGTCTCTGAAGTATGGAAAAGATCAATAAGGTGTGTGAAACATCACACTGTGTCGACACACATCCCTTTAAAATTCAACAACATCACCATAAACTTTGCATATGTCGCATGGACCGAAACAACTCAATTTAGTTCTAAAAGACAACAATGATTAATATATGCCAACCAAATAAGTAATACATACCTCCTCAACTACTACGAAAGCAAAACATATCATCCCAAGACATTAATGAAATAATATTTGACAGCTGCAACGTGAGATCAGCTGAAGGTAGAGTAATATAGAGCATTCTTACAAGTAAAGCTATCATGTCAAACCTCAAAATACTACATCTCTTGTTAGGGATCGAATTAAACCACAAAACCCGACATGTGACAACCTTTGATAGCTATCAACAACATATTCCAATTGCAAGAAGAAGTAGATTGACGTGCTATGATGCAAAAAATACAGTTTGTTATATTGTTCACCATAATAGTCTCACTTAGTCATCTTCACGAGTAGACACCTGAAACCAATACCAAAACTCGGGATAAAACCTGAGAAATCCAAATATACCTTTTGCAATCATCTCCATCAATCTCCGTTTACCCATCCCAGCTCATATGTATGCAACTATCATTGGACCACTCCAAAACATACAAGAATAGTACTGAACACCATCAATAATAATAACAAGTTTGGCTTCAACGACAACCATAATTACATATTTACAACAAGAAAAATACTAGTAATCTAGTATACCGTGTTACTATTCGTAGCTATCAACATTGTGCAAGTTGATAGGTGACATTAATCTTGCACAATGTTGTACTTGCCAAAAACACTATTTTTCAAAAGAAAAAAAAAGGCATGATAGAGGGACTTGCATAGAAAATGATGGAGGCATAGAAGTTGAGGACACACATAGATTAAAATGATGCATGCCTACTATGTAATTCATACATATCACATATTTTTGTAGGACTACAAATGGTGGCCTCCTAAATGTTGCCAAAAATATGTTATATATTAAAATATATTTCGTGGGCCTTCTAAATGTAATGATAAGATAGGATTTTTTGTACGATACACAATTCTAAAGTTCATGTACGACCCTTGCCAATTCAAGAAAGAAATGAAATGGTCTTGAAGCGATATTTGCTTACAAGATAATTTTTTTTTATAAAACAAAAATGTACGATGAGATAAATGATCACATATGTCATTTAAAATGTATAAAGTAGAGTCTTGCTTATAAAAGTAAGATGAGTGAAGAAGGTAGGTGTAAGACTCTAACCTCCACTCCAAATACAAAATGTGTGAAAGGGACATGGTGAGTTTACATGGGACAAGACAAAATGTGAGATCTCTCTCTAAGTGAGCTTAAGAGTACTGTAAATAGGACCAACTAGATACTAAGTAAATGTAAACTAGTTTCGTAACAACTTAGTTCGAACACTATCAATGAGATACACAATCCCATCAAATATTTATATGAAATTCCAATTACTAAAAACCTAGGACATACCCACAAAAGAAGAGATGATGCCAAGTCTTCACATGTGTATAGGTACAATAAGTGGTTGAATAAAAACATACGTGAAATTGTGATTAAATATTTTCAGACAAAATTTACTTTATTTGGAAAAAATGTCACATCATACTTTCCACTATGAATTGTACATGGTCAATGATTAAGGTTAACCATATGACAAAAATTATAAATTAATCATTTAAAGAATTATCTTACTATACCTAAAATACATCTTAAAATAAAGCCATATTTATGGCTGAAAGAACATGACTATTTGTTAATTTTTTAAAAATGCAACAATAATAAGACACAAATTGCTCAAAACATTTATGAAATGATTAAAGGTTGCAATAAACATTACATAACTAATAAAGGTACTATTCAACTTTAATAATGAAAAAGATACATTAAAACAATAGATTAAACAATGAAAATTATTTGAACTTATTGAGCAAGAACCTTGTCAACAAAAAATAATAAAAAATAATAATAAAGAGGGATTCCATGCATAGTGTTTTTTGTGTTTTTATCCTCCATCATAGCTAATGTTAGATAAATATTGTTCCAAGGGACTCCACCAATTGCATTTTAAGCTAGAGTGTGTAATATCAAAGACACAATTTAAATAATGAAATGTAATTAAAGTAGATAAACTTAAAAAATATCAAAGACACAATTTAAATAATGAAATGTAATTAAAGTAGATAAATTTTAAAAATATCAAAAACACAATTTATGAGATTGATTTTAGTTGAGAAGACTACAAAGAGAAGACCTCATTCAGAATCCAAGAAACTTGAACACAATAGTATAGGTGTTCAAACTACAACACCACCACTTATTATTACATTGCTTCCACTATTTTTATTCCCTACAAACCATTTAAACTATATTATTGCAATAGATATATAACTTTCCCAATATATTGTAGAAACATTCCCACTATTATTAGTTATTTTTTTTGAAAAAATAGGGCACAATAATAATAACAACAACAACAAATGCTCTTCTTTGAACTAAAAATGTTTTTGAGACGAAATATTGTAATAACAACACAAATTTAAAGTTTAGTATTGTGGCTAGGGGAAGAGCACTAGTAATCGAATGCATTCCAATAACTACACATTCCACACACACTTGACCTCCAATTACTAATTTTAAAGGAGCCCCAAAAATGATAATACATGTACCAATATTCAATCATTTTTTAGCTTTTTTGGTTGGTAATTGACCCATTTGTGCAATTGAGACATTTGTGTAAGACTATTAGAACATTTGGCTACAAGTACTAATATTTTTGAGTGAATAAACTATTGGTGCATCTTTGAGTCACTGTGAAATGACCACTTTTTGACCATTCAATGCTTGACGATCTCTACACAAAGTTTCATTAATTCCCATGAGCCAAGAAATATTTTTTAAGGTGTCAACTCACCTACGAAGACAACAATTATTTTTGTAAAATTAGACTTATAATTTAAACTCTACAAATATGCAAAGTAAAGGTGTGTGGATGCTCATGCCTAACCCCTTTAATGTAAAATAAAATATAACGTTTAAAAAATTGCAAGGAATATCAAACGTATACTAATGGGGTGAGCGAAGGTCGCTTGACTTATTAATACGGAACGAGTACTCTTATGAGAGAGATCATAAAATTTCATTATCTCTAAAGATAAGAGTTGCAAGCTCTCAATGTGACCAACAGCTTATATCGGAGCCCAATTTACTCAAACACATGGCTTCCCCCTCTCTACAGATCTAAATCTCACTTTTCAAGCAAAGCGGCAATGGCGAGCCCTTCCAGCGGTAATAATAACAATAATATTAATAACAATAATAGCGCCAAAAACCCAACGCCGGAAACCAATTCAAACCGCGCAGGAAGTCCCTCTTCCAACAATGCTGGACTCGCCCCTAATGCCGCCATTCCTCAACCAGAGTTAAATCACAGTAACTCGCCTGAAGAAATCTTCAAAATCCCCAGTTATTCGAGTAAGTATGTCGTCAAAGAGTATGTATTTTGAGAAATTGCTCTCACTCCGGTAAATTCACTCCTCTTTGGTTTCTTCTGTTGGTTTTTGTGGTTTCCAGAGTGGTTTGCTTGGGACAAAATTCACAGCACAGAGAAGAGATTTCTGCCGGAGTTTTTTGATGGAAAATCGGCCACGAAAACCCCTAGGGTTTATAAATATTACAGGGATTTTATTATTGATAAGTATAGGGAAAATCCGCTGAGGAAAATCACTTATACCGAGGTGAGGAAGAAACTGGTTGGTGACGTGAATTCAGTGAGAAGGGTTTTTGATTTCTTGGAGAATTGGGGTTTGATTAATTATCACGCTGCTTCTTCAAAGCAACAGCAACAGCATTTGAAAACAGAGGATAATAGCAATAGTAATAAATTGACTGTTAGTAATAATAATGGGGGCGAAAATGCTAGTGGTGAGGGTAAAGGGGTTTTGCCCGCCAAGGGTCTGGTGCCCCCAGGTGACCGTAGGCTGAGTTTGACGGCGGGTGCAAGTACAGTAACTGACAGAAAGGGGAGTACGGCAGTTGACGGAAATGATGTTTCCCTGAAAGAGAAGAAATTGGAATGGCCGAGGTCTGTGTTGTGTAATTTATGCAGAGCGGAATGCGCCAAGCTTCGGTTTGATTGCCTCAAGGTCAGCATAATATTCTCTCAGTCGAGATAGATTTTCACTTCTTATGGTTTGATTGCCTTAAGGTCAATATTTATACTTCTCGGTTGAGCTAGATTTTCACTTTTTAAAGTTTCAAACTTTTTTGGTGTAAATTCTAGTTAGCTTTTTACTTGGGTTATTGTTAAAAGTATTTAATTAATTTATTTTTAGTGGGAATGGATTAGTTTAGGTAGATTAGCATCGTTTTAATGTATTGGATGGAAATAATTTTTTAAGCTTAACTCTACAAGTTATAATATATGGAGTGTAGTTAATCTTGTGAGAGAATAATAGTGGAACTTACCGATGCTTCTCCCTTGGTTTTGGTATGTACGGACTTTGCCGTATTTGGGTCTTCTCTAGAGTTGGGACTTAAGTGAGAGCACTAGAAAAAAAATTGAAATAGGGGAGGGATATTATGGATTTAGAATACCAGCCGAGGGGGGGCGTAAGTGGTCCATACATACTCCAAAACCACATGGAAGACTTAATTTTTAATTTCTTTGGCAGAGGGTTTTGAAGTCTGCTGTACGTTTTTTACCATATGGCAGCCTCTTTGCTGTGAATAATGATGATTTTAGTTGCCAATAAATATCAATAGCCGAGTTTTGCAATCATGTTTTCAAATATAGTAGCAATTTGAAAAATTAATACTTGCACCTGTTTTAATAAAACAAAGCTTTTTCTTTGATTGTTTTGCAAATTAGAATACAAAACAGATACAACCTTTAAGGAGAGGGGAGAACAGGTTTAGAATATAGATTAGCTCCCCATTTAAGAAAACCATTCTTGAAAAAGTTTGTAAAGATTTTTGAACTTTAGTAGAAAAAGTAGGCCTCCGTAAAATTATCCGTACTAGTAGTGGTGATCTAATAGCAAGATTTTTTTATTGATAGTTTTGGTTAGACTTTTAAGAAAAAGTAATGCTTGCAGGAATTGCCACCATTTATGTATCTCTTTTTTTGCAACTTTGAAATTTTCCTACTAATACCAGCTGAGAAAATTACAAATCCTACTCCATGGGACCTTTACCTTAAAATATTCTGGGCAATATGTGGGTTCTCTTGTAAAAAAAGAAAAGAAATTATAATGTCTCTCAACTGTCCTATTAACTCTGTTAAAAACAATTTACATGTATTTTTTATAGACTTGTCCATATGTGACAAGGATGGACTAGATTCTGAAAAGATGACACTCTAATGAAGGGGGATACGTCCAAAGATGTAACAGACTTGCTAAACCCTTTTTTGCATGTGAATGAAGAAGCGTCTTTCTTTTGGTGGAAGAGGGCTTCTTTTTCTTCTTCTTCTCATTTTTTGCACTGTAAACCCAGTCTCTAGAATTTCCAAAGGAGCTACTTCAATAGGGTGTTTAGAAACCTGCACCATATCCCCTTAATGAGGAGACTCTTCTACCTCGTGGTGAGAAGGAGATGATTCTGGATTAAATTAGAACAGAAGAGAAATAACCATAGCTTCCATTTGTGAGGAAGTGATTTCCTGGGGGAGGCAGATCTTCTGGAGAGTCTTTAGTTTTTGAAGGAGCGCAATCCAATGAAGTTTTCAGAAGAATTGTCTTGAAGGAAGGTCAAATAGAAGGATGAGATCCCGCAGTTCAGCTCCATTCCACCAGGTTTTCTGTCTAGATAGAAAGCACTTTTACCCAGCAGAGGAAGACTTGGGGCACAGCATGACCCATAGTAAAACAAGCACTGCATCTGAAGATGATTCCTTCAAAATCTAAACATCGCCCCAAATTCTGTTCTTAACCTTTAAGTTTAAACAGATTTCCTTGGGTAACCTTTTCGATAATTCCACCACCACTAGAATTATTTCAAAATCAGATTGACACAATATCTGATTCAAATCTGGGATTATGATAAGATAAGTAATTGAATCTCTGATGGACAAAGACATTCAGAGCTCCAAATTTGAAGAGGAAGGTTTGGGAGCCTGATCCATAGAAGAGCAGCAAAGAAAGGTGAAGGTAGTGGTATTAAGTTCAGGATACCAGGGTCCCATCTCCAGTAAAGCTTTATCCCAAAACCATGGGCCCCATGAAGAATAGCATCCCTAACATATGTAAATTAACAAGTCATCAGAAACTAGCCTCTTGCACCAGGTGACATCCATTGATGCAGCCTAGCTAAACCTGGCCAAAATTTCTGAAACCTACAGATTAGAGTCACTTGACTAAACCATTTTAATTGTTTTGGTTTTAACTACTTTTGTCCTGAATTTTATAGTCTTAACCATGAGTTAGGAATTAGGTTCACTGTAGTAGGTATAGGAGATGGTCCTGCTTCAACACATGAAGATGAGAGAGGTGAATTTGCTTGGGCTAGTTGTTGGATCTGTCATCTGTTCTAGGCTTCTAGCATTGTCTTTAGTGTGCGCTATGAGGCAATTAAGGGAGAGGGTGGTCCCCTTGATGTGTAGGAGAAAGCCTGATTTGGGAGATCCTCAAAACCTCTGCCCAACAAGCCGTCCTCCTCACCAAAATTATTCATTTGAGCATCTAATGCCTTTCTCAGGTCTGATCCTGGGTAAGAGTTTGGCTGAATCCACTGAGAGTACTGAGAATAATTAATGTCTTTTTGGGTCCTTCTCTTTCTTCTCTGGCATCTTGTTATCAATATTTCCTTTTTTTGTCTTTGCAAAAGGAATTTGATGTTGGAGATATTAGGCATTTAGTCGATCAATGGAGATAATTAGCCAAATGAACAAGATCAAGAAATGAATTTGAATAAATTGGATCCAAGTAAAGATAAAACAAGATTTGGAATCTATGATGAAGAAGAAGAGATTTTGTGAATATTTGATGATACATTGTGTTCAGTGGACCTTCTGAAAATCATGATAAGTTTGATGATGTGGTAAACATTGATTTCAGCAATTGGCTTTTCTTAAAAGATTACAAAGAGGTTATGGAATTGGAAACAAGGGAAGGAAATCTTAGGTTTGTCTCCAAATATTGGTAACATTACTGTTTCAAAGGAGGTTATGCCTAGGCATGTTTTAGGACTTGGCCAAGTTAAGGATTTATGCTTATTATAGAAAAAAATAAATTAAATAATAGATTTCTTATAGGAATATTGAGGGATTTCTATGAATGCTGGAGAAGGGAGCTTTTTGTGATTCCAAATCAGTTTACTGCTGTTTGTCTTCATCAAATACAGTAAGGGTAGTAATCAAAGTCTCAATTCTTAGTAAAGAAGATTGTTGAAATTAAATATGAGAACTTGGTATCATGCACCTTCTTAGTGTTAGAGATTGTAGCTGCAGGAGACACTTTTCAGGGCCTTATGTGCAACGGTCATGATCACAGACTTAGGGGTGTGGCTGTTGAGTCACTCAATGGTATGAGGTGTCATCGCCATGCAGGAGATGAGTCGGGTGTAGCTGCTCCATACATGGCTGTTGTGGCAGTCTATTCACTTTGATGTTGCCATTAGAGTATGCAACACAACAGTCAGAGACGAAGGATTGTTCATTCATTCTTGTCTTACAAAATTTGAAGCCTCGTATGTTAAGCAAGAGTCACACGTTTTTGATTATCGTGTGTGTGGCCATATTCTTGGGTAGTGGAAAGTCGCGTCATTGAAAGGTCTCGATAGTCTCATGAAGAGCCACGTCAAACGAAACTTGAAGAGTTATTCTTACCGCGCGACAATGATGAGGAGATAGGTATTGTACCTGCCGCGTGTGCCTGAGGACAGTTAGGACTTGATTTCTTGTTACTAGAACGAGATCATTCTTATGTTTTGGTTCACGTTCTTTTCTTTACTTTAGGGGTCTGGGTCTATTCATGTATTTGCTGGAGGTGTATAGTTTGAGATTTTATTGTGCTTGTTGTGTTCTTAGTTCACTGGAAGCATTGGTTCAGAGATATATCCGTTATTCATTCTGTGATTATTTTTATGTGATTGAGTGTGTAGAATCTATAATCGTAATTATTCTGAGATCACAACTCTATATTAGTGTGAAGAGCATTTGTTATTGTTTAAGCTTATGAACTTTGTATTCAGACTCTCTGATTATTCAAAAAAGTGATATTTCTTGGTGTGGCTAGGTTTTTCCCTTGAGAATGAGCGTTTTCCTAGGGTGATTTTGTGTCTGGTGTTTTTGTGTATCTTCTATCTATTCTTGTGTTTGTTTTAAGTTATGTGCTCTCTGTTTATGCAATTCCTGCTATAAAAATCAACATGGTGTTTGAGCCTTGTTTAAGCGAAAGCAGGATAGTGGTGAAATTATATACGAGGCCATGAGCGTCGGTTAGCACACCAAGGATCCACAGAAGCTTCAAGAAATGGCAGCAGAATCGTAGGCAGTTTCTGTGCATCCTCACTGTACAGTGGTGGCTCTGTATCTTTATTTATATTTAAAATAATAATAATAGAACCGAGGGGATAGCGGTATCCATCCGCTTGAAATCTGGTTGTCTATGTTTAGGGTAGGCCTCTGATGAAGATCACACCCATATTTGAATTGGGATACATGGACTGGCGGTTCAAGGAGCACTTACGATCGGTTCCAAAGTCTCCCTTGCATGGATAACATTGTTATCTTCATTTATGACAGTCGGGAGTGTAAGTCACTTAAACGAGTTTCTACTTGAGTGAATACGATGTTGGTATGTGAATGGAAGTTTAGTGACAAGAATAAATAAATGCCGTGGGAACTTAAAGCTCGTTCTGTGTATTATCGAAGCCGAAGGGAGCCTTTCATTAGGTTGAAGATTGTGACAATAACAAGTAGTGTTCTGTAGAGTCATTATAACCGATTGCCATTCGAACAGAAAAGTAACTTTTCTTGACTTGAACTGTCCGAGCAAGAAAGGATAATTGCTGCTGTAGAAAGGCGTAAATCTTAGCTCAAGTCTCAATATTGCTTTGGGACCTGCATTTTTCATGATCCTGAGCGTGGTCTGTACTCTTCATGAGGTAATGATTCTGTGATACGTCATTCAAAACACCATGGGAGCAAAAGTTCTCAATGGTAAATCTCAATACCAGTTATGAGTGTTTGCAAGGAGAGCAAGGATAATGAATATGGAATTGGAAGGCAAAGAAGTATTGAACGTGGTGATTCTGGGTGTCTTGCGATTCATAGGTAAATGTATTGAGGATTTTCAAAATTGATCTGATATTGCAGCAATGGAGATTGGTTATGTTTCTGAAGATCATCATCATGGTATTGAAAGTAACTCATGGGATCTTCTAGAATGGAATTCCATAGAAGTGTTTGAACCTAGATTGGAAGGGTCCCTTGTGAATTTGCAAAAAAGAGTGAAGTCATTTGCAGGTCCAGGTTTTGCACTTGAAGTAAATTGTGTTCACCGTCATAGGTTCCATCTAGGTTGCAAAGGTGTGGAGATTTTCGATACTAAACAACATTTATCTGCTCTTTATCTTTGGTCGGAAAGCATTTCTTGAAGACTTTGTACTAGCAGTTGGGAGTTGAAGTTTGCCACCATTCTTAGCAGTTAGTGCGTATGAATATTGGATAAAATTTGAAGTTGCAGTTGTGAACTAAGGAATTGTTAGGCTATCTGAAAGAGGTCCTAAGGAATTGTCAGGGTATCCAAAAGAGGTCTTGAGTAGCATTGTAGTTATGGAGTTTTTCATAATCAAATTTCTATTGGTATAAATTAATTATATGGAGGTTCAAAGGATGACTTGGAAAGTTCCAGAGGTTATCTATTGCAAGACGATTCATTTTTTTTAGTTGGCTGAAGTTCTTCACAATTTCTAAGTTTTCAGCATGCATCAGGATAATGGATGGGAAAGAGAAGGTTGTATGCTTGAGCGAGATGTTGTTTCATAGATAGAGATGATCACAAGATTGGGAGCACCATCGACTTCTCCCATTTTATAGATGCAATGTGACACAACTAGAAGCTAGACAAATTTGCAATGTCTCAACAAATTGTTTGTTGTTCCTATTCTAGGCGTAACTGGATATCTAAATCTTTAGGTGCAAAGATCAGGAAAGAACAATTGGTGAATTATGAGAAAGATTAAACAATAAAGAGATAAGTATTTCATACCCTTGAATTATGTTCATGATTTTTTTTAGTTATTAATTCACACATTAGAATAGTGAATCATGTATGATTCTGGCATTGGTATTTTCCTTCGGGATAGGTTGATCCTATGAACTATTAGTAATCTCTCTAAAAATGGTGGCAGGATGGATCAAGGAGAATAAGGAGATGAGAGATTACTTTCAAGGGAGGAAGAACTTGATGCATCCTGTGAGGAAATTAATTAGGCTGAAGAATGAAGTCAACTTGCTGTCATAGGGCTGAGTTGGTGGCACATAACCAGAGAGATCTCTCAAGAAGAAGAACCTATTCAGTTTGTCTTATGATTAGTTTCCTCTAAGAGGAGGAAATGACATTCAGAGGAAGTTAAATTCCAAGAATTCAAGGCATGAATTAAGAGCATTAAGGTTCTAAGATTAATAGAGGAGAGTTCATTACTAGAAAATTTCTTCGAAATCTTTGAGGCAACAGGGGTCAAGAGGGAGTTTTGTGAAGATGTCAGCTAAGTGGGTTGCAGTGTTGCAGAAAACAGAATTGCACAGTCGATCTGGATTTGACATCGGTAGCTCCGCAAACTTTCAGCATAGGGTGATCTGGGATGAGGTCAAGGAGGATAGTCTTGGACTTTAGCACATCAAAAGTTACGGAGGTGTGTGTTGAAAGCCGTTTCTCTAAGGCAAGCATTGTAGGCAATCTTGAATGAGGAGGTCAGAAGGTTGATGTAAGTGCTTGAAGATTTAGAGGGAGCTTGAATGGCAGATGAAGAGTACCAAGTCCTTTGCAGAGGATCAACAAGCTCGAGAAGCAGTGTGGCTTAAAAAACTCATTGTTTGGTCAAACATTGGAGCCAACTGTAATTTATTGTGATAATCAAAGTTGTGAGAATGCTACCCTTTCTGAGGGGGAGACTCTGTTGAGAGGGAGTCTCAGCATCAGTTGCTCTTTTTATGTGCTGTAATAATTTTTCTCTGAGATGGAGAAATTTGAGGTGAAAGCCCTTGTAATGCATTTTCTTTGATATAGAGAAATTTGAGATGAAAGCCCTTGTAATGCATTTTTCTCTGAGACTGAGAAATTTGGGGTGAAAGCCCTTGTAATGTATTTTTCTCTGAGACGGAGAAATTTGAGGTGAAAGCCCTTGTTGCTCTTTCCACTCATGGGAGTAGCTAGAGTGGATGTCATGTTGAGAGACTCTATGACAACATCACGTTGAGTGACTCTGTGATGAGAGCTTGTGTTTATTTCATACATGGGAGTAGCCATGGTGAACATCGTGTTGATTGACTCCATGATGCTATCACATTGAGAGACTCCGTGATAAATTTTGGTTTTCTCACAAATGGGTGCAACCATTGTGACTGTCATGTTGAGAGACTCCATGACATAAAATCTCGAAAAGATATCTCCTTTGCTAAGGGGGAGTGTTAGAGATTGTAGCTGCAGGAGACACTTTTCATGGCCTTATGTGTAATGGTCATGATTGCAGACTTAGGGGTGTGGCTGTTGAGTCACTTAACGGTATGAGGTGTTACCGCTATGCAGGAGATGAATCGGGTGTAGCCGCTCCATACGTGGCTGTCGTGGCAGTCTATTCACTTTAATGTTACTGTCAGAGAATGCAACACGACAGTCAGAGACGAAGAATCATTCATCCATTCTTGTCTTACAGAATTTGAAGCATCGTATGTTATGCAAGAGTCATGCGTTTCTGATTATCGTGCGTGTGGCCATATTCTTGGGTAGTGGAAAGTCGAGTCATTGAAAGGTCTCAACAGTCTCATGAAGAGCCATGTCAAATAGAATTTGAAGAGTTATTCTTACTGTTCGACAGTAATGAGGAGATTGGTATTGTATCTGCCACGTGTGCTTGAGGACAGTTACGACTTGATTTCTTGTTTCTGGAATGCGATCATTCTTCTGTTTTGGTTCATGTTCTTTTCTTTACTTCAGAGGTCTATGCATGTATTTGCTGGAGGTGTACAGTTTGAGATTTTATTGTGTTTGTTGTGTTCTGAGTTCACAAGAAGCAATGGTTCAGAGACATATCCGTTATTCATTCTGTGATTATTGGGGGAGTATTCTTATGTGATCGAGTGTGTAGTATCTATAATCGTAATTATTCTGAGATCACAGTTGTATATTAGTGTGAAGAGCATGTGTTATTGTTTAAGCTTATGAGCTTTTTATTCAAACTCTCTGATTATTCAATAAAGTGATATTTCTTGGTGTGGCTGGGTTTTTCCCTTGAGGAGGGTTTTCCGAAGGTAATTTTGTGTCTGGTGTTTTTGTGTATCTTCTATCTATTCTTGTGTTTGTTTTGAGTTATGTGCTCTCTGTTTATGCGATTCCTGCTATAAAACTCACCACTTAGCATGGAATGTTATCTTAATGTAAGCATCAAAAATTCACATATTGTTTAGGATATAATTCCTTTTGAGATTTTTTGTGTATGACAGAATAAATGAGGCTGTTTGTTTCATGCTTAGAACATAAGAGTTTCTAGAGAATTCTTTCTAACATAAGGGGCAATGTAATGTCCCCTTCTCACACCTCGTCAGCTTTGCTTCTTGTTAGCCTATCCTTTGGTTCACCCATAGGCTATTCAGTGATGGTAAGGGGACTCATGTTTCCTTGGAGAATTCGGGGTTTCAGTTTCATTGGGTTTCAAGAACAGTGCTTTATTTAGTATATGCTATTTTTAATATGTGCTATTTCTGGCCTCTAGGGATCTGCTTCAGCTTTAGTACTGCTTCAATGCAGTTTTATTTCATTTTTGGTGCCTTGGCCATTTTGCAGTAAGGTGATTGGAATTATTTAATATTTTCACTTAAATGTTTAAATAATGCCTTACTTTTTAAGTAAGTGTTTAATGTTTCATAAAGTTACGTCCTCAAGTTGGACACCTAGGCTGTGGGGAAAAAAGATGTTTCAAAAAGGTGTTATGGGGGCCTTTTTCAAGGAAATTAAAATTTTAAATAGTTAAAATTTTAAAATTTGAATGCCATAATTTCCCTCCAAACTTTTTACATTGGAGTTTGGGTTCTCATTCATTCATCCATTTAGAGTTTGCACACATACAGATATGTTGTCAGAGTGAGCATTTTGGTTATCCTAGATATTGTTGAGGACGAAAACCCTCTTCAATCTCATTGGTTTTGGTGGCGAAGTCCTACAAGCTAGTCTGATGCTTATTCATAGGAAATACAAGGGTTTAAACGCATACCGGATTTGCATGACGATAAAGACTTTTGAGGTATTTTTATTTGCAAGATTGGTAATCATGGTTTTTGGTGTGTTTTGGTGATATTTTTGGAGAGTTTGGTGGATTTTAATTGATTTGCAGATTTCCTGGATGCTCTCTGTACACCCTTTATACTAGCCGTACCTCGCATCTTGAGATGCCATGAAAAATGAGGTGATTTGTTGGTTACTGGTAATGCCCCAATGGATGTCCCAAGTCTAGGCGACCACTTTTCCTATGCTATTTGACAGGTTTCAGGCGTATTTGATAGTCTAAGTGAAATTGCTCCCTTGGGCAGGGTGCCCACATTTTTGAAGGACATGTGGGGTTTTAAAGGCTAACGTTGTATTGTGGAAGGCTAAAATCTATTCATTCAGGTCAAAAAGGAGACTTCAAACTGCTGCAGCCCTTATAAGAATATTCTGATGATATTTGGAAGTGATTTAAATCAAATTCTTGTCATGTCGTTGTAGAGACCAAAAAATGGTCCTTGTCCATTGCTCCCTTTTTAAACATGTCTTCCATATTGCGCATTTGATATTCATCATTTATCAATATTGTGTCATTTCTTCTATTAATTAAATGATGACAATTTTTTAATTAATTACTAATTTTCGTCCTCTGATTTCACCATGTCTTATCAATTTGTCTTTGATTAAATAATTTCATCAATTATTTAATCTTGGTCCTAGGGGCAAATATTTATTTATTTTGCCCTCTTACCCTAATGTCATGCCTTTGGTAAATAAATATATTATTTATTAACCCTCGTTCCCCTTTTCCCCACAATTAAATAAATTAATATATTTAATTGTCTAATTTTCCAAATATGAGGGAATCAATAATTTTTAATTATTAAATTGCACTCCAATTTCTAACTCCACTTATCTCTTTTTCATGCTAATTTGTCTCCACTTTTAACTCTTCCACCTTCCACTTTTCTCTCCATTTCTAACTCCCACTTACGAATTTCCTTTTCCACTTAACTCTTTCCTCCTTCCATTTTCGCCTCCACTTAACTTATTCATCACTCATCCTTTCCTCTACTTGCAAAAGGCATTTGTTGTTGAAAATAAATATTTATTTTTCACTTCATTATATTTCTATTTTGCCCTCCACTTGCAAATGACATTTTGTGTTGAAAATAAATATTGGAAATATTTATTTTCACTTAGCTCTATCTTATTGATATTTCCTCATTCACTTGGAAATACATTTTCCAATTTTTCATCACTTAACTTGTCCTCTCATTTAATTTTGACTGTCGATTGAGCTTTGATCTCATTTGTCAATTTGAGCTCCAAAAATCTATAAATTGGACTCTCATATCTCATTCTCGCAAACCACATTTTTTGAGTATTCTCGCCCTTATTCTGTCGATTTGTCCATTTTGCTTTCATCATTTTGTGCACTTATCCACTTGAGCAACATCAAATTAGAGAAGAAAGAAAGAACGATGAGGCTTCATCAAAGAAATTGTTTGCTTGCTTTATATTTTATGCATTTTATTTTGATGGTCTTGTTGGTGTGATTAGGCATAGATTTTACATGATTTCATAGCTTTGTGGTTTGCTTTATCATGTATGTTTCTAACTTCCCAATTTCCTAGTCTACAGCTGTCTCAGTAAATGGCTTAGACAGATTATCTTGTATTACTCGAAATGTTTCTGTTGAAATTTCAGACCCATATGCTAATCTCAGACCTTTCTGAGGTTGATAAACAGTTGGAAAGGTAACTTTAATGCCGGTGTCTCCATGGACAATGCCTCGGAATGTTTGGGAGTTTATCGCTGGTGTCTTTAAGCTGTAGTGAAGGTGATTCCTGGTAGTTTCAGATCTATACCTTTCAACTCTTTGGTTCAGACTTTAATGGATATCCTATCAAGCCATTATGAGGTATTTACATGTCTGTTAATATCTATAGCAGTAGCATGAAATGGCTACATGTCTGAAAATTACTTTTCAATCAAAAGATGATGTAATGAGCATTTTAATATGATATAAATGAACTATCATTTATTACAGCAGTGATCCTTATATTAGATGTTTGTTTTGGTTAATGATGTTTGGCAAACATTTACAAAAAATAAATAAATCAGGGTATACTAACAGGCAGATGAGCTTTTGTATCATGCAAGGCTTGGGTTGTTTATGAGAACTGAAAAAATTCTATCCTAGTGTCTGTCTTTTTTTGTTCCTTATCTTGTTATTATTAGATTTTCTGAGGCTTTCAGTATTGTTCCTATGTAATTAATCTCTAAGGGACTCTATCTGGATTATTTCTGTAGAGTTCCATGTTGCAGTTATAATATGGCTTTATGAGATGGTGAGTTGAATCCACTCAATGCACGACCTTTTTCAGATGTTAATAGTAAAGTTGGAGTAGCAAGTGTGAACTCTTCTCCATTTATAACGGAGGTTTTCCATTGATGGGGTTGAACAATTTTTTAAATAGACCGCACATTCATAAGTGCCTTTTCTCCTTTGTGGTATGCGATTAGAGCTTATAGGCCACAATTTTAGCTAATGTCGCATGTCTCATAATATGGCTTTATGAGATGGTGAGTTGATTCCACTCAATGCATGACCTTTTTCAGATGTTAATAGTAAAGTTGGAGTAGCAAGTGTGAACTCTTCTCCATTTATAACGGAGGCTTTCCATTGATGAGGTTGAACAATTTTTTAAATAGACCGCACATTCAGAAGTGCCTTTTCTCCTTTGTGGTATGCAATTAGAGCTTATAGGCCACAATTTTAGCTAATGTCGCATGTCACATTGAGGTTTGTATTTAAATTGCTATCATAAAATTAATGTTTAGTTCGCTCCTATGTTGTAACTCACATTTCTATTTCTTCCTCCGTGTATTGTGTTCCTCTGTGTGGATAAGGGACTTGAGGGTTTGTAATATGTATGGAGCTTGTAGGATTGAACTTTTGTATCATCACTGCAAAAAGGTCCATACAAATTCTGTATAGGATTCCTACAACTTCTTGTTTTAAATAATATATTACTTCCAGGTAACTAGTGCCCGTTTTAGCTGATTTTCCTCCTCTGATATATGCTGCTTTCATTTTGTCTTGCAGGAGATTAATCCCAAGTTAGAAGATGAGGGTTTGCATGACGAACCAGGAAGTAATTCTGGTATCAATGATTTTAATGCGGAAGGTTCAAAGAAATCTAAGCAGGACCCAGAAGAAGGGATGTCACAAAAAGCGACGGAAGAGGACTCAAAAGATCAAAAGAATGGGGGAGAAGTTGAGCCAAATGGGGATAAGGACAAGATTCTGAAGAAGCCTGATAAACTTTTGCGCTGTCCTCGCTGTGATAGTTTAGGTACCAAGTTCTGCTATTACAACAATTACAATGTTAATCAACCCAGATATTTTTGCAGAAACTGTCAGAGATACTGGACAGCTGGAGGAACAATGAGGAATGTTCCAATAGGTGCTGGACGACGAAAGAATAAGCATTCAGACTCTTTTGATTGGTCTGGGACAAAGTTGGATGATGCTGCCTATTGCCAGGTTATTCCCCATGCTCTTCCTTCTTGAGCAAGTTCGACTTGTGAAAATTCCACTTCTAGTTATGGCTGCACTGGTCATAGACTTAAAAATAGCAATGTCCATACAAATAAAAAGGATTTCTTCTTTTAGGTTGGGCTTGAATATGTAAATTGCTATTATTTGCTTTTGTATTCTCTAAGCAGTTCAAATTGTTTGTTTTTTTACAAGCATGTGCATTAAACATTACTTTATAGTACTTTTTTGTGTCATGCATATCCATAGGGAACGTTAGTGGTGCTTTTCTTTAATCAACGGTCTCACAACCTACTTTGAGTGATTGCAGAAGACATATTACCTTTCGCTCATTGGTTGTTTTACAGCAGACTTATTCATCTTTCCTATGTCCTGTTGGTGTTATCTGTCTCAGAGGATGACAAATTTAGCTGAAATGACTAGAAAAGGAGTTTTGGATTTGTTAGAATCATACCTTTATAGATGGACCTAGCAAGTCCAATTTAGTTGTACACCTATTTAGCAAGATGGATGATGCAGATAGCAATTCTATACTATATCAAGATAAGCACAATCTTGATTTATTCTGGTTTAGTGTCATATTTCGGGATTATGCAAGGAATAGCTGAATTTCATGTTAGAAATGAATGTTTTTATATTTTATATTTTATTTTTAAGAAATGAAAGTTTTTATAAATTACTATTGCATCATTTCCCTGCTTTTTTTGAACTTGGCTTGACTTTACAGTTTGCATTCAAGTTATTGATAATGAGCTATTTTTTTAATTAGTTGTCAATTATTGATTATTTATGGGTTAATGTAAACAATATTTTATGTTAATGACTATCATCTGATGCAATTGTTTCTTTCTTGTGAGGACAAATGATTATAGAGCTCTATACTGAATTTTAATTTCTTTGATTCATGGGCTTGTTTTAATGATTAAATTCTTGTGGGAATCTGTGATATCCCATCATGGGTGGGTCCTAGTCTTGGGTACATGCCCAGGAAATCTGTAACACCACAGCATTTAGGCTGGGACATCACAGAATCTATGGTTTTTTTTTGATCGGTGATAAGGTTATGTTTTTATTATAGCCGGGTTTTTTCCTAGCCTGAACCAGTGGTAGCTACAAAGGAGAGCTACCTCTCCCATCAAATCAATTCACACCCAAGGGACTTATTAACAAGTCCAAGAATTAATTTTTTTTAGATGTTCTACCTTTCGAGTGTGAGCGTAAAATCATATCAAAGCCTCACTCCTTAACTTTCTTGTCTCTTTTCTCTTTAACCACTTGCCAACCTTCTTCCAACTACACTCGACCTCCTTCTGCCACATCATGGACTCATCCAAGCAGGATCTTGACTCCCTTTCAATGCTCCAAGAGCACCCCTCTAGAAAACGTCCCGCACTTCCAATACTGGTACTATTAGTAACACACTCCTTTCCACTAGCATCCGGATCTGAACCCTTAGTAGCACCCTCCTCTATAGGAGACAACAACATTTGCCTGTTTTAGAGTATCTGATTGACTTTCAATGTGCCTCACACAAGATCTTTCCCCAGTTGGATTCTTTGCAGCCTCACACCGCTTTTCCTGTCTACCCAACTCTTCGTCCAAGCCAGAACCCTCCACCAATTTTCTTGAAGAACCTAAGGCTACAACTTGTTTGGATATCATTATAGTATCTTCTGAGACCAACTCTAATACAAAATTCTCTTTTTTCTTCGTCGAGTAGGATTTCAATGATTTATTTTTCCATCAAATCACCTGTTTAGGCATTCTCTTTTTTGGGCAACTCGCAGCCATATGCTTCGTTTGAAAGCATCTTCTACATTAAAACGAATTCCTTCATAATTCACTGGTTGAGACCACTCCCCATTAGCCAGTTTTAGTGATAACTCTGCTGGGAGAGACTTAGTAATATACACCTCAACCAAGATATGGGCATAAGTAGAGTGTAGGAAATTTTGGTAGCCTTCATCTACACTCATAAATTTACCTAAATAGTTCCCAATAGCTTCCAGACACGACTCAAACTAAAACTAAAGTAGCAAACATGGGTCTTACCCAAAGGGGAATTTTATTGGAAGATTCAGTAGCAAGATTAAAAGCTGGATACCGTGGCTTCAACAACAACACGTATTTGCTCTCCCAGCTCCATATGTAATCACAATATTTTTTTTCCTATCCAACTACAAAGCAACTCTGGGCCCCTGGATAAATCTGAACATTACCTTCTAAAATGGGTCCCCATTGCTCAGATATCCAACTGTGCAATTCACCAAGTGCAGGCAAATCTCCCAATCAAACCCATCTCCATGAAATATCTTACATTTTCTGCTACCTCTGCCTCCACCTCTTTGTCCAAGCTAACAAATAATTTTTCTGCAAGTGGTTGAAAACAAGATATGCTTGTCTCATTCCCATTCTTACCCTTTAGTGTTGCAACATACATGCCTTGTTCTAAACCAGCTCCACCCTTCCACCTCCCTGGCATACTTGAACTCCATCTCAGAACTACCTTTAACTCCATTGCTAGTATGATCATAAGGAACCCTCACCTCTTCACTGGAGCGCACAAGAAAACCTTCGAACAAATCAGGGTCTAAGAAGAATCACCCTGTTCAAAACCTTTAAAATCTTTTCTTTGCATTCTTTCCGACAGCATTCCATCAACCAGACCCAAACTTAACTTGCTGCCGGTAGGCATAACCACTGAAGGAGATGAGACGAGGGAGGCACCCAAAGTTGTGGGGTTTTCCTCCACCCAAAAAACCTTGGGCCGTGATTGAAAGGCCAAAACCCTTTGTTCGCCACGCACGAAGAGTCTCCCAACACCGCCATTACGAGAACCTCACGTGCGATTCGAAGCCCTGGAAGTACTGCCCTTTACACCGCCTTGAGGCCCAGCAACAAGGGGTCGAGAAGCCCTAGCAGTCCATACATGTGCTGCTCCATTTGCCTACGGCCCATAAACCCTAATCGCTGTAGTGGACGAGAGAGCCATTCAACCTTGTTAAATTTTGCATCTAATTTTTTTTTAGAATCCATGGTTTATTATTTTTGCCATTACTTTACTTGTTAAGGAATACTGCCAAACTATTTTGGGGCTAATTTAATGGTGCTTTTAGCATTAAACAAATATTTGTAAGATAACCTTTGTTTTTTTCATGATATGTTTATGTTAGCAGATTTCATATTGGAAAGGGTTTATTGTACTTTGGGGTTTATAGCATTTGATCATGCGATGGTAATCAAAGGAGTCATTTTTTCGAGATTGTGATCACTAGCATAGTTTTTAATTCTAGCAAGTAGTTTAGTTGTTCTAGGTTATTGGTAGTGGGGCTGCTTAAATCACATAGGGTGTTCTTGAAGCTTGGCTTGGTCAAAGCATCTCTAAGGCTTTGGGACAGAAGGACCTGTTATGCCTTGCATACTCATCCACACATTTTGTTTGACAAATCTAGGGTCCCTTATCTTTTTCTTCTATTTGTTGCTTTTCCCTTTTTGTCTTTTTAGGATCCTGGGACTTGAGGAGTCTCATGATTTTGTCCTTAGTCCCCTCTTTTGGGATCTTGTTCCCTGCATTCTCCTTTGGTTTTGTTTCTTTGTTGGTGCGCTCTCGGGACCTTGGTCTGTGGACTTTGCATTTCTCATCCTTTTGCTGTGTTGCTCAAGACCTTGGATTGCACCCCTTCGCTGTGTTGAATTCGTGTGCTTCCTTCGGAGTCCCAAATCCCAAAGCCTAAAGAGACCTTTTGCATTAAATGCACCCCTCCCTTGAGTGGCTATAAGAGGTTTAGAGCACATTCATTTGGCTCAACTTGCATTTAGAGAGGATGTGCAAAACCATACTGACCTAGCAAAGCTTCTTGCAAATGAGTTCTTGGGTGAATCAGAGCAGTGTTGTGCATCTAGTAGCATAATCTTCCTTACTTTGTGGATTTGGCGTCTTCCTTTTTCCTTCTTATTTGTATGTTTGAGGTAGGGTTTTGTCCTTCCTCATTATGTTTTTTTTTGTTTTTGCTTTGTTAGGTTTAGGATTAGGTTAGATTTCTTGCTTTTCTAAGTTGGATCGTTTCTTGAGGTCTGTTGTAGTTAAAGACCTCAAATCATCCCTAGATTGATCCTTCAAGTGTGCCCTAGTTCAGTCGTGCACTAGAACAGATTTCTTTAGGACCTTGGGTCCCAAAGGTCCCATTTCATCATTTGCCTTAGTTATAAAGTGTTGTGGGAACCCAATCCCCGTAAGTCTTTAGGTCAAAATGTTCAAACACTTAGCCAATTCTTGGGTTTGAAAATTGCCCTTCGGGACTTCAAGCTCTAGAGGTCTCAAAGTCCAAAACTTTAAATGGTCATTCAGTGCGTGGAGTCCCGATCTCAAGAGTCTAGAGTAAGTCTTGAAAGAGAAACATCAAGTAATTCTAGAACCTTGAAAGAGAAGCATTAAGTCATTCTAGAACCTTAGACCTCAAGAATCAGAGAAGCCCAAAACAAGATCAAGATTGTGAGAGTCAGGCACCTTAGGGCATGGAGTATCCCGTGTTTGTCTTAAAAAACATTTTCCTCGGGATCTTTGACCCCAAGGAGTTGAAAAGCTAAAATTGTTTAAAGCTTTCGAAGACAAGAACCCCTGAGCTTGGAGCCTCGATTAAACAAAAACCAAAATTTAATTGTAAACTTAAAAGGGATTAAAATTAGCAAAGGTTTCAACCTAAGGAGCTCATTTCGTACTGAAAGAGTTCTCATCTTGGGATCTTGGGCCCTGAAGCTCCAAAAGACCAAGATGTGTAAAAAGCACAAGGATCAAAGAGTCCCAATCTCCGAACTTCCTAGAATCCCAAAGCTCGAAAACTTAAAAATTGAGATTAAAGGAATGAGTTTAACATGTTATTATGAGTTCCTATGATGTCTTTTGATCTTGCAGGTGCTCCAATGTCTCAAGTAGTAGCTGTTGTACTAGGGAGGATTTAGAAGACAAAATAAGAGCTGAAATTTGAGAGATGTCCAATCACAATATACAAGTATCAAGGGAGCGAGCTCCTTTCCAAGTGTGGTAATTCAGTGCAATGGGTCACAAATATTGAGATAGGCCATATTGATATGGATGTAATGAAATCCCAGGTATATGGCAATGATACCACCAAAGCTTACAAAACCATTGCTAAATCGGGCCTTGATGTTACTATCTGTCCACTAGCAGTCCAAAGCCCGGAGTTGATCTTAACCATTGCACAACACTACAACGAGATTACCAGGCAATGTGTGGATGATAGGGGAAGTGTAATTGGAGACTTATCCCTAGACATGGTGACATCAACATTTGATCTGCCTCAATATGAAGAAGTCCTCCAAACCAAAGAGACTTAGGCCTTAGCAAAATACTAGAGGAATGTTGAGAAAAGTAAACAGCATCTGAACAAAGTCTTGGTGAAAGAAGAAAGGAAATAAAAAATTAAGACGAGCGATACTATTCCCAGATCAGATTTATAATATGCATTGGCTGATCTGATAATCATGTTGAGCAAGGGCTTTCAGTAAAGAAAAGTCCACACACTACCGTCCATGGATGTGTACATACATTGCTGCCATATTGAAGGGAGATAACCATTTTGACTGGGCCTTGTTAATCTTAGACACTAGTCATGATCAATTGTGTGAAGTGGAAGTACTAAGAAGTTCCTCATGACTTTGTATGCATTTTGGATGATTGCTAGGGTGGGAAACTTTTGTGGACTAGATACACATGGAAGGAGGGGAGGCGGCCTCAGAATGAGTAGAGTATGCGACTTCTTCACCCAACTACCATATAGGGTAGCCTAGAGCCACTACAAAGAGGGTAAATGATACCTTTATTTATGCTATAATCAAGCTAACAAGAGATGTGAGTACAAGATGACCAAGGAAGCCATGGAACTAAGAGAAGAATGGGGGTACTTGGTTTATCTAGAACCCTAGATCTGCTTGCATCAGATTAAGTGGCGTCCATTAGAAGCTCTTCTTATTGCCAAGGTGCTGCAATGACAAAGTGATCCTCTTAGAGTTCACCAGATGCATTGTGACGGTACAATCCCTTGTCACTTCTAAGCACAAACCAGAGGCTAAGTTCCCCTTCAAACTAGGTAATTATGATTGTGCAAATCTGCAAGTAGCAAGAACAAGTACCTATTAAATGGAGGATATGAACTTTTGTTGCGATCCAAAAGGGAAGCTTAAGGCCCAAAAGCCCAACACTTCTTCAAATCTCAAGATGGCATTAGAAGATTACTGGGCCAACCTTCAGGATGAGTTTGATGTGAGGAAGAAGCAATATTCCAAATTGATTGCTTTTCAAATGAAGGCATATGGGGTTAGAAATGATATATGTAACATGTTGCGTTGTTTATGTCTGTTTTTTTGCTATTGAAATAGTAAAAATAGTAAATTGACACTAAAAATAATAACTTACAAAAATTAAGTCTCAGATGAGTTTCCAAAATCACTTTAGAAAGTGTCGTTCAACTCCAATATATCCTCTAAGCTCATTGGTAACATCAAAACTCCCCTCTGTACTGGACAATGTTGGCCCTAGAAAATAGTATCAACCACTTTGCAAGAGGACTTGAAAGTGGGGACATTAAAATATACTAGACAATTTTTCTGATGATGGGGAGATCTTGGATCTCACATATGAACAAGAAGAGATAGCTAAGAAACCTCTCCCTCCGGTCAGGTGGTTAGAAAAGGAGGTGACCGATATAGAAGTGGTATCTGCAGGAATCCTCCAAAGCAGTTAAACATGGATTGAGTTAAGGTCATAGTTACACCATTGTTGGGGATGGGGGGACAGGTTTTTGGGATAGGGGGACAAAGGCCCCCAATTTCTGGACGACGACCGAGGGAGGGGGTGCATATACTATATACTATACATATGATACTTAAAATGCTAGTTATGAAAAGATGTATGCGACATAAAGATGTAAAATTGTAAATTACTAAATACTTGAACATTGAACATTGAACAATGAACATTGAAGTTTTCAATATCGAATTACTAATTAGAAATTAGAATACTCGATACTACATAATGATAAAATTTTAAATTATCGAATCAGCAAATGGAAGATTTCTATTATATCATATTGTATCAAAAGTATCTGATCATAAAGATGATTACAAAGAGTAGCATGATATCAAAACAAGTACAAAATCAAAAAATCAAAATGACAAAATGTAGTGAAGGAGGCCTCTAATCATCCCTCGGGAAGTCGACAAACTCCTCATCACTAGAACTACTAGACTCGGCAAGGTCAAGATCCGTCAAAAGAACACCGACCAGCCCTACAACTGAAGCATTCTCATCCTTATGAATCTGTGATGGCTCCTTTGGCTCTACATCCCATTGTGTTGTTGGGCTCTTCTTGTACACACGTGTCCTGATATCAGTGATACACAAGGCACTATGTATAGCCACTAGCTTCGCTTCTCTCTTAGAGGTAAGTCTGTTCCTCTTAAGAGAGTGGATGAAGCTATAAATAGACCTGTTCCTCTCAGAAGTTGAAGAACTAGAAATTTGAGACAACAAACGAATGGCTAGTGTTGTAGTCATCGATTTCAATCCATGACAAGTCCACAAAATCGGATCCTCCCGTGCCATAGTTCGTATGTCCACCTTTGTTGCAACCTTATAACCCCTAAGAGTAGCAAATCTCGTCCACTCAGTGCGAACCTTGCCAATAGTTTGAGCAACATACATCCTACCAATGCACTTGAAGAACCCTTCTTTCACCTCATCATCCTGAATCGGTGTAGCTCTACCAGGCCTAGGCATGTATCATTTCGGATTCAATGCATAGTAGCCATGTGCAAGGGATTGTTTAGGTTGTCCCATTTGTGCTTAATAATAGGCCGAATGTGCTCATTGTAGGATGCTAAAGTGGGGACCTCTCTCACAACTGTCGTCATTTGGCCAAGCATAGAATCAATGCACTTATACACCTCTCCAAGGTTAGGTGCATCCCCATCCCCATATTTGATGACCTGGAAAATTGGAGTGATGATAGAGACTATGTATTTTGCATCACTCCAAAATGCATCACTCTTCACTATCTCCTTCACCCTCCTCTACTCTGTCTTGGACCCATCCCACTGATTCCACTCATTCGTCATAAGCATTCTCTCCAAAAGAATGAAATAGGATGCATATCTCGTCTCAACCGATTTCAAGAACTCCTTTGTAAAGCTCTTGAAGAGTGCATGTGCAGTGTGGTGCTTACAAATTTACATTTGCACATCTCTCACATTGTTGACCACTCATCTAATCCACTCAATCTTCCCCATGTCCTTGAGTGCATTGTTCATGGCATGCACACAACATGGAGTCCACCAAATATGTTTGTATGCTGCCTCAATAAGCTTCCCTGTAGCTCTACACATGTGCTGCATCTGTCACTACTTGGACCACATTTTGTGGCCCAATCTCCTCAATAGCTGTCTGAAGGATGTCAAACTCAAAATCAACATCCTTTCGATGCTCTGAACAATCAACTGCCCTAGGAAAGAATGGGCCCTCTGAGTAGGTAACTATGATATTGATGAGTGGACAGTGCCTAATGTCCGTCCACCCATCCATAACTATGCTGCATCTAGACTCCTCCCAACATGCTGTCGTCTCCATCAATGAATTGATCTTGGCATATTGGTTATCCAAAATCGCGGTCCTCAATTTGTGCTCACCTGGTGGCACAAATGATGGTCCTCCCCCCTTCCCCACCATTGACATCATCTCCTTATAATAAGGAGATTGAGCTACATGAAATGGGATGATATTCACAAAAAATAACCTACCAATGGGATCATCTATCTAATCTCTCAGATGCACATTAAACAAATCAGCTATGGGGTTACTTTGAGTTTGCATCTTGCGTTTCCTCTTGCCCTATTGTGATTCAGCCATAACACTATAAGTGGATGAAGGTTATGAGGCTCACCTTGACAATTTTCCAGCTCTCTGATGCGATCTAGGAGTAGAAATATGTGGCTGCCCCTGCATTTGCTGCTCTTCCATTTGCTGAATAGTCTGAACATGTTGCTTACCAAACAAGGTAGTAGGCATTGCAATTCCCAAGTCATTTGGAACATCCCAAAGCTTATTGAACTCAATTCTGTAATGCATATTTTTAGCCTCCTTAAAAAATTCACATGCTCCCACACCCTTTCCTGGCCAACAGAGGAAGTGTGCATTTACTCTAGTGATTCTCCCAAACCATCCTGTACCACAAATTTTGTATTTCCATTTCCTTGTGCCACCACTTGATGGCATTGAGGCTGTTATTCTTGTTGCAAACTGTCTGAGAGGAGATTTGGGATCATAAGGATCCCTAGCCCACTCTGTCAAAAGCGTGGAGGGGCAATCACTAGCAAGTGGTTCACTAGTTATGGAATTAGTTTGCCCTTTTGGATTTGACCCATGCTCACCCCCCTCATTGGGCTCATCATCATGTTCAGGTTCATATTCTGATTGGCTTGCACTATGAGAATGAGATTTCATCTTATCTTCACTCATTTCATGACTGTGGGAGCTCATTTTGACACTACATTTCACAAAATGAAAAATAATAATAAACATAGTTTCAGCCTATGCCCTTTAAAATTAAAAACAAAACTCTATATCTTAACAAATTGAAATTTTAAATTGTAAAACAAAATCTACATTAATTTAGAAAATGAAACAACAAGAATTTAGAAATGAAAAAACATTGATTTGAAAATCCGAAAATAAAATAAAAAATCAGTTTAAAATCCTACTTTTCGCTTGAAAAATCTCTTCAACAAGGTATAGAATCTTCCTCTTCTTCTTGTTGCTCCTTGTCACTCCTCTTTCACTCCTCCAATCACTCTTTTCTCAGCTCTTCACTCTTCTTCTTCTTGCTATAGCAAACAAATAGAAATGAAAATGTGAATACAAATGAAACTTGGAGGGCTTTTGAAGGAATGGAAGACCATAGATGGGCCCCACATACCCTTTAGGGCTCGAATAGAACCAAAGAAATAATTTAAAAATGTTTTTTATTTTTTAAAACATGCTTTTTGATTAGCTGTGACGGGAGACCCCTAGGCATCCCTGGGACACTCGAGGGACGCACAAGTGCCCTCCTCAGTGTTCCGGGAATGCCATGACTTCCCTGCGTTGCCGGCGGCAAGCGCAAAAAAAGGTGGCGCCATTTGGGATGTCGGAACACCGTCCTCATGTCTTGGGTGCATCCCCATTTCGGGAATGCCCGAGATTTGGGGGGAGATGCGCCCCTGGGGTACACTGGTTAAGGTTGCTTAAAGGAAAAAGAAGACCTAAGGAAAAAGGATTTGGAAACCCACAATTTGAGAAGACAACAAAAGAATGTAAGAGGAAAAATTCGAAAGATAATAAGAAGAAAAGAAAAGTTGCAGATGAAAACTTAGCTCTCGAATATGGAGCTGAGATGGTCTGAAAATTTGCAAAGAAGATGGAGCCAATTCTCCTTAAGAAAGTAGTTGAGGTAGTGTTGTGAGGTTTTCACACCATCGCCCCATTGCAAATGGGGATCCCCTTTTTTGCTTTGGCAGGTTAGGTTGTAGAGTTGATTGACAACAATTCACAAGTTTCTTGAAATTCAAAGTATTTAAAAATTGAAAAATGGCAAAATTGGCTAAGTATAAGAGCTAGAGGTTAAGGGTCAAATGTTGAGTCGAGCTAGTCAATGACATTGAAGAGAGAGCAAGGCTTTTTTTAAAATCACTTGGTTAGATAGGAAGGTTGTTCCACCTGCCAGCTAAGAAGTGGAATCCACCTTCTTAAGTGGCAAGAAAATGAACTACATTTATTGGACAATGGAGCATGGAGATGATGAAGGAAAGAAGCAATTCGAAGTAAGGAAGAATTTGGGCCAATCATTAAGTTGTTAAGGCTACTCAACTGGCCTTAATTTAAGTTGCTAAGGGCCAATAAAGGAAACCTATGGGCTCAAAACTCTAAGCATGCAGCCCTGTTAAGGTAAGTTGTGGGCCTGAGTGTCAAATCCGAGCCTAAGTTCGATGATGATAAGTCCTAAATCAGGTCCACAATGCAAACATATGGGTCTGAGTCCTAAATCAGACCTCGGATTCAGTGAGAGAAGCCTCTAAATCAGTAACGTGTGGGCTTAATTTTGCTAAATCAAGCCCTATGATGAAACGTACAGGCCCTAAAATCAATGACATGGCCCCAAATCTGAAACGTACAAACCTTAAGTGATGGAGTGTGGCTCTAATTTTCAAATGCATGGGACCTATGATGAAACGTGTGGGCGTAAGTCCTAAATCAGGCCTTGAATTTGGAGCATATGGCCCATCAATTTCCAATAAACCAGGCCTATTTCAAACGTGTGGGCCTATAACCAATGGTGAAGCCTAAATCTCAGCATGTAGGGCCTAAGTCAGGCCCTATAGCCCAACGTATGGCCTCAAATCAAGCGTGTGGACCTAAATCAGTAACACGTGGACTTTTATTCATTAAGTCTGGGTATGAACTTGACAAGTGCAGCCCCAAATCAGGGTGTATATGCAATGGGGCAGGCCCTTTAACCAAACTTATTGGTTCTTGACCAATCAGCAAGGACTGGAAACTTCAAACGTGGCCTAAACATGAAAAGTGTGGCACGAAACTCAATAAATCAAAGCCAATAAAAGGAAATGTGTGGATGTGAGCCCCAAATCTGGGTTTGAATTCGAACATATGGCCCTTTAAATTCAATTGCTAAGGCCCAGATCTGAAGCGTATAGGCCTATAATCAATAACTTGTGAGCTAAATTTAAAGAGTAGGGGCCTCAAATAAAAATGTATGTGTCTAAATTCAATGCAAGGCTACATGAAATCAATACAAGACTTCACGAATTTAATGCAAGGTCTCATGAATTGAAATGAAAAGCCACAATTTTAATTAAAAGAAACATTGAGGAAACACACCCCTTAAACATGACGGCCTATATATAATTGGGTGTTGAAGCCACTTCAACACCCAATTTAAGTCAAATAGCAATTGCAGATCGAAAATGAGGAAATGCAGACCAAACTCTCCAGATCAGGATGGCTAACTGAATGAAAATAGTGATGGTTTGAAGAATATTGCACAGTATATCGTATCAAATTCAGACCAGCATCAAGCCATTTTAGACAAATCGAGGTGGTTAGACAGGCAATGAACTTTAATTGCAGACTTCGAGACATCAAAAGATTGAATAAAACATCAAAGACAAGTCCAGATCCTGTTATTTGAAATCAGAATTTCAAAAATAATCAAATTAGGAAGTGAAAATCAGACCTTTCTAAGAGCAAACCACTTCCAGATCTGAGTTTTAGGCTCATATGTTTATCACACAGCCAGGTATAGTACATTTTATAGTGTTTCATGATTGATAGAAGGCTGCGAATCCATATTTGATGAGGAATTCAAATGAAAATCAGGTAATGATCAAATTATGTGAATCTGAACCCTTCATTTTATTCGAGCATAATGAAGTCTTTAAGGATAGAAAGTTCGATCATGCATAGGAGATAGGTGTTATCATGAGTTTGGCTTGTTTTCACTAACTTCACTTTTGATTTGAGACAGAATAAAATTCAAGTTTTTAATGAAACGATGTTATTTTGCAAGGTGGCTGGAGATGGAGATGGTGAAAACCCCAAGTCCAAGATCAAAGCTAAAGATGGCTAGGATATCAAAAGAAAGTATGATGTGAAAGCTTCAGGCCAGCAAGTTGCAAGAAGTTCGAGGGTCAAGTACAAACAAGATGCCTGCAAATCCAAGATCAAGAAAATGCAAATCAAGGCAAGTCAAGGTGAAAGAATTCCAGGAACAAGTTGTGAAAAAGAAAGAATCAAGTCTACAAGCCAAGGCAATGAGAAGATTTCCAAAAGTAGAAGTTTATGAAGAGGAGAAAGAGTATTTATTAAGTGTATGAGATGAACATGCTGAGGTGGCACCCATTCCCCTCCAACCAATCCGAATGTGCCAAGTGTCCCAGTGGAGGAGCTTCATCATATTATGTTTAGATTCATTGAATATGTTGAGAGAGAAGAGAACAAAGGAAAGAATATTCTCAAGGATGACTTGCTATAAATACAAGTGGCATCTTCTTATTGGTTCATTAAAAGAGTGGCTTCTTCTACAAGTTTCCTTCTATAAACTTCTACCTAACTTATTTTCTCCTTGGCCCACAAAGTAATGCAATTTTCTAATTTGCCCACTAGGTGGTGCCCAATTGTAATTGGCTAGCATTTAATGCTTGTAGCAGTTAGGTAGATTAGGGCTTTGGTGGGTAAATCTTGGCCCTTCATTGTAATTGAACAACCATAAAAGGCGAAGGCCTTCTCATTTGTAATGCATTAGATTAGAGACAGGGTAGAGTAGAGAGAGACTTGGAGAAATTGTTGCCATAATGCTATCAAAGTAATTAATTCATTGTTGGTCTTCATGGTGGATTACTTGTGTTGCTTTGGAGTGTTGCATGGTTTCTTCACTTCCTCATTTAGATTAGATTTTATTTCATGTTAAGTAGAAGCAGAAGTAGATGAATGAAAGATATTGTTGAATGGTGATTAATGGTGGAGCTAGTGTCCATACCTTTTGGTACTTGTTGATTGTAAGTAATAGTGCAAGTTAGTTTGGGCCTAAATTGCAAGTGTTTCAATTTCTATTGAAGATTTTCGTTTAGATTGCGCCTTCATCGAGTATTTGAACGAGTACTGACAATGTGAAAACCATTCCCGCATTCTTGGAAGATAGCACACTCCTATGCATAGTTGACACGGCGAAGCAAGGACTAGTTAGAGGCTCACCCCATCATCAACATTATCTTACATTCTTAGAGTTAGATTAGCTTTCTCAACCCTTTATCCCTTTGTAGTTTGTTGTTGGAAGTGGTTGAAGTAGTTGATATCCATTGAATGAATAGTGTAAGTTCCTTTGTGATAACCAACATATCACATCATTATAATTGAGTCAGTGAAGGTAAGTTGCTCCATGAAAGAAGGCGACCTAGGCACTCTAGTTCACTAGTGGAAGGTTCCCCCTCACTCCACAAAGCACTTTAGTTAACTTAGGAAACAAAGGCATGCAACAACTCTTTTGCATGGTGCCAAGGCATATTCTATTTTTGCACTATTAATTCCAAGGCCAGTGGCTTGCATGATGACTGTGCCTTCCTTAGGGAGTCTAGTTTTAGGCATGATTTTAGGGATATATTTTCCTATACATACAACTGAAAGGCTCATAAGAAGGGTTTGAAAGTTGATGATTTGAGGTCCATAGATTTGCATTACGATATTTTATTTTAAGAAGTTAATTTTATTTTGCATTCAAGAAGACAATCTGTTGAAGATAGTGGATTGAATGTCATTGCTTGCTTGCATCTCTTTGAAGATTAATGAAAAGTTGATTTTTATCCATTGAATGCTTGGAATGTCTCCTTTGAGTGTTTGATATTACTTTATGTTCTTGAACATCCTTAATCCAAAATAAATCTTGAGATGTATCTTGCTATTTGTAGTCATATCTATGCACATTGTGGTGGTTGATTATTGTTGGTGTAGTTAAGGTGTTTTACCTAGTGATGACCTCACCTAGGTCCTAATGACACATATCACTTTTACTTTACTTAGCAATCACTTTACACTTTAGGACTATCTCTACTTCAGGTGGTTTTATCATGTTATCACTTATCTACCTTAAGTGGAACTTCTACCTTTAGGGGTCTTACCACACTATCACTTTTCTACCTTATCTGGGCGATAGGTTATGCATTGCATTATTTTTTTGATACTTGTCAGCATCTTTTTTATTCACCTTGCCTATGTATGCAAGGTTCATTATGTACATTGAAATGTCCATTACCAATATCATGATTCTTGCATTGTGATGCAATCTTCTTGCCATTCTCTTGTGGAAGTTATCTCGGTCTTTCGTTGATCTTGGGGTGTTATAAAGTCACCTAATACTCTAACATGGTATCAGAGCTCTCAAGGTGTGAAGGCTCCTTCTCAAGAGTTGTGATTTTGGCTTGAAGCTATTGTTGGGTGTAGATTGATGCTATGCAGGCATCACCATTGCGTCTAAGAGGTCCTTCTAACAAATTTTGACTGCAAATATGCCAATATTTGGGTAAAATTGTTTCAATTTTTTTTATAAAAAAAGTAGGGCCATTCGACCCCCCTCAAATGCAGCAATCATAAACTTTTATTAGAAATATTTCTATTTTTGAGTTTTTTTTTCGGATATTGGCAATATAAAATTATGCTAGATACAGTAATTGTATCTGGCATAATTTTATACTTGTCATTTTTTGTTGTTTGAGGCCATATATTTCAAATCTGCATACATTGTGTTGTTTGATCTCTCTAACTACTGGCTTGTACAATCGAACCATACTATTGGCTCAATGAAATGGGTTTGTGTAGTCTTTCGTTGATTACATGATGAATATCTCTATCTCGAGAAACTCTATTGGATCATTAAGGAGGCAATTCAGGTAGTAATTAGGCAATGGGCATAAGGAGAGATTCTTCATAAGAAGGCCATAAAAAATGCAACTGTGGGGATTGTATACAAAGTTTACTTTTCAAATTGGGAGGGCTTAACTTCTACTATTGCCAAACATATTGCCTTCCAGATGGTGGTTGAATGAAAGGGTATTGATTTGTGTGAAGTCTTGTGCCAAGAGTTGTTGGAGAACGCATCACACACCAAAAACACACTACAACTTTCACTATGAATGAACTACCAACCTATGTAGAAAAGATGGCTGGTTGTGGCACAAATACCAACCTATTTTAAGGATGCCACATCCTACACAATCATATATAGGGATTTTTTCAATGCTTTTCTACAAAAATTGCAGGATAGGGAAATATCTTGTGATATGGTCCCAAAATACATAGTATTGTTTTTTGAATAGATAAAGATTGTACTATGATGGAGACCATTGAATGCTGGACCGAATCGATACCAAAACTACCTTGCAAAGTAACAGATGTTAATATTAAATCACATGCAAATAATTTACTAAGCCTCCCAAAAGACCCAAAAGCAAAAAGATGCCCCACATATGTGGAATTCATGGACTGTGAAGAAAGAAAAAAATAGGAGCATATGAAGAAAACACAAGAAACATGCCATGCCAAATGGGGGTTTAGTAAACTCAAATTGAACAAACAGTGTGAGCCTAACCCTAGGAGATCTGGTAGGCTAGGCACACCCTCTACCGAGCCTAAACAAGGAGAAAACAATAGACCTAGAAAGAGGCCACCTCCCACTACACCACAAAGCGATCTTGCTGAAAGAGAAAACTCATAGGCTCTATGCAAATGAGCTTGGAGAAGAAACAAATACAGAGAAAAGAGAAAGCACAACAATATAGGTAGCAATAGAAGAAGGTTGAGTCATTAAAGGCAATGAGAGGAAAAACAAAAAAGTAAGAAGAAACTCAAAATCATAGCTATTGTAGAACTAGAAATGGCCTTTGTAATTACACCGCCACAAAAGAAAAGAGTATTGGAAATACAATCCAAAGAATGTTGGGCCATACAAAGATTGGACAATCTGATACAGGAGAAACTAGAGGTCACAAAGACAATTAGTATAGATATAAGGGAAGCTACTACAAAGGCCTATAAAAAATTGCATGAGGAAGAAGTAAAATATATGGCTACATCTTTAGAACAATATTCTTGGCCTCCAATACATAATAATTCTCTGCAACATCTCTAATGTAGTCTATTAAGGACTTCTAGGCTACACAAATACAAATACAAATTTTTTGTCTCTTCACAACTTTTCCAGTTGTGTTTTGTTGGATCATAAGTAGGTGATACAAGCATTTCACTATTGCACAGGTTCTAGTTAGAGGATATCTTGCATCAAAGATTTCACCATTGAACAAGTTCGAGTTAGGGGATATCTCGCATCAAACAACAAGATATGGTTGTCAAGGAGGTACAGAGTAAGTTCCCTCATCTCCAAGTGGACTCATCATAAATGCTACCAATCCAATTAAGGATCTTGATGGACAAAGTAATAAAAGACACCACATTGCAAAAGGATTGCTTAAGGCAAGTGATTGCGAAACTCCACAAAGCCAAAATGGATGAAGAAAGGAAAAAGGGTGCTGTTGCACGCTCTCCCTAAGAAACCCATATTAATACAATGAAGAACACGAAGGAGGATGTGAATAGTCTCTATCAGTTTTCCTTGTAGTGTTAGACTGTGGTAGCATCGCTCAAGATTAGATGGAAAATTTGGATTTGTAGATAATATAAAGATCAACTTACTACGATGGACTAAAGGATCTCGATGGTCCAAACCGGGTAGGCATTAAAGCATTGCATGAGCAATACCAACAATTAAAAGATAAGAAAGATAAGACCCAACACTGATGCCATTGTCGAGAGAGGTTCTTAAATTAAGGTTGACTCGTATTACCAACAACCTGTAGTAGGTGCACCGCTTATTCCAAAACATCTAGAAATCTACCATAATTTTGGAAGCATAAACATTTTTTGCAGCTGCAGTTGGCCAAGAATCAATGGGACAATAATTTTGAGAGCCTCCAAGACATACATAAGGATAAAATGTGTAAAAGATGGCTTGAGGACAAGTCAAGGTTAAGAAGAGGGGATGATGTTGGCATTGAGAGAGCAACCAAACAGACTTCTAGAGAACATGCTGCATCTCACCATATCTAGCCTACGACACTTAGGAGTTTGGACATAACTTGTAGGCTAGGGGTACTATGTATGGGTCATGCCCCATCTAGTAGATACAAATACATTGTAAGATATGATCACTAGTAGTAAGAGAATACAATAGAAAAGGATAATAGATGTATCAAGGAAGAGTATATATGATATGCATGTGTGATGGTATATAATGGGATATATAGTTGTATATGATATATTGAATGAATACAAATGATACAAATATTTTTGCATTTCTATATAATATCATGTGTATGTTCTTAACATTCTGTTTGTTAGATAATCTTTTGGCTGGATCTAATTACTTGTTCCCTTAATAGGATTAAGTCTAGATATAAGACTACACCACTAGAAACTCATTGGGGTTCAGAACTCTAGTTTGTGTCTCCATATTTTTTTCTAATAGAGGCCACATGTTGTTCTTCGAGTGTTGACAAAATGGATGGCTCTTTGTAGGTTGAAAATGAGAAGGCAGTGGAGCGGACTTCATCCCTTGAGATCCATTCTTTAACAAAGGATGATATGATTTGTGACCACTTCTTTGATTTGCTTTTTCTTGCTCTTTAATATATGCCGAATCTTGTGCTTCTGGAATACCATTACCATCTTTGCTTCGACAAAATTTGATGCCATGTTTATGTATCTTGCCTGAATGGTTTTTTCACTCGAATGTATGAACTCGGACATCTATCTTTACATTCACTGCAAATCCAAACATAACCTCCAACTGCAAGGTGTTGTACCATTTCAACATTTTTCCAAAGGGGAGAGTTTGGGTCTATTTTGATGTTGGCTTGGCTCATGGAGTTCATTTTTGATAATGTTCGACAAATACCCAAAAGAGTTAAAACAAACCAAAAACTTCAAAACAAAATGAGAGAGTTCATTTGTAAGAAAAATGTAGGAAGGAAAACCAAAAAGTTAAAAAACCTACCCCTTTTGAAGAAATCTTCCTCTATGATCTCCTTGACAATCAATGAACTTTTGCAAATGCGTAGGAATAGCACAACAACCAACTTGGAACATTTAATGATCAATCTTCAACTCTATTCATGCAATGGCAAAGAAGAACATAAGTTTGGAGGATAATATTTTTGTTTATCATTCACAATATGAAAAATGAGTTTTCTTTGACTTCTTAATGTTTTCTATACTACCTTTTAGAGGTGAAATTTACCTGTTTGGTGTGGGTATTCCATCTGATTTGCCCTAGATTTGCCCATGACAGACCTACAAGGAATTGGCAAAACCTTGTTGGATGCCACAAAGAACTTGATCTAGATCCCAAATCCTAGCTAGATTGGATCGGAATTGTGACTGTACAAGCAAAGAATTGGTAACATACCCTTTTTGGTGACCTCTATTGCAAAATTAATAGAACACAATATTTTAATATTCTATTAGTAGGATGATTGTTACAAAGAGGTTCATCTCCTTCTATAGAGATTGGAGAATGAAACCATGTAAATGGATAAACATGAGTACTCACCTGATACCTAAGTTACCGATTTGGGTGTGGGTGCGCAGATGCACGAACTTTTCTTTTGGATGCGTTTATATATATATATATATATATATATATATATATATATATATTTGCGTGTGTGTGTTTAAAGAAATGCAAGAAATATACAAAATTAAATCATTTGAAAGTATGATACTTCATCATTGATCAAGATAAATATTAAATGCCAATTGATAGTTCACAAGTATTTAAATAACTAATAAGCCATATCATATACGGTCTATGTTCACGATTCCAATGCAAATTAGAAAATCATTACATTTACAAAATCAAAATGTAGTTCATGATTTAGTGTTCATCAATTAAGATTCAGTGTTCACTAATCAAAATCATAAGGATTCTCAAAAAAATCCTCATCATTTCCAACTGCTGCAAGTTCAAGATCATTTGAACCCAAAGTAGTTCCACTTGTACTAGATGCACCATGTGTTGTGATGTTATCATCACCATCATAACTTGTAGTGAGTCTAGTAAGATCCTCAACGGTTGCATCCAAGTTGGCACTCTCAGGGTCTACATCCCAAAGCTTGGCTGCCCCATCCTTGTAGTGTTCCTCCTTACTTGACAAAATACACAAGTTGGTATGAATGTAAACCAAGTCAAATATGAATGTAACCCAAGTCTTTAGCTTTTTTTGAGCCCAACCGGTTACACTTCACTAAGTGGATAAAGGAGTATGTACTCCAATTCCGTTCAGCAGCAAAAGAACTTGCAACTTGGACAATGTTCACAAAAATAAATATAAAAATGTAAAGCAAATTAAAGAATGCTACGTACTAAATTGTAGAATACAAGTGGTAAACAAAAAACCCAAAAAACATATTTGTGAGAGGACCTTGATTGCAAGAGGTTGTAGATACTTAAATGGTTAACCATAGAGGTAGCACCATGTGATAGCTTCCATGTCATATTGGTCCAATATTGTTGTTGGAGTAAAATCTCTTCCAGAGGCAAACACGACAAATTATGTCCTAACACTTTTGTGTGCTTCATCTTGGAAGAGTCTTTCAAAAGTTTTCTTGCACCCATTAGCAACTTCTTCATTTGCATATGGTGCTACTCTATTTGGCATACCAAGTACTTCCACGCTATAGTACCTCGGAGATAAGGCATATGCAAGGAGGTGCAATGGGGTGGTTATCATTTTCCAACAATGATGAATGATTGTTTCCACCTTATTCCATAAGGTTTCTTATTCTATTGGGTTATTCTCATGTTGTTGTATTGCAATTTTCACTTTCTCCACCATTGTGTCCATGCCATCATAGACATCCCCCAAACAAGGTTTATATGTGTCCGCAAATCAGAGCATAGCCATGATAGGCTCGGTGAAATCCAATACAAATTGCACACGAGCCCACCAACTATCATCCAAGACTAATGCCTTGACCTTTTGGGCCCTCTCTAAATTTGCAGCCTTCCATATACTTCACTAGCTGGAAATAACCATTTGGCTCAATGCCTCTTGAACCTTGACAAGTTGTCTCATAACAGTAGTATGAGACACAAATCGGGTCTCAACAACCTAAGTAAGTTAATGACAATATTTCAATAAATATTAAGCAAATTTATATACAAATTGATAATTGAACATGACAAATAATTTTAAAATTAAATTTAGTAATAACACTTTACCTTCAACAACTGCAATTTGGAGAAAGATTTGAATATCGATTGTGACATTTGGTGGTTTGTCACAAACATTTGGATCTCCCCCCCTCTTGGTATATTTCGTGAACCCAATTTATTTGGGTGTCAACTTGTTGCATCACCAAGTTCAAGGAGTGTACGGTGCATGGTGTCCAAAAAATGTGGTCATATCTGCCCTCAACCAAAGCACTTGCACCCCTACAATTTTTTGCATTGTTTGTGATTACCTGCACCACATTCTCACTATCTCTATGGCCTCAATGAGAATTATGGAAATGAATTGTGCATCTTTCACTTCCCCTTCACAATCAACTGCCTTCAAAAACATTGGCTCTTTGGGGGACACTGCAATCACATTAATCAATGGATGGTTTCTTGTATCTTTCCATCCATCAGAAACAATACAAACACCTGAAGTTTTCCAAGAATTTCTAATTGGCTGAAGAGATCTCTCTAGAGAAGTCCTCTATTTTTGCAATACGGTGGTACACACCTTTTGATATCTGTGACTTGTGTAATCAGCTGATGCTTTATTGATGGCTGCCACCATCTCCTTCCAATATGGTGATCTCACCAAGTTGAAAGGAAGATCATTGGCATCAAGGCAACGTGCAATGGCTTGATTAACAAGCTCTCTTGCCTCCATTTTAAATGTTGTGTCCAATGGACCTCTTTTGCGAGTAGTAATTTCTACTTCCTCTTCCTCTCCTGGTAGAGGTACTTGCAAGAATGGATGTTTGGAGGATACAAATGGTTTAGTGGGCAATTACTTTTTTTTCTTTCCGGATGGAGGTAGATAAGAACTTTTTTTGATCTTTTAACTAATTTATTAGCCTCTTCTTGTTCTTGTATAAATCCTGCTATTTGTGCTATAGACATCCCCTTCCCATCTTTGCTTCCTTTGCACATTCCCATTCCTTTACCAGAAGGGCCCATAAAATGAGGTTTGACCCGAGAATATGAGCTATTGAATGGTTTACTAGATTCACATACATTACGCTTCCAAAGATATGACCCACCTCTTGAAACCTGTGATATTCTTGTGGTATGTCTCCATAAAAAAGATTCTACGTCAATTTCGAATCTATCGGCTCCTTGCCCTCCCACTGAACTTTGACTACTACTGATGACCATTCTTGCACAATACAATCTAATTTCTTGCTATTATAAGAAATTAAATAAATTTAAATTAGAAAAGAACTATGAACATCAAGTATACAAGCGCAAAAAATGATACAAAAATATTAAAATAGATAGCTAAACTTGTTTCTTTATTTCTTAAAAAATGAAAAAAAATTGAATATTTTTTCCCAAACTTGAAAAAATTCATTAAAATCTCAAAAAGATTCATTAAAGGACTCAAGAATGGGATCAAATGCTTACCTTAGATGCTTAGAACTCCTTTGTGGAAGCTATCTGACGCCCCACAAACGATCCTCTTCGAAAATAATCACCTTGCCTTCAAAATGCCAAAATGGAGACCAAATGAGAAGAGAGCCTAACTGCAAACAAAATGAGATGAAAAAAGAATGAATGGCCTCTTTTAGGGCCGTTTTAGGGTTTAGGAGCAAAAAAAAGATTAAAAAATGTTACTAAGCACATATTGTTATGTGCTTTAAGTTGTTTTTTGGGTCAAAAAAGCATTAGATTTGATGTTGGGCCCGCGGATGTTCACGGAGGCTCTCGGGTGCCCTATGGATGCTCCCAGGAAGCGAATCTTGGGCCCCCAGATGCTTCCTGGGAGTATCTACAGGACACCCGGCTCCGCCTCCGCATCCTCATGCCTCCGCCTCTGCCTACAAGCCTGGGAGCTACAAATCAGCTAATAAGCCCAATATTATAACTAACAAGCTAAAAGAATGGAAAAACACTTGCCACTAAGGTAGCTTTATTATGACTTTAAGCCTTATGTTCTAATAATTTAATATTATTCTAAGAACCCCATCAAAATTCATCTTAAAAAATCTTTTCTTAGGTTGAGACCATTATCTTTCTAGCCAATTATTTTTATGTTTTTAAGAAAAACCCATTAATGGGTGGATTAATATATAAAATTGATTGTTTATGTCATAGAAGCATAAATCATTTTGGGAAAAAATCGGCAAACCAAAAGAGTAGGATTTTTTGAAAAAATCGGCAAAAAATTGAGAAAAAAATGGATTTACAAAAAACATAAAAAATTGAAGAAAAATAGTCAAAAATTACTTTTTTTTTAAAAATGAAAGGGCATTTCCACAACATAAATATATTGAGAGCAAATAAAATATAGAATTCAACCATTAATTGTAGAAAATAGATTTTCATCGTTTGAATTTAAATGGAGAGTTGGATTTTACTTGTAGATAAAATAAAATGCAGTAGCAATTCAATTCAGATGTGCCATTTATTTCCTACATCACTGTAGCAAAAATTCAATTAAGATGTGCCATTTATTTCCTGCATCACTGTAGCAGCAATTCAATTCAGATGTGCAGGTATATGGTTCTCCCAAGGACTTGGAAACAAACTTTAAACAGGGAACTGACAAGCTCAGCCTCTAAAGAGAAGTAAAGGCCAGGAAATTGAAGTCAAAAGTAAATTATGCAAGACTAAACACAAACAATCAAGCTTAACATTAAAACGATTTGTTTGAAGAAGAAATGCAAAAGGGCTAAGGCCGATTTCTCACCACCTATTAAGGCCGACATACTCATTCTCCTTCCACATATACACAGTCTGAGCAAGCTGATTTTCTCAGCTCTCTCTAATAATCATATAAATCTTTCTATACAAATAATGTTTCCACCCTCGAGACACTAAAACTTTTAAGTGAACTTAAGTCAATTTCTACTTATCTGAATTCTAATTTGAATAAAATGGTACATTTATTTAAATAGACATAAAAGCTCCAACTGTCTTAAACCACAAATTCATAAAGGAATACTTCAAAACTTCATTGAATTGAACGATTTGAGCCATCTAATATAATATTTATTGATTGTACGTAATCCTTGCACAGTTATAACTAATGGTGACTTTGCTTGTCTTTACTAGAAAAAAGTGAACAGTATTTCCTAGTTCTTTTCTCAAATTGTACTCTTATTTTTTAGATCTTCTAGTAGTGCATAATCTAGATTCAGATCTCTATTAAAGAATAAAAAAGACTTCGTTCAGTAAGGGAACAACTTCCTTCAAAACGGATCTAGAAAACATTAGTAGATTCCCAAAAGACTAATTCTAAGTTTGTTAGGAAAACGAGCATAAAATGAAGTTCGTTTGCTTAGCTATGCACTTTCTCGAGCTGGAAGGCGACACGGATTAGAAGAAATATACATATCGAAGAGTTTTGCAGATTGGAGAAGGTGGGACAATGATAAGGAAGAAATATACATATATATACACGAAGGAGGAGGTGATGTCAAATGCTCAACAAACAGATAAACGATAGCATCTTCCCCTTATAGATAAATGATAGCATTTCCAATAATCCAATAAACAATATAAACAAAATAACTAGAAATGGCGATGAAAATGATGACACGCAACAGATGGAAATGGTGTTTTCTTCTTGCTTCTCATGGCTCACAGCATGTAGAATCGACTGCAAAGAGTTTTCTTCTTGCTTCTCATAGCTCACGTTGCTCAGGCTCGTCGTTTCTAACTATAGGTTCGAGTGGTGTTGATAAAAAGAAAAAAAGGGGTGTTTTTTGGTGCCGTTTAGGGTTTTCCCAGCACCAGCAATCCATGCCTTTTTTATTAGCAATTAATCATGATTTAAACATGATTTTTTCACCGATTAAATGCAATTTTTTGCCCAAAAATAGTTGACCATAGTTGACCAATTTTAGCCATTTTTTTGGGGAAAAATCGGCAAGCTCCGGGATTCAGGATTAATCAAGTATAATCGGGAATTTTTGCAGATTTTCGCTACTATGGTTTATGTATTTATATTTATATTATTCTTATGTATTTATAATGCGATATATATTGTGTAGCTGAACCCAGCTGTAATGAACTTGTTTAAAATAATATAGCTAGATTCGAACCCAAACTGGGAACATAGATTTATCAGGTTTGGCTTGTTCTTTTATGTTAAAAATGAGAGAGAGAGCCATGAATGGTAATAGCTTTTTGAGGAGTTTGCATTAGCTTGTTTTTGAATCTAAATTATTCTTTAGAAAGTGAGAATACTTTCAAATATTTTGGATAACCTTTAATTCTGATTTAAACAATCTTTGTTTCAGCAGTTTTATTCTTCAATTTCATCACAACTTGAGAAAGCAATTTAGTTTCTAACTGATGGGCACAGATTATAGGATATATGTTATATTGTATTTTTTTTCTCTTTATGTCAGGAGTTATGGAAACAACAATGAAAGTTACTTTTGTAATGTTTCACTATGCTTATTTAGATTTTCATGTACTGGAAGTTCTCATATTGGTAAGATATTAATCTCTTCTCAAATGCATGGTAGACAGATAAGAATGAAATATGAAATACCAATGATGGAATTAAAATACAAATGATGAAACTAAGAAACAAAAATGAAGAAATTTTTGAATATCTATGAAAAAATTGACAAGAGTGTTAAGTATGGCCTGCCAAAGAAGCAATAATCTAAAAAAATTGATATTAAATGCGATTAATTGTGGACCAGGAAGGTGGATGATTTTTTCCCTAATTTGATCATGATCCGCAAAAACATAGTTGACCAGATTGTCAACTATTTTCCATGTTAAGATTTTGAAAAAATCGTGTTAAAATCACCAAAAAATCAGGAAAAAATGTTAAAAAGTTGCTGTAATAAACCTGAGAAACCCTATATGTGTGAAAGGAAAACCCACATCAGAAGATCGAGACAGAAATCCATATAAATCTGTGAGATGCAGTCCAGTGGCGAGCCATATAAAACGCGAGATGTAGTTTAGTGCCATATAAATCTGCATTTGATAGTGCAGTCGTGGATGGGTTTACTTTTTTATTATATATAAAATTAATAGTTTAACAAATTCAAATATTTAATTTAAATTTAAAAATATAATACTGTTTTATTTTACTATGGACAAATTTATTTATTTAAATAACATTTTGAACTTACTAAGATTTTAAATTTAATATAATTTGTTTTAATTTTTTAATAATTTTAAATTACTATATATAATAATAAAAAATCTAAATATTTAAATTGAAATTTGAAATTTATTACTCGTGTATTATATTTTTAAATCCAATTTAATCTCTATTTTTTCCTGATTATACTTTTCAATTTGCTGATTTTTTCCCCAAAAGGTTTTTGTTGCTATGCCAGCTACCACAATCAAGAAATATCAAAATCGTTTTGCCCTAAAGTTTACATGGACAGAATACTTTCCAGGAAGCCATATATAGTATGACATGTTAAGCTCCTTTACGACAAATCCATATCCAAAAATGTGCAGATATTCACATGTTCATTCTTGTATGATGAATTTTTGTAGGAAGAACTGTTCACATGCATTTTCAATGCTGTGTCTGTTGCCATAGAAAGATTATGGGTTTATTTCTGGATTATCTTTCACATGCATTTTGTTATTGCATCCATTTTCACAGGAGTATGGTTTAAAATACTTTATATTCTAATTTCTTTATGAATTTGAACCTTATAATGAATTGGTTTTAGACCACTCATCTTAGCTTTTTAACTACTTCATATAGGCTCAATCTTATTCTTTTTATGGTTCTCATTCTTATTAGCATATGCATCGTTGTGTGTATGTCCACTTTTCACATGGCACCAAATTCATGGCTACTGTGGAATGGAAATAAAAATGATGCATGGTTGATTTTTTGTGTCACAGTTAAAGAGAATTTAACTGTTACTAGATCTTGGAAGTCCTACTTTTCTGCTGACTTGACTCTTCCGTGGCAGGCAGATTTTGTCCTTTGCCCAAAATGCTATGCAAATGGAAACTATGGACCTGGATTGTCTGCTGCTGATTTCAAACGAGTTGAGATAAAAGAAGAAACAAATCAATATAAAAGTGTTCAATGGACTGATCAAGAGACATTACTTCTTCTAGAAGGTATAATGCATTATAATGATGACTGGAAGCATGTTGCACAACATGTTGGTACAAAGAGTGAGGCTGATTGTGTCACTAGATTCATACAGCTTCCATTTGGAGAAGAGTATATGGGTGATTATGGCAAGGAATCCAGTGACAGAAAATCTAGTAATGCTAGTGGAGATAGTATGACAGTCAAACATTTTTCCAGTCCCAAAGACAGTAGCATGCAAGAACACAAGGATGACACTAACTATGATGACATGCAATCTACAGATGATGATGTTTCATGCCCCCCTCTGAAACGGAGGCATCTCACCCCATTTGCTGATGCCAGCAATCCAATAATGGCTCAGGTTAGGAAGACATTTCATCTAGCTTATTTTCCCAGGTTTGAGCACTCGAATAGTTTTGTTTCTTATCAAAATAACATAGGAATTACACTGAGTTTGGCGCTTTTCCAAATATATTAGGTGGCCTTCTTGTCTATGATGGCTGGCTCCCATGTTGCAGAATCTGCAGCAAGTGCAGCAGTCGCAACTTTATGTGCAGATGATCTTTTTGTGAGCCAGATTACAAATTCCGAACTGTCTAAATCTTCAAATCAGAAAAATGGCATTGCAACAAGCATGCAAGGAGGGTATGTATTACCTTTGTATCTTTGATGGTATAGTAGAAAATATAAACTATATTCGTTTCTCGGTTGGCCCTGAAAAATGTACAATTTTCCAGGTCGGAGAGGGATATTCAAACGGAGGATGGAAAAAAGGAACTTCATGAAGGTTGTGCTAGCAATTTATATGTCATTAGTGTCTAATTCATAACCATCTTGTGTCTTGATGTGCTATTGAATGTGTCAGATGATGATCTAGTCATTTAATATTGTGTTCTGAGAATATTGATGCAACAAATTTAATGTTTTGCATGCAGAAAGAAATTGTTGTAACACCAAAGTTGTTTGTCCTAGCACAGTCTCTATAGCTACCTCGATATCTTTAACAATCCCTGAGGCATGTTCACAACCATATTGAAATTTTATCAATGTTTTGATAATATTAGAAAGAAATAGGCAAGCTATATTAATACTACCCAACATGCTGTTTCTTTCATATACCCTCACTTGAAGACCCTATTGTAATTGGCCATGGGAATACTTCTTTATGTTATTGAGCAAGATGCTTTACATTAAACTTGAAGAATTTAATTCAGTCAATATGAAAGAATGTTATCTTGCGGGTAGTACGAACTTACTTATCAAATGAAATCCACACACCATATGGCTGTCATGTATTCAAGTTCTCTTTTTCTTATGAAACAATTCTCTCTTGAAGAGCTGCAAAAAAATTCATGTGCTACCATGCACAAGTCACTTTTAAAAGTTTTTATATAACAATTTTTTCCCTTAATAGTATAACGCGTCTTAAAAAGTCCAAATGTGTTGCTATGCAAGTCATTTTAAACAAGAGGCTTTTTTTTGTTGGGTTGTGCATTTGCCACAAATGCTTATCCACTTCACTGAATGATACCACTACAGGTTCACACCCCCCAGCTCACATTATAAAACACTGCTGAATGTAACAGCCAATTTAATAAACGAGTCTTCACATAGTAGCCAAAAACACTTTTGGGAGACTTCACATACCCAAAGATTAATTCAAATTCATTTAATCTGGAATAAAAAATGCCAAAAATTATGTGGGATTTTAAAAATAGGGGAATAATGTCGTCTTTGTTAATTCAATGTAAATGAAGGAAGAAATGCTTTTTACCATCCAGTGCAGCCCAGAACAAACCTTTCATGTTTTTATTTTTAAAGCTAGAGAGGAAGTTATGGCATTGAGAGACAGCTGCACTTGGGATGATGCAGGGTGGGTTGAGGAACAGAGACTCTTTACCAAGCCCAAATTAAAACACTCAAGGTCCCATGCCATAATGAACTTTATGGCACATGGTCTCTTTTTGTTATGTTATTGAACTAAAGCGAACCTTTAAAAAACTTGGGTGTTGTGGCCATAAAGCAGTAGGTCCTAACTAAATGAGGCTCAAATAGATGTTTACTGAAGAATGAGTGCCCTTGAGTGTGCTTCAAATGAAAATCAATCCAATGTTCTGTTACTTGAAAAAAAAATAAAAAACCAAGTATTTTGTGGGTAAATTGGAAAACTCAAACCTGCAGTTTATTTTTGATTAAACTAGCCTCAACAATCATGCCAGCATTAGAATCAAAAGGGCAATGGAGGCTTTATGCTGTTTCCACTTCTAATTGATAGAATCAGAGATCTGCACCAAGGGTAGAGCTCAAAAATATGAAGCAATCTCAGGAGTTGACTCAAGAATTCTTCGTTTTGTAGGGTGAATCTCTGTTCTTCCAGCAAAGCACATATAGAGTAGATAGGGCATAGCTTGACAAACTTTGGAGTAGGGACCTGCGCCCAGGCCCAATCTAGTGATTGGGCAGGAGGGGGAGTGGGAAAGGGGCATTCCATCTATGGTTTTTGTGGGGTGGGTAGCCCAGGTTGGGGGTAGCAATGGTTGAGAGGTTCACATACAGGATCAGACACAATAGGATACATTATCAGAGGAAAAATTGATAGCCTCGGGAATTGTGTTAGCAGTTAAAGGATAAAAAATGTTACCCAATCTGAACTTGATTGCTGATTGAGCTAAGCAGGGCATTATAAAAATAAAATGCAATTTATTTAGTATTTTTACTACTAGGTAATCACGATGACTCTTGAAATTTTGAAATTTTGAAAATGCCCTGTGAGTCTATAGATAGGTTATATGGCATTGTATTACTTAAATCAGTTTAACAAGTTGAGTTCATATTATTGCCCATTTTAAAGTCCCTACCAAAATATTTCAACAAACTTTCAAATTTTCTGATTTCCTACTCCCAGAGAATTTGTCAAACAGTTGGTGGAACCGTGGAACATTGAACCAATCAACACCTCCAAATTTAGTGCTTAGGAACAGCTGTAACTGTCTTTTATTATCATGGACATATTCACAAACTTTTATCGACAATTTTATAAACAATTGGACAACACAACCCCTGCTGGTATTTAATGTCAATATACAATAGTGGCAGCAACTGATATATCAAACATAGAAAATCCATGCAATAGACAACTAATATTCTATGCATCTTTCATTACAACACCATATGTTCATCAAATGCTAATATTAACATTAGAAAAACACCAAACTCACAAGTAGTGCCTTCCAAGGGGTTTATACAACTGTAAAGATGGTGATTCCTCCTTTAAACAGAAGCAAGTATTGTAGCAACCTTAAAAACTATAAAATCTTTAATATTTTTTTTCTCAAAAATCAGACTAAACAAATCCAGTGCTCCTTAGGGATGTGTCCCCTACCCTGGTATCCCCATTTCTTGTAGGGGACATTTTAGTGACTCAGGAACGCCTAGGAAACGTCCCATCACTGTCCCCTTTTCATGCCTTTTTAAGGAAACATTTTTGAAACGTTTCAGAAACTTTAGGGGACATTAGGGGATGACTAACCATCTTCGAGATGGCTAGTGGACATCTAGGCATCCATCAACAGTCTTTGGGGATGGCTAACCGCCCCGTGCGACCAACAAAGTTTGACATGGTTTTAAAAAAACAACACATTTTTAATTAATATTAATAGTAGTGGAAGGAAATATAGATATTATTTTTAAGTTTCATACATGTTTTCATAGTAGTAAAATCTATACTCGAGGGAGAACAGATTCCAACTTTCAAATTATGTTGTGGTTCCTTGTACTACATTCCAACATTTGTTCTGGGAATAGTAATACATCCCATCAAGCCCATTTCATGAAATTAACAATCACATACAACTAGGCCACATTCAATTCAGTTATCAAATTATATTGGGAGATATTTCATTATAACATTGTTTCTTAGTCAGCTCTCCTGCCGTCCGTGTTTCCACAATTTTCAGGAGTTCCATTGTTCTTATTTTTATAATTGTATTATTTATAGCTTACAATCTTTTACCATACATGTGACTCCATTTCTCGAGGAAATCAATCTTTAAGGTTTATGTACTAGTCTATGCTCCAATTTTTGCATTCATGTTTCCTTGGCCAATTGCAACTTCAATTGAATTTGTATACCTTTTTCAATAAATGTAAACTAATCAAATTGGAGACTTTTTGTTTTGCATATGGTTTTAAGTTTACGTATCTTTTTCAATAAATGTATTTCATGCATATCCTAAGAGCATTGTATCCCATGGAAACACTTCATGTCAATTCTCATGTAAAATAAGTCACTTTTATAATTTTGTTTGTTCCTTGCTAAAAATAATTAATTAAATACAAGTTGCCTTTAAAATGAAAATCTATAGACAACTTAATTAAACTAATTAATTATTCCCTTGCAGCATCCCAAATAGCCTACACGAAATAAAATAGGCTAAGGGTCTTTGCCAAATTAATTACTCTTTAGAAGGGGACATTGCACCCATCTAGTTAAGGTACGCTTCACCTTGAAGCTTAATTTAATAATTTATTGGCAATGCTAAATGATTCTGTAAAAATTGCATTCACTCTTTGACTTTGCACTGCTTAGAACTTTCTACATGTTCGCTATATACTTCTTAAGAGATTCAGTTTGGTTGATTCCCGTCTCACTAGAAATCTAGAACCCTCTTATTGTCCTTATTGCAAGCTGTTGTCTCTCCGATAAACCCTTGGGATGATTTAAAAGATATGAGATTAAGCTAGCTTTCTTTAAAGGAGACATAGAATTTGAGTAGAGATTTAAGGTTATAATTCAGCAAGAAATATAAATGGTCACAAGCATATCCAATAGCAATACAAAAAATGTCAAGTCCTCTGTTGCCCTTAGAAATACAGAGCAGATAAGATAAGATAAGATAAATTATTAATGTCCAACAAGAGACCACCAAAAGGGTCTAAGGGATTGGAAGTGTACAAAAGCAACCGCCAACAGCAGGAGCACCAAATGGTGTCCAGGGAAAGAACCAAACAATAAAGGAGGCAGAAAGCAAAAGAGCCGAATAGAGCAACAAATTGCCTTAACCGGGCGAGAAGAAGTCCAACACCGAAGGGTACAGATCGGGGCGAGAAAGGACCCTGGATCGCCGCTGAGTAGCTCTAGGGGTGGAGTGTTGTTGCTGCCGACTGGAGAACGAGTGCAACTGCCGAGTGTGACTGCTATGGGGTCTCACAGTCTTGATGTGCTCAAAAGAGGGAGGACCAAGCGGACCAAGAGGACAAAGGATTTGGAGAATCATGTTGAATTGGGGGATACATATCAGAAGCACCTTAAAGCATTGCACAGAAACAAAAAACTTCTACAAAACCCTTATATATCAGGTTTGCCGGTATCCAAAAAGCATTGTCAATGATGTACCCTATTTATTTGAGCAATTTGTAAGTGGACTTTATATTTCAATTCTTGGAAGTAGGGTGGTGCACAACCCCTTATAACATTGTATATCTAATAGCCAAATTGAGATTGAGAAAAATGTTGTGAGAGATATCTCTATTGTTTTGCTAGCAAACAGTCCCCATGGCTTGAATGTATTCCCTTGGCAGAATGGTGGTAGAACACAAATAACCACAATAAACTAAAATGACACCAACTGGAGCACTCTATGAGTGCTTACCACCATTGACCGGTTTGTATTTGGGACTATTTGAATTTTAAGGAGTAGAAGATGATGTCAGGACTCAGCACTACTAGCTGGTCCTCAAAAGCTAAAAGGAGATTTTTACCATGGCCTAACACAAGATGAAAGAGCAGGAAGATGAATAGAATTGATGGCCACGTTGAGGTTGTTGTTGGGATAATTGTATGTACGAGTTGACATGTAATAAACTATTATGTTAATCTTGGTTGTTAGTAACCGAGAGGTTAGATTGCTACGACATGACATTTCGGTCGTGTCCCTTCGGATAGAATGTATACCCTCTCGGGGGATAGACACAGGCATTGTATTGTGGGGTATGGTGCTAGGCTTGTACTTGTGAATCTGAAATGATGAATAAAGCATCTATGTTCTCTGGCATTCTTTGAGTTACTTGTTATTTTGTATTATGTTTCTGCAACACTGAGATACCCCAACGGGTAAACATTTGGCGTCGTTGCCTTTAAAGAATTGCGGGTGAGAGTAACACAGCGTGAATGGCGGAAGGGAAACAATGGGTCAGCCAATAGAGAGCAATCAAGACGAAGAGAGCTAGAACGAGGAACTCTTCGAAGGAGAACGAGCATTAACCAATGACTTCACTGCACTACTGCAAGCGTTTGTCGAGACACATGTCCGAAGGGAAGCGGAGCGAGAGGAAGTACCAAAAGGCGCTGTGTGGGATGCCCTACATGTCAATCGTGTAGTGAACCATCTACTGTCTTACCTCCCAGAGTTGTTGGCGCAAACATTCCTGGCCCTTCAAAATCAGCGTGAGGAAGTACACCGAGAGGCCAGGCGGCAAGAAATACTGAGTGAGTACTACCGCTGGAAAGAAGAAGAAGACCGTGATGAATCCCGCCAGAAGGGAAATATGAAATAAGACCGGAGAAGGAGAATAAATAAAGAACACATTGTCATGAATATGTCGTAAACATATGTGGCATGGAAAAAAGTCTGAATAAATAAAAAGTGTTCTTTTAATTTATCATGTGTTGATATTTCTTGTGGAGATATAAATAAAATATTTATGCCAAATCAGTTAAATAAAGATAGGAATAAGAAGAAGGAAGTAGAAGGGGAGATTGTTAGAAGAAACGTGTTGTTGCGGCAATAGGCCGAGAGAAGGCAAAGACTCCGAAGGATCGCCGAAGGACGATCAGAGGAGGTTGACGGTGACGTCATCGAAGAGGGAAATTGGGAGAATTCCGTCGAAGAGACTAGGAACTTATTGGGAAACTTAACCTTAACTCCACGTACGGAGGCAAGGGAGGCCCGAAGAAGGGAGAGAGAAGAGATCGAGGGCAGAGGGGCAGAGGATACGAGTGCCACCACAAGTACCGAAGTGATTGAGGGGCACAGGGATCAAGGCAGCCTGCCAGGCTCAGACACTCCTACTGGGTCAGAGACACCAAGTAAAGAGACAAAACACTGCAAGTAAGGGAACACCATCCACTGTACCGACACAACCGGCAGTAGTAATACAACCCATGGTACCTAGCCAGCCGAACGTACCACCAACACAACCAGCACTTGCGCTAGCAATCATGGCAGGACAAAAACAAAAGCTACCCAAATTTTTGGGCGACGGGAAAGAAGACCCCGAACGACACTGTAAGAGGTGTGAGACAATATGGATAGCCAACGGGGTTACAGATCAAAATGACTGGCTGAGGCAATTTTCGGCTACCCTGAGAGGTGTGGCCATTGACTGGTATTCGAACATTGATCCAACGAAGGTAACCATATGGAAAGATCTAAAGAAAGAATTTCAAGAGGAATTCTGACTACTCCGAGATGACAACAAAATAGTAGCAGAAATATACAGCACAAAGCAGACAAAGGAAGAGACAGTCCGTGGATACGCACAGAGACTCAAGGAACTGGTGGGAAAAATGGAAAGCCCACCAGCAGAAGGATTAAAGAAGAGATGGTTCATCGAGGGCCTCAAGCCGGCTCTCATGAGAAAAATGAAGATAGTACCTCCACCGTCATACATCGATGCATACAATCGAGCAATGGACCTCGAGAGCGAAAACAAAACGGCAAAGAAAAAGAAGAATAAATCATCAGAAGATGATGATTCTGACGGAGAGGCAAGTAGTGAAGAATCCGGCAAGAAAATAAAAGCCCTCCAGAAAGACATGTTTCGGATGATGGAGTTTAAGACGATGAACACCCCCACCAGAGGCGACGAAGGGGACTTATGGTGCACGGACTGTAGGGAAGAGGGTCACACAAAGGGATCCTGCTCAAAAAAACAATTTTGCGATATCTGCCAAATTGCCGGACATTCCACCAAGGAATGTCCGTACAATATGAGGACCAGAGGGCCTCAACAGATATTAATGACGCAGGAAGCATCCACCTCAGCTTCAAGAGCCACAAACACAAATGCCAACGCAGCATCATCTGACAGTTTTAGGAACAATTGGCGTGGAGGAAGAGGCGGGAACAACAACAATAACAACGGGGGCCGTAGTCGCCTCCAATACGATACAAGTGGACGACCAATGATACAGTGCCATAATTGCAATCAATGGGGGCACTTTGCAAGAGACTGCACGAAGGGAGAAGTACCGCAGTTTCTATGTAGATGGTGTGGCCCAGGAGACCACGATGATGCAAAGTGTCCTTAGCCAGGAGTGAATCTCTTGAACATTGAAGGCAACGCGGAGGAAATTTTGGCCATCACTTGGGCACAGGCAAAGAAAATGACCTACCCCGATCTTGAAGTTGAGACAAGGAGAATGCAAGAAGCGAAGGCTGACATCGAGAAGGAAATGATGGCCGAGAGAAGAGAAACAAACGATAGCGCCAGTACCTCTCTAAGGGTTTTGACGGAACAGAACATCATACGACAGGTGTTGCAAGCAGAAATTCCCATGGAAAACAATTGAAAACAACTTTATTAGGTGTGACATCATCGACGAAGGTATCAAGTGGGCCAGAAGGAACCCACGGAGAAAACCCTCTCAGGAAGGAGGGCACTTTCAGAACAATAGAAAACCCTCTCAGGAAGGAGGGCACTCTTGGAACAACAGAAGACCCCATGTTACTCGCGGTGAACACAGGAAGGCACCTTGCAGTGGTAGAAATGGGCATCCTCGGATCCATTCTGACAGACACCATTGTGGACGGAGGTTCCGGTGTCAACATGCTCTCGGAGGAAACATGGCGACGACTCAGACATCCCCCGTTGTGGCCACCCACGTTCCAACTAGTCGGCACAGTGGGTCACGATCGACACACAACCCTTTGTTCTCGACTTTGTAGTAATACCATTAAAGAAGGGCTACGACACTATACTAGGGAGCGGTTGGTTGGTAGAGGCAAGAGTAAACCAAGATTGGAAAAGGAATACTCTCTCAATGGAAAAAGGTAGTCGGAAATTCATAATTGACTTATGGACACAGATGGTAAGCGAGGACATGGTGTCATCATCTGAGTTCGAAGGAGAAGATGAAATAGACGAAGGAAAGCAGCGGATGGAACTGAACGAGGAAGGAATCTTAGAAATAGAGGGGTACTTGGACGATGACATGGATTCACTAAACGGGCTTTTCCATTGGCAGATGGAAGACTATGAATTGAGACACTGCAACATGTTATAGATAGAGGAAGAAGAGGAAAAGTCCATCTTTCCACCACAATACGGAGAGTATAAAGAGGGAGAGCTCCAAATCCGAGAAACTCCAGCACATCAATTTGATAAAGAGAAACCGATCAAATATGAAGAGCCTTTAGTAAAGACCATGAATTTGGGAGATGAGACCAACCCAAGGAACATTTTCATAGGTGATGATTGGAATCCCGTCCTGAATGCAGCCGCATTTAAAATCTTCATAGAGTACAAAGATGTGTTTGCCTGGACGTATAAAGACCTAAGGGGGGTACCGCCGGAACTGTGTGTTCACCGAATTCCATTGGTAGGAGGGGTACCCGTACGGAAACGTCCGTACAGAATGAATATAAATTATGCAGCCCGTGTCAATGAAGAAATCGAGAGGATGCTTGGGGCAGGCATCATATTTCGGGTATAGACGAGTGAGCGGGTGTCACTCATTGTGATCTCGCTGAAAAAGGACACCAGTCAAATAAGAATATGTGTGGACTTTAGGTGTTTAAACGCAGTTACAATCAAAGATCCCTTTCCAATCCCTTTTACAGACAGTATCTTGGAGGAAGTAGCGGGACACGAGATTTAATCGTTCATGGATGGATTCTCAGGTTACAACCAGATATCCATCGCGGAAGAAGACAAGCTGAAAACAACTTTCATAGTGGAAGACGGAGTGTACGCATACAACCGAATGCCCTTCAGACTATGTAACGCCCCGGCGACTTTACAAAGAATCATCCTGCAAATCTTCGACAAGATGTCTGTGGGGAATTTCAAAGCCTTACTCGATTGGTCTATTTTCAGTGGCCAAGACACACACATGGTAGCCCTCAGAGAGTGCATGGAGAGGTGCCGACGGGCGAGATTAGCTCTCAACCCCAAAAAATGCAGATTCATGGTGCCCCAAGGGAAGTTATTGGGACACATAGTATGCAAAGCAGGATTGAAAACAGACCCAGACAAGGTACGGGTAATCCTAGAAATGGAGCCCCCAACGGACGTAACTGGGGTCAAGTTGTTTTTAGGACAAATTGGGTATTACAGACGATTTATTAAAAATTTTGCCCAAGTATCGTACCCACTAGACGGCCTGAACCAGAAGGGAGAACCGTACACATGGGCCACAGAACAAGAGAAGGCATTCGAAGAGTTGAAAGAAAGATTAGTAGCCGCACCAATCCTGGCATACCCCAACTAGGATAAGGAATTCCATGTCCATGTGGACGCATCGAATTTCTCTATTGGGGCAACATTAGCGCAAACAGGAGACCACGGGTTGGACCACCCTATCTACTTTGCAAGAAAACTTTTGTCCAAAGCCGAGAAAAATTATAGCACCACCGAGAGGGAAGCACTCGGAATGGTCTACGCCGTACAGAAGTTCCAACATTATTTGCTGGTGACCCCATTCGTCTTTTATGTTGACCACTAGGCGTTGATGTATCTGGTGAACAAGCCCATAATTCAAGGGCGAGTGAGTAGATGGCTACTCTTGTTACAAGAATTCACGTTCAACATTATAGTACGACCCGAGAAAAGCCATGTATGTGCAGATCACCTTTCAAGAATTAAGTCTGGTGAACCTCCGGAAGGTGTCAACGATGACTTCCCTGACGCACACTTATTTAGAATTGCCGTGTTACCAACATGGTACAACCGGGTGAGAGAAGGAAGCTAGTATTACAAAGTAAAACATTTCAGCTTAGTAATGGACTATTATATAAGATGGGACCCGACCAAGTCCTTCGCCGGTGCGTCATGGAGGAAGTCCAAGGGGTACTACGAGAAGAACATGAAGGTCTAGCAGGAGGACACATGGGGCCAGACACAACGGCTCGGAAAATACTACTAGTGGGATTATGGTGGCCAACAATCTACAATGACGCAAGAGAATGGGCGGTGGGCTGCGATACCTGTCAGAGAACAGGGAAGCCTCTCAAGAGAGATTTCATGCCCCTAAACCCATCCAATGCCCAGGAATTGTTTGAACTGTGGGGACTTGACTTTGTGGGGCCACTGAAGGCAAGTAGGAAATGACGGTGTAGATACATTGTAGTAGCCACAGAGTACCTCACAAAATGGGCCGAGGCATGCACCCTCTCGGATAACTTTGCATTGAGTACGGCGAAATTCATATATGAACAGATAATCACACGCTACAGCATACCAATCCAGATCATGAGCGATTGAGGAGGCCATTTTGTTAACCATGCGATAAAACTACTCACCACGGAATTCAAGATTTTCCATTCTCTCAAGTCCATACTATCCAAGAGCTAATGGACAAGCTGAAGCCACCAACAAAATATTGGTGTCGGTAATATACGAGTCTTGTGGGATCGAAAAGGAAGATTGGGAGGAATGATTGCCGTCTGTGCTATGGGCATACCGTACCTCATATAAGGTTACCACAGGACACACACCCTTCCAGCTAATGTACGGACAAGAGGTGGTTGTGCCGGTGGAATTCATGGTACCAAGCCTCAGGATTGCCATCAAGAATAAGTTAGGGGATATGGAAAGTCCAAGGGAGAGACTCCATAATCTCAACAAATTGGATGAACGACGTCTTACAACACTGTGGGCAAGCGAGGTAGCATAGCAGTGATGGAAGGTATGGCATGACAAACACTTGAAAAGGACAAGATTCACTCCCGGACAATTCGTGTTGAGGTACAACGGACGCAATGAAATCAAGCCCGGGAAATTTAAAGTCAAATAGTTGGGACCTTATAAAGTACGCGAAGCTGGCGATAATGGAGCCATTAAGCTATGAACGTTGGACGGACAGGTGATACCAGACCCAGTTAATGGTTCGAAATTGAAACTCTATCATGGGGTCACACCAACAACCAAAAGATTGGAGGAAAAAATTGCAAACCTCAACACCAGCAAGCAGCAGTAAAGGCACAAGGGTTTTACAGTCCGGGAGTCCGCATTGCCGGAAGCATGGATAGTACAAAGAAGAAAATTGGCCTACAGCCTCAGACTCAGAAGGATGAGATCATGTGGAAAAATATCACATTTGAAGGGCTGAATGGTTTCGAGTGCCGGACGTGGTGGAAGAGACTTCTGACACACATTTTCTCAAAGGGCAGTTACGCAAAGCACAGGTACACTGGGCGATCCAAATGCCCTTGTTTTCTATCAAAGAATATGAAGGCCCTCTTAGGGGCATGATAGATACATTTGATAGGTTTAGCAGGAGCAGCACTTTGAAATATTGCGGGACAAAGATACAGGTTAAATTTACTATAGGCGAGATCTCAAGGGTCTTTGGCATACCTGGCACGCACGGTAAAAAGATAGATTTGAAGCCTCGAAAAATGTCCCGAGGGGACAAGGAGTACATAAAGCTGGTGTCGAGGAATTTATCTCAGAGCGAGTTTGAGTCCATAGCAGGAGCCTCTGCAAAGAATCACGACATCAAGAAGTCCTTCGTGGCTCTAGGAGATTGGAGGTGCCTCATGGATATCATCAAAAGCAGACTGACAGGTGCGAGTAGGGCTTCTGATATTGCCATAGCACATCTTGTTTTTATGAACGGGCTCAGGAATGGTATTGTGTACGACTGGGCATCTATCCTAGCGGAGAGGATGTTTGAGTTTATGACACTCCAGCATCGGACCTTCTACATGCCTCACTTCGCCATTGGCTTATTCCTTAACATTGCTAGAGAACAGATTCCACTGGACAAGTTGAGGCCAAAGCCAGTTGACATAGCCACAGGAGAGCCTCCTATCTTCCATTGGCACCATCTTGATACAGGAGGGACACAGGCAGGCTTGAAAAGGAAGCGCCAAGCCCTCTCGGAGTGGAAGGAGAGAATGCAGATAGTGGCCGAGAGGATACTAGTGAGGACTCGGAGGCCAGTGAGAGTGCTACAGTAGGAGACTTGGACACACTTGGTATGGAGATACCCACTCCGCCCTTTGAGATTGTACCAAATCAGATTTTGTTCACGCTGCCAGACATTGTTGCTCAAGTGCTGTCATCCGTACCAGTTGGTACTACCTTGGACTCAGTTCCGGTACCTCGGTTCGGAGAGTTGAGAGCTCCAGTTGACATGACACCAACTAGCGAGAAGGCAGTTACAGTGTTTGAAGCAGTAGGATTGGCAGAAGATACGGAAGGGACAACAATGGAGGATAGAGCTGTATTTCCGAGAGAGGAGTTAGAGCAGCCATGGCCAGAGAGTGAGTCTCACGTCACTCTAGATGTGGTTGGGACAGAGGCTTTTGTGAAAGTGGGCCCAGGGGTGTTGGAGGAGCCATCGAGGGAGCCATCGATGGAGAGCAGGGACGCCTGCGTGATGATTTGGCTAGATCAGTTCAAAATGCCCCCAATAGCATTGGCAGCATCCATCTCTCTTTCACCACAGCGAGCGATGGTAGTTCATCCCAAGGTAGTAGATCTCGACTCTGTGATGTCACCAGTTAGACAGGAGCAGGAGATGGAGATAGAGGATGTATTCGAGAGGCAGGTTTTGACAGAGAGACAGGGACAACAACACGAGGCCAGTAATGAGGAGCTGTGGGAGCCGGCTGGCGGGTCTAGGTCCACGAGGAGTGGGTTAGAGCAGTATTTGACGGAAGTAGTTGCAGGAGTTGAGAGGGTCATAGCCTCAGCAGAACTCTAGGCTCACGAAGAGGTCGTGCAGGAGTTGGAGTGCCTCTTGACCTTCGTACGGGTAGGGTGTCCGATGGCCTTTGCAGAGTGCTTTGAGTGGAGAGGATGGCCTACCAATGAGTCCCTCGCCATGTTGGAAGATTGGGCTCTCTGGGAGGCAATGGGGGAGAGTAGGATTCAGTCCCTTCTACACGAATTGGAACAGGCGTTTCGTGAGGGGTATTTTACTCTCCGGCGTGCTGAGCATGTCTCTTCAATCCATGAGGCTACAAAGTTGGCAGCACAGGCAGCTCGGGAGGAGGTGGCCTCACGTCTTGCAGCAATGGAGGCAACCTTGGTTAAGGAAACATAATCTTGGGCAGTTGAGCAGAACAATATGGCAGTTGAGCAGAGTAGGATGATGACTGAGCTAGAAACCCTTCGAGCTAAGTTAGAGACTTAGCATACTGAGTGGGCTCTGCTCGAGACTTGCCTTGGTAATGCTCTAGAGAGTGTTGATGCGAAGGAAAAAGCAGTACTGGAAGCAACAGGAATGGTAAGGACGGTGATGGAACTCAAAATGCCAGCATAACATGATTTGCAGTTGCAGACAAGTCAGGTGTACGAGTTGCGGGCTCAGGTGGCTTCCCGAATAGTAGCGTTAGCACCATCTTCATGAGGGACGCTTCCTACACCCCCTCCTGAATAGTACTTTTGATGTAGGCTCAAGCTTCATTCCCATTTTGTAAGTCGTCGGAGATGACTTGTTTTTTTGGGGGGGGATGATGTTGTCGGGATAATTGTATGTACGGGTTGACATGTAATAAAGTATTATGTTAATCTCGGTTGTTAGTAACCGAGAGGTTAAACAGTTATGACACGACATTTCGGTGGTGTCCCTTTGGATAGAATGTATACCCTCTCGGGGGATAGACACAAGCATTGTATTGTGGGGTATGGTGCTAGGCTTGTACTTGTGAATCTGAAATGATGAATAAAGCATCTATGTTCTCTGGCATTCGTTGAGTTACTTGTTATTCTGTATTATGTTTCTGCAACACTGAGTTACCCCAGTGGGTAAACAGAGGTTGGAAGATTAGGATTGATGGCCACTTTGAGGTTGGAGAGTTCATCTTTCTTTGGAATCATCGATACAAAGAAATTGCTTAAAATCAACATAAAAAAACAAGCTTGTTTCTAATTCTATGATCCATGCAATGTACTCTTATCATATTAAAAAACTGTGGCTTACAAGTTAGAGATAGCACCCTCTTCCATTTTCTATCCTGCCTTCCATGTATCGAGTGTGAAAAAGTTAATTTGTGATTGGATTCCACCATGAGCAGATCTTTAAAATCTGAGAAAGGCCAATATCTTTTAAACCTTCAGGAGCAACGGATCATCAGGTAAAACAGTTATATAAAATGGAAATTGATGAATCAAGTATCAGAATTTGCCTACTTTTGTAAGTCCTTTGCTTAGAACTAGAAGCATTGCGAACTTGCACGTGTTGAGGGAAACTTTTTTTTGAAGATGGAGTGCATTTTATGCTTCTTATTCTCCATATATCATAGACATATTCAATTTCTGGAGTAGCCAGTATGTGGCTTACTGCACACATGATCCTTAGTTTTCTTTTTTGGTTAGTTGTTCATATTAGTGGATTAAATCTTACCCCAACGTGAGGTAATTATTCTTAAATGTGGAGACAGGTCTTCATTTAGAAATCATTTTGTATGAAATTTTTCTTTTTGGTTCACTAAATCTAGAAGCTCCTTGAAGAATTACTGTGCTTTCTTATTTCAGTATCATGTCACCCTACTTCATCTATTATTTGGCATCCATTATGTTCTGCTTTATTTCGGTATCATTATGGACATTGTTTCCTGGAACATCATTAGTGGAATTTCAGTCACAAAATTAGAAATGTCATAACATTCTGATGATTGGAGGTTGAAGGATTGTGTTTCTCTTGGCCATAACTTGTTGGCTCTTTAAGAAAATGTCTCCATTCATTTTAACCCTTGGGCAATCTATATCAATGTTATTAAGGACTTATGCCACTTTCTCTAATATTATGCTTACTTGGGTGCTGCTACCTTTACCTTCACTGATGGGTTTTGCCCTACTATCATCCATGCAGTAACTACTGATCTTGAGCAGAGAGATAAGATAAGATAAATCTATTAATGTCCAACAAAAGACCACAAAGTGGGTCCAAGGGACTGCTGAAAACAAGAGAAGGGGCCAGCCCACAGCAGGAACCCCAAATGGTGCCCGAAGAAAAGTAGAAAAAACCACAACCAAACGAGGAAAAGAGAGGGGAAAAAAAGAGGGGAAGGGAGCCCCCCCACAGGGAGAGTCCCCAATCTCTACTACAAAATCTGCGCAACCATGAAGTACCCCAACGCCATAGAACTAGCAGGGTGCCTGGACTGCTTCTGACGCCTCCTGGAGGGGAAGAAGACTGCTGCTGAAGAGAAATCTTCCGAGGTTTCACATGCCAAGGATGACTAGAGGGGGGACCAAGCTGTTGCTTGGTGCCATGCGCTGAGTGAAACCTGGAGAAGGGGGAGGTGATAAGCTGACAGGGCTGCATGGTATCATGGTGCTGATGCTGAAGTGAGTTGTCTCGGAGCCTAATGACTTCTTGAATGAAAAGAGCAAGGCATCTTTGGTCCGTGAATCTGAAAGATGTAGAGAGGGACTGAACCTCCTTGAAAAGGCAGTAAAATCGACCTCTGATCTCATAGTATGTAGGGCAACGGATATTGAAATGTTCCTTGGTCTCAACCTTGGCCTTACTACATAACTGGCAAATCCTGTTCTCTCTGGCCAACTGATGATCAGTTTTGATGTGGAGACAATGAGAACCCACTCTGAGAGATCCGAGGGGGATCTGGAGGGAATGTGCCCAGTGGTGGGATAAGTAAGAGATACATCTTGGACTCTTTGAGAAATGACTTATTATTCAACATTTTCTTTTCCCTTTTAGCAATTAATCCCAGCTGAGTTTCGGTTTTTGAGGCCGCACTATTTTATATTTTGTTGCACTTTTTCCAAATTTTTAGATGGTTATATTGCATATATAATGTTAGACTGTAATTTGTAAACAGGCATGCACTGCTTATGCTAATGAGATAGTAACAGCATGTTAATTATGTCCCCAAATTAACTTATACAATGTAATTTACAACTACCACGTAACATTTTCATACAATAATAAATGCAAGATTACGCTCATTGAAATGTTTACTATTCAATTCTCTCAATCTCTATGCATTTGTTCTTCTAACATTTGGTCTTAGAGCAAGGATACTATAGGAGAGGATATGCTAATTCAGATCAAGGAACTCATGAAAGAGGATATACTAATCCAATCCATTTGGAAGGGAAACAATTGCTGTCATCAATTTTTTGTGCAGGGTCAGTGGCTTTTTAGGGCTAACTGGGCAATTTTTTGTACGAGTGAGTTTTATTTAAAGATTGTTGTGCTGACCATGTGAAGTCCGTAAGGCTTGCTGTTGAGGCAGCTCACAGTAGACTTTTACAAGGCAGGTAAAATGGCGAGAAGACAGGACTATGCAGAAGCCATTACAATACAATTGTGATTCAAATTCTTTTTATATATTTGTTGTTATGTTTAATTATTGGGAGCAAAAACATTGTGAGATGTTATGTCCCCTTTTTGACATGGGATTTAATAATAAATAATAAAATAGGAAATAAAAATGATATATAATATAATTAAAATTTAACTAAGTTTAATGAATGGTCAAAAGGCATGAAATGAAGAGTTGTGACTCCCTCAAACATGTGATATAGAAGGGAGATAATTTCATTTGAGAAGGATATCCATGGATCATCATCATTGAATCAATCATCAATGGGCAATGAAGGAAGCAATCAGTTAATTTCAAAATGAATGATTTATTCCCAAAAGGCAGCAATGAAGGGTGGTGACTCATTTCTTGTGACAGGTGGTGAATCATTACTTGTGATGGGTGGTGACTCCTTAACAAAATGGATATATAAGGCAAATCGTTTCATTGAGAGAATCATTGAATAAATCATCATTTTATAAAGGAAATGAGCATTCAATCAATTAATTGGGATTAGAACATTAAATAAAGCAATCAATAAATCAGCAGAGGTTGAATCAACAAAGTAGACAAACAAGCAATCAAATCATCATCAGTTCATCTTGGAATCAGCAAATCTATTCAAGCACCAATCATGCAAGAAACTCAATCATCTCAGAAATTCATTTTGAAGTATCAATTTATTCAGCAATAAATATAAAACAGAAATTCTTTGAAGCATAATCCATTAAAGCATCAAATCAGAAATAATCTAGCAAATACATCAATTCATCAGTTTTGAATTCAACTATATAAGGCATCAATGCTTTTGAATCTTGCTTATAAAGTTGTGGCTGGGTGATTAAGTTGGAAGTGACCACTTGAGAATTATTTGTATTTAATTCCTCGGGATGATTTAGTGGATACTTGAGGCTGAAATATTTTTGAAAGTTTTATCATCACTGGCTTGAGCTCTTTATTGTGGGCGTAGGCTCTTTAACTCAGACATCTTTTGCAAATTTGACACAAAGCTTATTGAAGGATCATATTTATGCTAGCCATGATGATGTAAGGAATACTGAGGTCTTTTCCTTTGAAGTCTGTGGAGTCTTAAGATTGACGTAGCCAAATTGAATTCTAATAAAGTGGTTGCCAATGTTGATTGGAAGAAGTTTGGGAGATAAAAAGTACAGCTGAAGGTCTTTGGAGTGACATGGTATTGCTTTTAGTGCAGCCGCTGGGAATAATTCTACTTGGAGGTTGACTGAACTATCTATCTATGGCCTGGGAAGTACCTGAGTCAAGGTGTAATCAAACATTCCTCAGTGCTGGAGTTTAGTTTTCAATATTCGAGGTCTTCAAATATGGAGGGACTTATTTGATATCCGACTTTAATTGCTGATGTGTGTATGTGAACTGCTCTTGAAATTTATATGAAAGTATCTGGTATCCTGCTGATTGCACATCTGAAGATATGTGGAGTCATTGAAGATTCCTTTTCTCTGTAATCTGGAACAGGTCAGAAATAAGTGCTTCTATGTTTTCCTAAATTTAGATTCCTTTTCCTGTAATCTGGAACAGGACAGGAATAAGTGCTTCTATGTTTTCCTTAATCAAGTCTCAGTTTGAATAATTATGCAACTTATGGGCTTATTTCTGTTATGTGTTTGCCTTTGGTTCAATTATGTTGACTCCCCAACATTTGCTATTTATTTCATTACAAAATCTTCTGTAAATCTGAGCATATGCAACTCAAAACCCATTGAAAAAGAACATGGGAAAGAATACAAATTTTCAGTGAAAAAGTGTAGAAGGGATATTCATTATCCTGATCAATAAGCAAGACCTTCAAATCTGATTTGGAACTCAGAAAATGAACAATACAGCTTGTATACAATTGTTTGACAAAATGTCAATATACTAAATCAGAAAACTCCGGGACGTCAAGGTTATATAAGTCAGGGGAACAGTTGAAGCATCCACCAACAAGATTAGTTAGCAGATTTTAGCAAATGTTTTCATTGTGCATTCTATTTATAAAATATTAATTGCTAATAATCTTTAATCAATTGGCATTTAGCGATAATTTTAGTTGTCCAAATTCTTGATTCTGGTCGCCACTCCCAGACCCCCTCATTTTAGTCAAATTTCTTATATGACAAGAGATCCCAATAACTAATGAGGGTTTGGGAGTGGAGACCCTAGTGGGTTTTGAGGGCAGCAATGATAAGCTGCACAAGGTTAGATGTGAGAAAAAACCAACAATATAGGGGGTGCATAATGGGTTCTTTTTTGAGAGAAAATGAGAAAAGAGAGTGAAGAGAGCAAAATGATATTTTTATTTGGCTAAATAATCTTTTTAGGGATATTTTAAGGTTTTCGGATGCAAAAAAAGTCAAAAAATGTCTTTATTTGTTACTTTTTGGAGCTCAGTGCCTTTGGGTATGCCTGTGACATACCTTGGGCAGACCCAGGTGTACCTCTGGGTAAACCCGTAATCTGATGTACCTGGTACAGGTGCGGGGCAGGTTCCAGGCATTCCCAGTAACTTAGCTTTTCACCAACAGTTGATAAATACTTACAATCAGCTAACAATCAATTAATGCCTCATATGTTTTATTTGCTGAAGCAGAATGACAAAATTGACAAAAAATAACAGTTTTATTAAGTGTTTTCCACAGCAGCCAAGTATCTTGTATGTATTTGCTGAGTTTAAGTGAGTATTGGCAGAGTCTCATTGATTTTTTTTGGCAGACTTAGCTCACAAGGTATAGACAAGTAACTCAACTATGTGAACCCACAAATTTGGCAAGTTCTTGCCGAGTTTTAGAATTATGTTTATTCAATCTGCTGCAAGTGCATCGTGTCAAGTGAGAACCCTTTTGTTGCTTAGTTTCAAATTAGTTAGCAGATTTTAGCAAATGTTTCCAGGTGAGGATTTGCAAAGGAGGTTCATATGTTTCTTTTTCTTAGTGTTTCCACTATTCTGGCTATTTTGCCTTGATAATGTGAAAGCTATTCAGATGTGCCTTCCACCGTATCATTTTACTGAGGTACACTAAGCTCCTACTCTAGCCAATGATGCAATTTTTCCTTGAGGACCTTAGTGGGGTGTCGTTTCCCGTTCTAAGTTTTCATCATCCAAAATTTTGAGTGTTTTTGTAGCAAGTATCAATTACTAATGTTATCAAGAAGGATGATGGTGAGGACCTTCTTGTACATTTTGGTCCATTTGGATCTTATTCTTGCAAAAACAATGTGTAAAAGAGCCATATGGTTGCTTGGAAATCTTTTAGAAAGAAAGACAATGCTTACTCATTGGAACTTTATATGCTTATATCATTGAGATGGTAAAAGAGACGGCAAGCCTGTTTTGTGGAATTCCATGCTAGTTGAATTTGAAATTGAACAATTCTTGAAAATGCTGCACAATACTTTCTAGTTTCTTGTTTGATCCATGTTGCTAATTTATCTTTTGTATCTTCTTTCCGTGCCATTGCCCATATATTTTCAAACATTGTAAATTGAATCCAATTGGCTTCCTTGCTTGGATAACTATTTGTGTATTTTATAATTTTCTACCTTTTAATTATTCAGATGACCTGATTTCCGTTGTACTACATCTCCAAGTTTTGGTTTTTTTGTTCTACATCTTTGTATGCAATGTGTCTTGATTAAAAAGGCATGGATTGCATCCATATTTTATGGAACCTTTGCACCATACCTTTATGCTCACTATATTTCTCCAAAATCTTTTTGACTCTCTTGCAAATTTGCTTTCACTTTTAATAATAAAAGCTTCAATATTGTTTGGTTCAATGCTTCTGAAATTTTCTTTGATATTTGCTTCTGTGATGTACATCAATTAAATCTTCACTGTTTTTGGGTGAAAATGTGAGCGCTTACTCTAAGCAGACTTTCAATTAATAATCTTCTATTTTTGGCATTTGGATATTCTTGTATCATTGTTGTTATAGATCCAATCCCGCTACCACAAGATGCATGCTCCAGTCATCCTTTATTGAAAATGATCTTTACCCATATAGGCAAAAGCTGGCTAAAATAAACAATTGTTCTTAGTTTTGGTTTCAAGATGGTTGTTTTTGATATCAATAAGCATCAAAGCTAGGGTGCTTTCCCTATATACAACAGCCAAAAGGGCGTAGAGTTAATTGGATTGACACTAGCAGCACATTAACAGCCAACTACCAATATAAAAAACATCAAAAACTAACCATCGGCAGCATCATAAAAAAGAAAGTATTACTATCATCTCTGGAACTCATGTTCAATGAGCTATTTAATCTAAATAAAGTCTTATCACAAGGCCACCTAGGGCCATAAGCAACATTAACAATATTTAAGCTATTAAAAGGATGGACCATAAACAGTAACCATACTAATAAAAGTCTTAACATAAGGCCATCTATGGCCATAACCAGCATTAACAGAAAAAAATAAAGGGAATTTATCCCTAGCGAGCATCTTTGAATTTGCAGCCAGCTTGATGGAGGACATTGGACCAATCTTCAGTGAGGAATTTGAACAGTTCCTTGTAATTTCCTTCATCACTCTTATCCGCTCCCAGGATCTTTTTCTGTGGGAGGCACAAGAAGATGGCTGAACTGTGCATAAGCCTCAAGATAAACTTGGAAACACTCCCAAGTTTCCTTTCAAGTTCAGTGACCCTGGATTTAACCTTTTCCATCTCATCAACAGTGGTGTTACATTTAGAACAGGTCTCATCCCGCTGGGTTCTACAGGTCCCTCCTGTCTTTGGTTTGTTCGCTTCCTCTTCTTCTGTGGTTGTTTATGCAATATGAATAATTGAATTTTATTTGAAATTCTGTAAATAAAAAGTTTTTCTACATTTAATGTGCCCAAATTATAAATATCCAGATTTTGCCCTATGTCACAATTTTTAATTGAAACAAAATAGGGTTAGAGATACCTTTCACTTTGATTTTGACCCTGCAAACAAGTTAGGAATCATTTATAATCATAATTCAGTAAATAGATCGCTTTAATTAGAAATAAGCCATATACTAGAAGTATAGATCTAATCACAAGCTTGCTTAAATTAGTTTAAGAAGGCTCAACCATAGAAGAGCTGAGATAGGGTGACTCAATAGGGAGCCCTAGAGTTCATCTACCCTAGGTCCAAGAGCGGATATACCAGCCCTCTTGGCCTCATGATGCCGTGCCATCCATCTGAGGTGGAGTACCTGGTGAGGTGTCTTTCCCCATCCCCTTTCCCCTACTTGTAATCCCCAAGTTTCTTTACCATGGTTGGTTACAGCAGTCAGATAGTATAAATATGCATAACATCTTGTATCCTAATTACATATTTCCTATGTCCATATATTAAACCAATCACAGATAGTAACACACTCTGAATCAGCAACATATATATTATGCTATGTCAGATAATTATAAATAACAATGCATATTAATTCAGAAGTATGCAGATGTACACAAAATAATTTGCACTTGTAAAGTATTATTGCTTTCTTTTAATATATGAGAGACTATATAGTAATATCATATTCCAATTTGATGATTGATTGATTGAATGAATGAATTCCTTTGATTTGATGATATGAGGTATTTGTGAGTCATGATTAGATAGTTGTTGATTTAATAAATTGATGCTTGATTGCTGAATTGTTCGCTTCCTTAATCCCAAGGTGAATTGATGATTGATATGGATTTGATGATTGTTTGCTTGATCTTGATGATTGATTGATATCATGAGGGATTAATGATTGCTGGATAAATGAAGGATTTGTCTTAATGGATTGATGAGTGATGATTGATACACGATCCTTTAATGTTTGGAATGAGTTCTCCGTTATTCTTTCTTGGTGAAAAGGTCACCACCTTTCATAAGATTTGAGTTACTGCTTCTCATTGTTGCTTCTAAGAATAATAAATAATTATCCTTTTCATGTCCTTTGAAAGAGTCACAATCTTTCTCAAGTACCACCCTTTGAAAGAGTCACAACCCTTCATCAATCATGTCCTTTGAAAGAGTGACAACCTTTCTTAATTACCACCATTTGAAAGAGTCACAACCCTTCATTAATTCTTCCCATTCCAATCTTCTTCCATTAATCTTTCCTTAGTTCCCATGCTTCCTCCTTCTTTTCTTCTTTTCCCCCTTCCAAATGAAGTTATCTTCTCCCTTTTATATCTCATGTTTGAGGGAGTCACAACTTTTCATTTCATGCCTTTTGACAATTCATTAAACTTAATTAAATTTTAATTGAATTCTTTTATATTTTAATTTAAATTTACTTATATTCTTTTTATATTTTAATACTGTTATTATTTATTATTAAATCCTTTTGCAAAAAAGGGGGACATTACACTACACTTGATTTTTCTAATGCCAATTTAATTAGCGCTCAAAATCTGTAATATGTGTCAAACTATGTGTCTTGTCATTGGTCTAGTTACTTTCTTTGTTTTTCACTAAATGCATGGTATAAGACTTCTAAGATAAACTAAACTTTATATTGCCTGTATAGTTTTGGCAAATAAAGTTCTCATATCTATAAGCTTGCAGTCCTTGGCACTGTCTTCCAGCTCCCTCACAATAGAGGAATGACAAACCAGTCTTTTTTGTTGTGGTCTGTGACTGACGATTGTTTTCTAAAAACTTTGGCACAATACCTTTTTTACACCTTAAAATGCCTTTCAGATCAGCAAATTTTGCCTGTAATTAAATAGAATTCCAATGAAATCTCATTACATGGTGTAGTGATCAGACTAATTTAAGAGATCTTTGCTTCATGGAAGCAATTTTTATAAGCTGGAAGTGTTAATAGAATGCAATCCTCTCGCAGCTCCACAATAAGGGGATGCAAACCAGTGTTCTTTATTATGGTTTGTGTCTGACAAATATCTTGTACCTTTCAGATACATGGTGTAGGATCAGAATAATATGATAGATCTTTGCCTCACAGCATATCTGGGAATTTTTAATAGAATGCAAGTGTTTGAAATTTTTAATGATTAAGTTTATACTGTTTATTGATTCTGCACTCCCTCTCTTTCACTTTCAATTTTCTTATACAGGTTTCTTAGTAAAGGCTTCCCTCCTGTAACAACTCATGAAGATGAACATTCTCTGGTGAATTATAGTTAACAGCTTCAATTAAATATAATTCAAGCCTGTAATTGGATAGTGTAGAATCTTTGTTCTTTCTCAAACTCGTTTTAAAAGCAACTTTTGTTCATCTAACAATGGCACCTCATGAAGATGAACCGCCTCTGGTGAATGATAGTTAACAACTTCAATTAAGTATAATTCAAGCCTGTAATTGGATAATGTAGACTTTGTGTTCTTTCTCAAACTTGTTTTAAGAGCAACTTCTTGTTTGTCTAAAAGCGGCAAAAACTCTTGGATGGCCACAAGCTCTGATGCCAATACTGTATCGAACTTTTTTATTTTATACCAAAGAAATTGTCAGAACATTGAAGTTTGAGCCCAATTTGTTATGTAATAAATCTGTCCACATAATATTATGTTGGTAATTGCACATTAATCTATTGAGTGCTTTCCGGTTTTTGAGTCAGCTAAATGTTGTGTCTATTTGGTTACTATTTTTGATGAATCTGCATTCATAAGTATTGCATGAATTCATTATAAAATGTTTCAAGGAGGTTTGACACTTCTATTGCAGGGTCTGATGAAGTTATAGAAGATGGTGAACCTCTCTGTCTTGGCAAAGAATTAACTCCAACAATGGAAGGGAAATCTGTGACTGCAACAGCATTGAAGTCAGCAGCTGAGCAAGCAAATCTTTTGGTAGATCAAGAAGAACACTATATTGAACATATAGTCTCCTCTGTTATTGAAAATCAGGTATTTTAATATTCATAGATAGCCATTAGACATTCGATGCCACATTCTGCAGGAAACTCAAGCAAAATGTTTGTTCAATCACTACAGATGAAGCAGCTAGAGGAGAAAATTAAGCATTTTGATGAACTGGAGATCATCACAGAGAAAAGCCACTCACAAATGGAACATATAACTGATAATTTATGCACTGATCGATTACATTTCCTTCAACAGACCTCAAGATCAAGATTTTCAGGAAGTCAAGGAAAGAAATTGGATGGAACGTAGCATTCTGGTTATGTTTAATAAAAGATGGTACTTATTATCATGATCATTCCTTCGTGCCCAACTTCTGTTGTACACTATGCTTGAACTGCAACACAAGGTGCAGAATATGGCCAAGCTATTGGTTATTCTTACCTGCTAGAATGACGAATCTTGTTATGGTAGAGAAGCTCCTCCTTGTATGCTGCACGTGTTCATTGCCATTGTCAGTTATACCATAGTCAGAGCCACTGGATAAAATACCATTCACACCATTTGTAAATTATAACCTGTTGTCATTCTTCAGATAATGAAGACTTGGCAATACACAAGTTGGCCATGATCAAGCATATGGCATTCATTCTACACAGGAACACCTTTGATCACTTGATGTGTGGATAACACCATTGTAACTGGTGTTAAATCAGTTGCAGTATTCAATTTGGCTGTCTGTCTTTAATTATGCAAATGCTTCAGACCATTATTTCAGGGCATCTCCGAGAAGCACACTCACCCTCTCTGACCCTAACCTTGTATCACATTTCTGGTATGATTTTAACTAACTTTGTTTTCACATTACCAGTGGAGGTTTGCATCTTGATGGAACTCTAGATTAAAACTGTGTAGATCTGGATCTAAGGATAGCAAATTATTACTTATCTAGTAGAAAGGTACAAATGAATGTATGTAAACTAGTGTGGGAGCATTGAGGAGTTACAACAAAGAACACTTGGGAGATTTTAAGAACCAGAGAATTTAGGGCTGTCTTGTCCAAAATTGGAATTCACGATACCTTGTATTAATGAAAACTTGTAGCTTGTATTCCCATATTTTTAACATCTTAGTGATGCGCTTATAGAGATTAAGCCAATAAGCTTCTTTTGGGTAAGTATACAACGATGATGCAAAAGTTCAATTACAATAATATACACACTGTTAATTGATTTTTTTGGATGTTTTAAAGAAAGAATCTAGGATTATAGAGGTGTACTAATATGCATGCTATATGTTCAGGTAATTGCACTTGTTAATGATTATTGTGTGTTCATATTTAAACCACAGTTTGTAACTTCGACAGGAGCAGCAAATGTACTATTAGCATATTGAAAATACACACCTGAGGTTGTCTTAGAGCACAGCAACGAAACCTGGGTTTTCTAAGACATTTTATAAATTTATTTACTTAGCAATGTTCAATAGAACCAAGCATACGCCATTCAACAATCTTATATTTTTTGCATTGTTAGTTTGAAACTATCTATCTCACAAACAACTATTACTAGTATTTTTTTAATAGTAAATAAATTGAGCCAAGTGGGGTGTGCTGAAGTGGTTGGACCACTTGGTTCTTATGATGGAGACCAAGGTTCAAATCATACAGGTAGGACGGAGTGATGAATGACATGCTGTCATGGCCCATTTCCAGTTGATCCAAGTTTGTACATATTAGCCTGTTATTGTCTATTTCCCTTGGTTTTGTTTGCTTTCCTATTTTTAATCAGAGTTTTGGATTTTTCCATCCTGTCATGCCTTCCATCCTTTCCTTGCTTCACCATTGTATTTGTAATAGGATTTGATAATATTATCCAAATAATGAGTGAAAGAATTAAGGTTGGATTTGCTTAAATATTGACTTTGGACATTACAGTCGTATCAAAGTTGGTAAACTGGTTAGCTTGTATTTCTAAAGTTAAACTTTGCATGTTAAGATTTATTGCAATACAGTGATATTTGTATTCCTAATATTGTACACCAAATGTTCTTAAACCATGTCTAAAAAATTTCTACCCGACCTTGTCAATGTCACTGCTGCAAGAAAGATGTCAATATTTTTCAGCCCATTCTTTTCCTCATTTAACCTTTACTATATTAGGGTTAGGTAAAACGAAAAGCTTCTTTGGGTTGGAGAGAGGGGCTTATCTTTTCCTCCTTGCCAGCTATCAACTCCCTCTAGTTCACACATAAAATTTGCCAAAAAACCAAGCAAGAGTTTAGAATAACCACTAGTTTTTCCACGACATATCTAAAAGATTTTGTATCATTCTTTGATTAGACGCCTCTTCAGGCTTGATGGATGGATTGCCGCTCATTAATGACAAATTAGGGCAATTTTTCGTAAATGCCTCCATACACCCACAACAATGGTGACAACCAAGGAAAGAAAGCAAAAGATGACAACTTGCATACAATGAAAGAAAAGAGTGAGAAGACTACCCATGAGGAAAATAAACCAAGAAGAGAGGGGAATTGTTTACAGGGGGCCAGATCAAATCTCTATAGAGGAGGGAAGATCACCTCCTCCACAATTTGCAGTAATGAACCCTTGCACGCACCTCTTGACATGCTCCCTTAGGGATCCAAACCAAGGTCGTACTTATCCTCATATCTTAGATTTTTACCCTTTTCAATATGTAAAGGATCACAATAGTAATATTAAAAGATTAATGATCCACAATAATAACATACACGCAGGATTTAAAAATTATTAACACAAGATTTATGTGGAAACCCTTCCACGAAAAAAGACAAAAAAATATTGCTTCTATTAGAAATCCCTTACAATATCTGTAGACACCAACCCACGGAATACTCCAATAATCATCACTTAGTACAATTCAGTAAGAGACACAAATCTCCTTGAGTATGAGGGATGAACCTCTAATAGAATGATATGGTTGACTATTTCACCTTCCTCTTCAGTAAAAAGTATTTCCTTAACATATTCTTTAAATGTTTCTTAAATCTTGTCCAAAATCTGGACAAATTCACTCACACTACTTGAAAATATGTAGCAAAAACTTTCACAAAGTCTGCATACAATTTCCAGTAAACTCTTCTCGTAAGTGAGAAAGAAATTGCCCTGGAATTCTGCGCTTAGGTCTATAATAAATCACCCTTAATTCTACTCTTAAGTCTATAATAAATCACCATTAATTCAACTCTTAAGTCTACAATAAATCGCCCTTAATCCTATTCTTAAGTCTATAATAAATCACCATTAATTCAACTCTTAAGTCTACAATAAATCGCCCTTAATTCTATTCTTAAGTCTACGATAAATTTCCCCTAAGTCTTGCATTATATCTGCAATAAATCACCCTTAATTATGCTCTTAAGTCTGCAGTAGATCTGTTCTAGACAGAAATGAGCTTTTGATAATTGCATGCCAAATGAAATCCTTTCAATTTTCAATTTATACGTTCTTTTACTCCTCTTTATCCTATTCACCGCATCAAAATAGGTCAACCAAGGAAAAAAATACTATTTATTTGATTGAAAAAGCTTTAGCAAGGTGGGCGCCAATTTCAGAGAGGGATTGACCATCATTTTTTGATTTAATTTATATGCCCAAGCTAGGCATTAGAACTAGGATGCAGCTAAGCTCCCTACAAAACACAGCCATCTGTTCTTCATGAGCTTCATAATTTATAGTTGAAAACCACAAAAAATTTACAAAAAAATCAGTGTTTTCATGAATCTGGAAAAAAAAAAAAGTGACATTTTTAAATTTTTTTTTGTGTCTTTGGTACATTTTGTAGGGAGCTTAGCCCATGTCTTAAAACCACAAGTGGTCATCCATTTATGAAGAGGGCACACAAATATTTATTTTATTTGAAAATCCTTAATGATAACGACCAAGGGAAGGGATTGATTCCATAGAACTTGCATTTATATCCGTCATAAATTTTGCTTACCTTTCATATCAATAACAATAATCCATCAAATTGTAGATCCAAGCAGTCCTTCCACTAAATATTGTCTTTTTGTTGTTGGATGGTATCATGCTTGTTGTTTTAATGGTTCTTAAGTTTTTAATAATTAAAAAGTTGTCATTTATTGATTCATCCCCTATGACAAGATGATTCTACATTGTGATAACCTCCCTTTACCACTTCTAGGAAACTTGTTCTTGCTCAACATCTTTCATGAAATAAGAGTTATGATTTTTTTAGAATGAATCATAAAATAAAGATTTTTGATTCCTTGTTCTTTTAGCATGTTCCCCTGACCACTGTTTGGTGGTTCGTTGGTTTCTTGCTATTTTGGTTGTATGATCCTTGTCCCATAGACCCTTGTTGGTCTTCCGTTGGACACTAATAAATTTATCTTATCTTATCTTGGGATCTAAATTTTTTTGTTGCCATTTTCTCTATGAACCAAACCGAGTGTTCAAAACTAAATAAAATATGATTAAAGATTAATTAGAGTTTCAATTATATTTATATCAGTCCATGTTTGGAAAAATGATATTTTTAAAAGGTATAGAAATAATTTTGTATTTCTTGTGTTATTATAAAATGGTACATGTTGATGTTGGGTGAACTAGACTTCAATAAAATATATACATTGTAATTATAATGTGAATTATGGATCAAAGACTAGCATGAAGTTTTAATGGTGTTAGTGAAATTATCTCTCTTATGCAGTGAATATTTAATGGTATTGGTGAAATGGATCCACATAGATAGTGGACTTTTACAAGTATGTGTTTGAAATTTTGGATATATCACTAGTACAATGAATAGGTTAACATGGGAACAATATTAGCTTCAAATGCCTCATAAAGTTATTTTTTGGGAAATTGATATGCAAAATATGTGTTCTTTGGCCCCTCAACAATTGCAATATATTTGCCAAACTTAAATTTGAAGACATGAACAATTCACCAATTGGTGAAGATTTGTCACTATAAAGATCACTATCTTTTTCTACCTTGAATATTTAATTTCTACAATCCTATCTGAAGTGTTTAATTGCTTAAATTGGTCACATTAAAAATGATTTGAAGTACAAGAATGATTATTGATAATACTATGTAGCTAGGTTAGTTGATTAAGTTAAAAAATATTGATTCATTTTGTTAATCAAGGGAATACTTCCACATTTTTGAACCCTCTAATTTAAGTAGGCTAACCAATTTTAAGGCTTTTAATTTTAGGATGAAATAAATTATATTCTATATGCATTGATATATGTATTCGATGAATAAGCAGATAGGAGAAATAACTAAAAATATTGAGTTAAGAGAATATTTAGCATTAGTCCTTAGTGAGCTCTTGAATATAGGAAGTTGAACATCATCGATGCAAAACAATTTAGCCTTTTATCCCATCAATCATTTTTTTATTGTATTGAAGATAAAATTTATTTCATTAAATTATGTTGGATATCCACTAAATGATTCAAGAGGAAGTTTTAAATCATTTGAGAGAATGTGATAGGTTTGTGAGGAATTATCTCCAACATCTCTCTAGGAAGGAATCAAAGCCCATATAAATTCATCATCCTTTCTTGAAGTTCAATTTTTAAGAGAAACTCACTTAAAATATACCTTTTACTATTCCTCAAGATTGATAAGTTTGTAAACACAATCAACCAGTCTTTTATATATCATCATTATTTTAGTGATATATATATATATATATATATATATATATATATATATATATATATATATATATATATATATATATATATATATATATATATATATATATATATATATATATATATATATATATATATATATATATATATATATATAACAAATTATTTCCCTAAATAACCTTAAGAATCAATTACAATTTCTTTTAATCTACCAAAATATGTTAATACATTCTTCAAGAGACCTTAACACATCTAAGTTTTCTTCAAGTTTTAATATATAATTTTATGTTAATATGACTAAAAATTCCCAATGTTATAGAGTTTAGATATAGTATTAATAAACAAATTTAAATATGAAAAAAAAAACCCAAGATATTCTAAATAGTTATAGATAAGACAAAGTTAGTCACAACATGAAATATATAAACTTTTAATGGGAAATTTAATTTCCTTAAATCTAAATATAGGTAAATAAATAAATGCAAGCACAAAAATACATAAATTAATCTAGATTATAGGGACAACAATTTGGAAGATGATGTGTATATGTTAGTGGTATTTTAAAAATTTGATATATAGAATGCATATACTTGGCTCTTAGAACAATGGTGAAGGTTAAATCAATGTCACAAAAAAATTAGTTACCTTAGTATAACAAGATTGATATCATTATTATTTTCCAATTATAGATTGATGTTTTGAAATGGGGTCTCCCGCTCCCACTCCTGAAGCACTTTCTGCTCTTGTCGCGTCTTTGAGGGCTTAGGCGACGGTTGTAGCAGCAACTGCTTTGGTTCCTGATGCCCCCTCTGCTTCCTTTGTGCCCGGAAAGGCATCTGCAATGGTGGTCGATTTGGCACCTGTTAGGGCTTATGCGGCGGTCATTTTGCAGAAGTCTGCAGATGCTCGGAAGGATGCAAATGCCCTTGTTCCCCTTGTGGTGCCCTTGATGCAGGGTCGGCCCTCGGTGGTCCCCTTGCCCAAGGCTCGTAGTCGCTCTGATACAGATGGCATTCCTCGCGGTGCTTTCCCAGTCTGCAACCATATTGTCGTGAAGTTGGACGAGGACATTCTCTCTGAGATCGATGTGGTAGCTTCTATTTTTTCTGAGCATGGGTTGATTTGTAGATTCAAGGGTTTCTGGCCCTCTCTGCCTGACCTTCATTCCTAGACTTCCAAACATTGGGAACCCCTAATCTCTGGTACAGTCCATATTTTCCCAATGGCTAAAGGCTTTTTTGTGGCTAAATTTGATAATGCTGAGGATAGAAAATCTATTTTGTGTGAAAATTTCTTTAGCTGGGAGGATCATTTTATGCTATTGTTGAAACCTTGGCATCCTGATTTCTCTCCGTCCTCTGAATCGTTTGATATGTAACCTATTTGGGTTAGGCTTCCTCATCTTCCCCTCCATCTTTGGATTAATTCCATTCTGGAGACTGTGGGGGATGCTATTGGGGAAATGTTAATGGTGGATGAGAAATCTTCAGATTTATTCCACTCTACTTATGCTCGTATCTTGGTGGATATTGATACCTCTAAAGGCCTGCCTTCAGAGATTAAACTTTATTCTCCTCGGGGTAGAAGCTGGATTCAGCAATTGGATTATGATGGCCTCCCCTTCAGATGCAGAAGATGCTTTAAGACTGGTCATGTTGCTTCTCAATGTGATCTTCAGAGATTTAAAAAGACCGCTTCGTGGTGGAAGGGTGCCTCCTCTCAGCACTATACGGTGGAGAAGGTGTCTTCTCATCGGAGCTTCTCGCAAGTGGTTGAGTAGGTTGTTGTTGGCCCTGTCTCTGCTAGTCCTTTGGTTGATTTTGTTCCTTCTCCTACTTTGCTAGTTGGAAATGCTCGCTTGTCTACTGGTCCTCTTCTTGATTCTTCTATGGATGGAGCTGGGGCCTCTGTTGGCTTCTTGGTGGGTGTTGTGTCTGTTGTCCCTACTGGGGTTTCAACTGGTGCTGGTCTTGATGTTTTTGATCCTCCTGTTGTTTATCCCTCGGCTGGGAGTAATGATGGTCTTTTGTTGGGCAAATCACAGGCTGTTCCAACACCTCTGTTGGGTGTTGGTTCTTCTGTCTTGGATTCGCAGTGCTGGCAGGATGAGGCGGCTAGAGTTGAAGATGGGTGAATTACTGTTAAAGGAAAACATTCTAAGAGATCTCCATCCTCTTTTGACATGATCTTTCAGTCCCACAAGAAGGGATCAAAAGTTTAGACCCCTTCCTTTGTTTTGTTGTTTTCCATTGGTCTATCTTGTGCAGTAGAATGGGGTGTTCTTAGTGAGGGGTTTGGGGTGTCTAGGCCTCTGTTTTGGCTAGACTGTTGTATCTTTGGAACCCTTATAGTTTTATCTTAAGTTCCAGTTATGTAAAGGGTTTTGGGGTCCCTTCAAAACATGTTGTTACCTTAATCAAAAACAAGATCGATATCATTGTTACAAGTTAAAGATTTGAAATTTAGTGTAGCTTCGTGACTCTTTTTGGGTTGATTCCATCACTTTGAAATGATTTTGTATGTGATGGATCTTATTTTTAGGCTTAGTCTTGATCTACTATATTGCCGACTTCTATCATCTAATTTGTGTGATATTTAGTCACTAATTGTTAAGGAGGACTAGTGTTATTAGAAATATTTCATGGATAGGAGGAAAAAAAATGATGAATACCTCTTGTTTGTGTGTTTAATTGTTGCACCTAGTAAGTCATTCTTCTAGGATCTAAACACACATTGCTTAAGTTTACTTAAGGACCACATAGGAATATTAACTTTTAGATTAAGACACTTGTCATAATCTTATGCACTCCTTTGTTCTCACCATGGTTTATTTTACTAGGGGGTCTCCTTTCTAATATACAATCTAGTTGATTTTATTACATTCTTGGTGAGAATACAATTTATTCTTGTCATATTCATTCTCTCTTGTCACTACGCTTTTCACTAGGTCTCTAGATCTTCAGTGACTATCTCCATAGCCAAATCTTACATGTTATTAGAACTTGTTGAGTGCCATTGGATAGGATTTTGAGAGATTCAAGTGCATTTTTTGGTGGATCTTGGAGGGGTCCTCTTTGTGGCTTTGTATTATAGGTCATAATTGGAGCTTGTTGGTGCAAGTATAAGGTCACCATTGGATTTAGGAGGAACAAAAACCACGAGTTTGACTTTTGTTTTGTCCAAATTAGACTGCATAGGCCAAATCTATAGGCATTTGAAGTTTGGAGGTGCGACAATGATTCAGGCGTCATAATTACATAATCAATTTTCAAACAGTGATATCTTAGTCATCTAGACTCCTTTTTGCAAGCAATATTTTTTTCAGCTAGGGTAGAAGTTTGTGCTCTTCACATTGGTGCATGAGTTTTCTTAATTTCAAACACATTTTTTTAGAAAATTCCATAATACGATTTTTGTTGCAACTTTAGAGGCCTCATTTAGGCTCATACGAACACCTTTTTAGGTGTAATTTTTTATGATTTTTAAATTTTTTTTATAGTGGTGCTATTAGTTTATACCATCTATGATCAGATTTTGTACTTTCACAATTTGGCTTATTTTTGTAATTTTAATGCATAGACCTTGGTCTGTTGCATATTGATTTAAGTCTATTATAGCCTGATTGTGACAATTGTAATAATTAAAATCCAAGCAAAAAAAAAGAAAAAAAAATTATTTGATAAAAAAATACTGTAACATAAATTTTGATGTTTCCATATGCTACAATCGCTGCACCCCATGGTTCTGACACTGCCACAACTTGTCTTGGCCCTCACAATATCCTTGGCTTCCTCATGAATGATTTGAATAGTAAGGAGGCAAGGTTGTTTGGGTCTAGATGTCATAAATTTGACCTTTGCCTCTAGATCGATGGATTAACATTAGCATGCAAGGTTTTTCTAGGGATTCATCGATGCCTCTTCTTGGATCAAGTGATTTTTATTGAGCTAAGGCCTCCTTAGGTTCCTCGGTATCCTCTTCTTAGCATGGTTTTATTTTGAACATGCATAGTTTTGCACTCAACCCTCTTTCCATTCACCCATATGAACACATTAAGAGATTAGTATTGAGGGTTCCATGTGTGATAGGGAGAATTTATGAAAAAATGCTCTGATTTACAAATTTGTTAGATTGTGGCCCAAGCTATGTGATCAGTATGCGTGGTTCACTATAAATTGGAAATAGGTAAATATGGATGAGGTCACCATCTTCCCCTATGCTAGGGATTTATTCATCGATAAAGAAAAAGAGCTAAAAATATGGACCTTGGGTTTACTATGGTTATTTTCTTTACATGAAGTCTTGGTATCCCTCTTTTGACCCCGCTTAGAGATCTTTACTTCAACTTATTTTTGGGTGCGATTGCACTAGATTTGTTATTTCAATTTTGGGAGCTAGAGACTCTATAAGCCACTAACAATGGATTGGGGAATTATTTGTCTGCTTTAGATGAGACAATTGATTATGCAAGTTCAACTTGTGCTTGCATTTGTGTGGAGATGGATCTATCCAATGGTCTCTTTATGAAGATAATTTTGAAGGTGGGCAAGAGAAACTAGTAGGAACCAGTTGACTATGAAAGAATCACCTTCAAATGTAGGTCCTACTTCTCTATAGAGCACTGTACATAGCTTTGTCCAAAGACAAAAACCATTGAAAATGTAAAAATGTGTGATACTTCGACTTGGTAGATTGGTGCCAATTTGTTTCACTACTTTGTTCCCCCTTAGTCCTAGACAAAATTAATTTCTTCCATAACGCCTTTGATAAAAAATCTTATTTCTTCCTAGTCTCCTTAGGACAATTTTTTTATCCCATCTTGGAGGCTCCACAAAGAGATTCCAAAAAGACTTCACACATTGAATAGGAATGTCCAAGATCTAGGCTTGGATATATTTTTGCTACATCTTCGATGTTAGTGGGTGCTACTGAGACAATTGGACCTAATCATAAAGAAGAAAATTCAATAGAAATATTTGACCTGAACATATGGAGTGCATCATAGTCTTAATGGAAATAAGCCAAGAGGAAAAAGTCTCCTTCTATGAGACCCATGCACCAGATGTTGCTTCGATCTTCAAAGAAATAAGGAAATTTTTTGGATGAATGATTTTTTTGTGTTGTTTCTTTGCCTTTGTGTTTAATTTAATTAAAGAAGGGCAGTGTTGTAGTAATGAAAGCATTGTTGTGATAGTTAGGCCATTTGGTTGTAGGTGTTATAGTTTTCTTTTATACTCTTGAAAATAATTATTATGTGTATATTGTTGTAATTTTAAGTTCATTAATGGGTTCAAGTCTTGGAATGCAAATAGATATGTAAATATTTTTTGTTAGTCTAATTTTGGGTGGAGCCCCTCAACTGTGACTTTCCTATAAAAAATAGTTTTTTAGAAATAAAAATATTTATTTTAAAACTTTAAAATAAGTTGTTTTTTTTAAAATCTTAATGTACACCTACTAATCCTTTATCAACCAACTACCAATTCTTGCATGTGACAACTATCAGGGGCCAATTATTCTTGTTTTCTTGGCACATCCCAATTGGAGGTATCTTTAGTGGTCAACAACTTCAGGGTGATTTTTTGGTGGCATCATCTTTAGGTTTCCAGATTTGAATCATAATGTCATTGTTGTAATCTCTTGCATGAGCCATGTTCTAAATGTGCTAAAATAATGTGCCATGTCTTTCATGTATTTTTTCATTGAGGCTTCATTCGATGTAATCCTATTGTATTCGGTGTGTTAGGAACTATCTCATGAAACTAGGTAGATGCCTCCCTTTGAGAATGCATGTAGCTTGAGAATCCAATCAATGATCATATATGTATCTCCATGCCTTATCTCTATCGTATTGCAGTAAGGGATTCATCATTACTTCTTCATTGATAGTGGCACCTGGTTTTGTCACATTTTGATATTCTTAGTGCAAAATTAGCTTTTTTTTCTTCATAAGGGGAGTGTAGTCACCTAAATTTGATTAATTATATTAATTGAATTTTGTCATCTTGTCATATTAGCTTAGTTGCATTGTTGATTAAACAATTACTTCTCATTTAATTAATTAATGGGTCCCCGTGTCCATTTCCTCCACCATGCAATTAAATTAATAACTTTAATTTAATTTGAGCACATGGCCCCTAACCTTAACTGCTCTCTAACCCCACCCACTAACTAACTATTGGATTATTGAGAGGGGGGTGAATCAGTAATCAATGATTCTTTAAACCTTAAGACTTCAACTCTGATTCAATTCGGTAAGACAAACTTCAATATTAATCGACAATAGTAAATTAACTTATCAATTAACAAATAACATGCACATTAAACATTCAACACATATAACACTAGTATTTAACGTGGAAACCCAATTTGGGAAAAACCACTCTAGGAATTGTCACCCACCAATGAAATACTCTTCTGAAGTATGCTCGGTTAAAATTCAATCTTGTTAAAGATTACAATGCACGTTGTTAAATGTGACCCTGTTAGAGGATTTGCCTCAGATCTGTTAGGATCTTCACCCTGTTGGAGTGGCCTGGTTAAAGGTCTTTAAACACTCTTCTAGAATGCCACCTCTCTCAAGGATTTACAATAAGATTGTTAAGTCCACTTGGTTAAGATATTTTTTTGCTACAAATGTTAATTAGCAACAGTATAAAATTTAATCTATAAATTTGCAACTACCTTTTGCTTAATCAGATCCCTTATGTGCTCTTTGTCTTCACTTCATTACTTCATTACTCACTGGCCTCAACACTTCATCAACCTTTGCTTGCAGACTCGAATTTCAACCATTTTCTTCTTCACTCCATCACTCGGTTACACATCCACCCTTCAACTTGCCAGCTTGTTCTTCATTCAATTTCATCTTTTATATAGACTCTATTTTGCCTCTTAATCTCCTTTATTACATTTTCCTCTATTTATTCTCAACTATCAAATCATCCTCTTGAACTGATTCAATGAATTTGGAACTTGGTAAAATATTTTATCATCACCTCAGAACTTGAACTCTTCTCAGAATTTGTACCTTCACTTTTGCCGCTTAGATCTTTACCATATATCATCACCTTGAATTTTCTTGATCGTAGATCTCTTTAACTAATTCTTCCTCATCATTGGAATCTTCCAGATCATTGTTTCTCATCATTAAATGTTATTTGTATCCTTGTATTTAATTATTGTTCCTTGCTTGGTGGCTAACTCCTTTTCCTTCAACCAAAATTTTATTTTCCACGCTTGGTAACTAAATCCGTGTACTCGGTGTCTTGACTTCCCTTCACTTTACCAAAACTTACTTTCCTTTTACCGAATGACTCTTCTTTCTCGGTAACTAAACTATTTTCTTTGCCTTGTCAACCTTACTCCTTGCTCACTTGTTCAATCTCTTTTACCGACTTGATATAATCAAATGTAAAGTAGAAAACAATTATACCATTATTACCTTATCATTGTATGATTTGTATTAGCTGCCCATTTAAGTTCTTCAACTTCACAACTTTTCACTTCTTCTTTTTCCTTAACTCACTCAACTTATATCATATTCGAAATGATATGAAAACTCAATATAAACCAAAAATTAATTGCTTGACATTAATGACAAAATAACAACTGATCTAATCCTTCTACAATCTTGTATACCTCTGATCTCGGTTGGTCTTCATCATCATCTCCATCAATTGGGGTTAACAATCTGCCTTAAGTTAACAATCTCTCTCTTTGGCATTGATGGCAAAACTGCCAATTGATGATGACAACACTTGTCAATTGTAGCTCTCTGATTTTCAATCTTGTCGGTCGCTATGATTTGTACCTTTCTCCCTCTGAACTTTATCTTCTTTCTTTGCTTCTTCTCCCTCTTTCTTTGTAATCATCAATAACATATTGCATATTCTCCCACTTTGACAACAATGTCAAAGATACATACTCCTGAAAAATTTGTTTACGCGGTGGATCATACCTAGCATGTATTGATATCTCATTGCATACATAATTAGTTTTCACAACTTCAGGCATCACCTAAAGAGTGAACACTAGCATCAACTCACAAAATAGATATTTTAAGGAAGCCTTGAATTAATGTAGCATGCATCTTGCTTTAGTGAATATTGGATAGGGGAAGAACCCCTAATTTACCTTTGAGATACTCAAAAGCATCCTTCGGTAGTGACTTGGTAAATATGTAATGCCCCTCCCATAGTTTGTTTTTCAGTTCTATTGCCAAACTCTTTTAGACTATTTTCATGTGTGTGTTATTTATTTCAGGGATATTTGAGATTTATGGATGTATGGCATTTTATTGAATAATCATGGATTAGATACTTATGAATTATTTTCATGTTGAATAAATACAAATGATGATGTTATGTATATATAATGGTTATTTCATTTTGATGATTCATATGTTAGGATATCAAGAATGCTTATGGTTTTACTAACCCCATACTTGCATGTGTATAGTTCATGTGTTTGTTTTATATTCATGTTTGACGTGCCTGATGTGGTTGAGGGACAGATTAGTAGTTACTGTCTTGCGAGATCCAAATGATCGACCGATCTTCGTCATTTCTTGTTTATATTTATACATGTATGTGCATGCTTGTCTTTTATGTAAGTTTGCAAGTACCAGGCATTGACTTCCCTGAATTGCCAAGATGAGCATGCCCTATCACAAAAAATCTCAATGGTAAGAGAGGGGAGATAACATACAAATCTAAATCCCAACCCCAACCATTGATTGTCCTAAATATTGGGCAAGTATCTATTTCTACCCATCTGAATTCGTCAAAGTGACATGAATTCATGAGCCCTTGGTGTCTGTTTGATATAGAGTTAGTCGATTGTCAGAATTTGGGAGTCGAATGAATTTGTTTGTATTATTTGATTTAATTAATTAAGTTAGGAGTAATTTTGAAATTTGAATATTTATATTTTATGAATGTGGAAATATTAGATATAGAGTATATTTAATTATTAAGGGTAATTAAATACCTTTGTTAATTAAAGGATTAAATTAAAAGTTTTAAATTTGGGAATTAAAAGGTTTAATTAATTATTAAATCCTAATATAAATTAAATGGCATAGATGATTTATTTAATATTTTAATTTATTAGTTTACATAGTTAATTATGTGCTAAAGTATTTATTGTTTAATTAAATAATTATATGCAATTTAAGTTGCACATTTGATTTAAGTGAAAATTGAATTATAATTAAAGTTAAAAGTCGAGTTAGATTTTTATTTAAAAGTGCATTATTTATTATTGAGTTATTTTATCATGCAACTAAGTAGAGAGAATTGAGTTCTTCTTTAGGGTTTGCATGTTTTATAAACCCTAGGAGGGATAAGTCTTCTTTATGTAGGGATTCTGGGGATTATTGTTAGGACGACTATCAGATTTTGGAGGAGTTCTAGAAGAATTAGAAGATTTTTGGGAAAGCTTGTTTTGGTGGGCATTATTTTGTGATTGTCTGAAAGCTTAGATTTTGAAGGTTGGTTTGGATCTTTCTTGGCTTCATATTTTCAGACGTTGGTTGAGGTAGGGTTTGAAACCCTCTTTTTGCAGATTCTTCTTTTGAAAAGATTATATACTTTGTGTCTAGTATTGTTATGTGATTGATTTGAAATTGGCTTTTATTTTTATTTTGGGTTGTTGTTGGGTGAGTTTTCTCAATTAGGGTATATACCCAGGAAAATTGATATCTTGTTTTCAATATGTTGCAAAAAGATCAAATTAGGAATTGCATGTAAAATCTAAATCATTGCGTGTTAGTTTTTGTCAAAAAACCCTAGTTTCTATTAAAGAAAATCAGTTTGTATCTATATAATTTGGATGCCTACAATTTGTGGAGGTTTGGTTTTCAATCTATTATATATATATATATATATATATATATATATATATATATATATATATATATATATATATATATATATATATATATATATATATATATATATATATATATATATATATATATATATATATATATATATATATATATATATATATATTACTAGGGTCCCTTTCGACGGTTTCCCTTTGGGGCTTGCACGCCAGTGGAACCCCTGTCGGCGGTAGTCCCATGGTGCCACACGACATGGGTGGGGTGTGGGCCATCCCCCTCGGTGTTATTATATGTTTTTTTAATTTAAAAATAAATTTATTTATTTATTATTATTTGTAATTTATTTATTATTTAAAATAAATTTATCAATTATTTTATGTTAATTTATTTATTATTAAAAATAGATAATATTTATTAAATTTTTAATTTATATTTAAAATAAGTTATTTTATTTTGCATGTTCTTTTTAATTGATATTAAATAATTGAATATAGTTGAGAATTTCTTAATGAAGTTTGATAGTAAAATATAATTAAGTTTATATTTTCATTAACTGATTTAATTGGTGTATATTTGAGATATATTTGTTTGGTGTAATGATGATTTTATTGGCGTTATTTGATTTAAATAAATTATGTGTGTGGTATGTTATGGGTAATATTCTTTTAAGGCAATATAGGAGTAATTCATTTTATATTTTCTATACGTGACCTATATGTTTAAAATGGATAATTGTAATAGAGTAATCTTTTTTATCTTCTTTTTCGACCTTGTTTCTTAGTGGAGTTTATTTGCATGTTGATTTTCTTGGAGAGTACTTTTGAGGTGTTATGGTTATTTGGGAGCCTAGGGGAGGTTAAATAGGAGAATTTTAGGGGAGTGGCTTACAATAGGGGTCTGAGGTCCAAAGAGGCCAGTACCAGGGTAACCTATTGTAAGTTGGTTAATAAGTGATAACCTAATAATAAAACTTGGGGATAACATTAAATACAAGATTGATTATTGATGCCTCACCCGTGCATTGAGTGCTTGTACAAGCTAAGGATAGGAATGGGATGATACCTAGAGAGTAGGTTTGATTAGAATTCCTTGTCTTCATGAGAGGGTATTCTAGTTTCGCATGGGTCATGTTCAGGGTCTGGGGTCCTGAGTGGCCAGTCCTAGATAACTCAATCTGATAAATGCTCGAGAGTCTGGGGTCTAGAGAGACCAGTGCATGGCAACTCAATTAGTTGTCCATGTGATGACACTCCCATAGTTTGTAGCCTAAGTCTCCTCCATATTTTATGTATTTGCCTCTGCCAATGTGTCTTTGTTGTCTCATTATTACTTGGTGGATTGTTTTGTTTTATTTGGTGATTGTATATGTGTTTGATATTATGGTATTTGGTGTTTTGAAATGTGTTGGTTTATTTGATGTTTATTTATCTTTAGTTGGTGGTACCTTTGAGTTAGAAATCCTTTAGGACCTTTTCTTAGTTGTTTTGATTAAGTTTGTTATTTGAGTGGGGTTTGTTGTTATCTCCTCAGCACGGTGGGAGTGGACGTTTGGTTCCATGAGGTTGGGTGGTAGTGTTTTCTTTTACCATTTGAGATTTCGATGTTATGTAGAGGTGCTAGAGGATGCTTGTTCCTGTTACCTTTTTCATTGGAGGCTTGTTCGTTCCTATCTTTTGATGTTCATGACTATATCTTGTACCAGTGCTTCAGAGTTGCAGATATTGTATTATATTTTTTTGACATACCCTACGACTTGTGTAGAGGATGTTGTATCATTATGCATACCTTATGATATTGGATGTACTTATTATTCATATGAGATAATTGTAATTATTCTTAATCTAAACATTTATTTTGTTATACGTAATTCTACGTCATGGGACCCTCGAGGATTGTTGATTGTATTTGAGTTGTGCATATGTACTTGTTTATATCTTATGTATGTATTTCTTCCAGATTGTTATCATCATTGTTTGTAAACACTTAAGGAAAAAAATTATTATGTAAACTTAGTGACATGCATTAGGTTAAATTCTCCTGGGTTACCTAGTGGGGCATTACACTTGGTATCAGAGCCCGGTTTTCTACACTGGGAACTCTGGGAAGTTGTGTGCCCATTAGATGTCTAAAATGTCAAAAACTTGAAAACCAAACTTTGAAATATAACACTATGTATTTAAAACTATTATTTTATGACTATTCATCATGTGTTTAATCTTATTGATTGGTTTTGTGATGTTATTCTTCTATTTGGATGTTGTAGGAAAGATGGTCACTGAGCCTAGATCTGTTGGTAGAGGCCGTAGTGGAGGAGGTGGAAGGAGTAGACTTCATAACCCTCTTGTGAGTCATAGAGTTGAGAGTTTGCATGAGGATAGTGGTGAGCAACATGGTGATTCCAGAGAACCTGATACTAGGTAGATACTTCAAGTTATTATGGAGCATCTACCTATCCATAACAAGGTTGAGAGGGAATGATCACATAATTCAGGGAATGAGGAGAGACAAAGATCCAGGAGTCCTAGGAGGAAGGACACTATAGTTGGTCAGGAGACCATTAAGGCTAGCCAGATGAGAGACCTCCTTAGATCATGACCTCCTAACCTTTAATGGTTTGGGTACTCATTTTGAGGCATAGACATGGCTTATCACATTCGATCATTATTTTTTTATACAAAAATTTGATACAAATGTCAAGGCGAGGTGTACCATCATGCACCTCAAAGGTTTTGCAGCTACTTGGTGGAAGTTTGAGGAGCAAAACTTAGAGCTTAGCATGGATACAGTCACTTGGGAGTTATTTCTTGAGAATTTCTGAGAGCATTTTTATCTTGGCAGTGGAAACAACAACATGTAGATGAGTTCCACAACATGCGACAATTGACTATGAGTGTTGAGGAGTATGAGTGTCATTTCTTTGAGCTCAAGCCATATGCAGGTTATGATGATAAGTCACGACTGATGGTGCAACATTTCATTAGAGGACTTAATAGTTGCATTGTTGGGGGTGTTATGATTTTCAAACCTAATACTCTCAGGGACGTGGTCATTAAGGCTACTTTGATTAAGGGGAACTTGGCTAGAGGTCATGGTGGGAAGGTTGGTATTCAGTCTGGGGGTCCTTCTTCAAGGCCTAAGGGAAATCAGTCTCAGGGTGTAGAGAACTCTAGGAATCCTGCTACCTTTCCGAAAGGTAATCAGAATCAACAGAACAAGAAGTTCTTCCATGGTAATGGTGGTGGTTTCAATCAAGGAACTTTTGTAATTGGCAGTGTAGTATGTGTAATCAGAATGATTAGCTAGCTCAAAGTTCACATCAAGATTTTAGTGGAGGTAGTTTCCAGCAGCCTAGTGCACCTTCAACTAGGAGAGGCGGTAGTAGAGGTGGTTTTTATTCTTACGAGCAACATGGCCACATTGTTGTCAATTGTCCTAATCATTTGGCATAGTTTTTAAGATAGAGGCCTGCAACTTTTGCGCCTACAGTTGGGGATGCTAGTAGGTCCCACAAGGTGTTCACAACCAAGAACGATCCACAGAGTTCATTCCATGGAGCAAGGAAGGGTCCAATGGGACCCGCACATTGAGTCTTTTATGACTTGGTAGGGCGCATCAAGATTTTGAGATTTCTATCTCTATTTTATTGTAGGCTTCCAGGTTGTGTTCCATGGGGACACGTCCCCTACCCTTTTTGCCTCATCCCCGTACCAGGTACGAAATGAGGATGTGGGTATGGATTTTCCCTGTCCTCTAAGAAGTCCCCAATTGGAGAAATCAGGGATGCGTCCCTGAAATGGGGTTTCCAAAGCATAAGGGGATGAGGGTACAAAATTATGTACCATGGATGACAAAGTCATCCCTCTTCCTTACCTAGTATGGAATGTCATCCCTTAATTTCCAGAATGACGATAGTGATTTAAAACTCAAAAAAAATTGTTTTTTAATTTTCTTTACCTCCGCATGGGCCCCACATGGATGGTAGGTTATACTAAAATAATCAAACCCTATTTTGACATATAAAAACCAAAAGGCTTAACTATTTTGTTCATTTGGACTTGGAGTTTTTTGCAAGAGGAAAGACAAATAACAATAACAATAGAAGAGTGCATTTTGGATGTTCAAGAGGAGGGTTTTGCCATTATTTCTTCTTCATTCCAGATATGTATTTTACCTTCCTATTGTTTAATTCAAATTTTATTGTTATTTGTTGTCATTTATCATTTTTTTCATCACATAGAGAGGGCATGTTGAATGAAACTTTTTTTTTCAATAACTTGCAGCAACATAATACATTACAAAATAAAAAAACATGAGCAACAGTGAGGGTGAGGGAAGTAGTGATAGCATGGAAGTTTCCATGCAAGTAGCTCAAATGTCACAAACTCAAAGACATAGAAAAATACGTAGGGTTGATAGTGATTCTTCAAATGATGATATAGATGTTCGGAATGTCCTTATGGAAGATGCAATAATGTCACAATCTAATCTTTTTCAATGCCCTTCCATAATCCTCAAAAAGTATGCCAAAGGCCCATTCAACTCAAAGAAACCTCTCCTACAATTTGTCTCAAAAGTAGACAACAATAAGAAAAAAAAATTCAGGGGGTAGCAGGGAATGAGAGTGTCATATATGTAAGAAACACTATTTTAGGAGTTACACAAGAGTCTATTGTCATCTTTTATGGATAGGTGGGAAAGGGGTGTGTTGGATATTACTAATGCATTGGGGAGATTGTTGGATACATTTAATCTTTTTAATCACTCCATTGAGTGGTGTTGGAATTAATGATGTTGTCATTCATGTTTTGTCACTGATGTCAACATATGTTTATGTGAAGAGAACAAGTTGGTTATTACAGTGTAGGGATACTGTACGAATGTTTCTAAATGTGCGAAGTCAGTTGTGTTTACAGGAAGGTGTTGTGATCTTATATATAAGATTTCATGATGTAATATTGCATATTGGTTGAGTTACAGAAGATTTGGTGAAGACTGGTTACTGGACAGTGACAATGGAAGTTGATAGAGTAAGTCTCTGAGTTTTGGGTATATCTTATAGGCGATGAGGATTCAGTGTATGCGAGCTTAAGAGATGGCATATAGGGTACTAAAGAATGTTTGTTGATCTTCACAAGGTATAGAAAGCAGGATGAAGTCAGATGTGGTGTGTGTTCTGGAGATGACCTATTTGGAAGCCGACTTTAGAGTTGTAGCATGTAGCATGAATGGCGATCATGAATTATGGATGTCGGTCCTTAATTATTGAATTGTAATTGTTGTATACTTGTTTTAGATACCATGTGTATCTTAGCAAGGAGTTATGTAATTATTTATATATTAGGAATGCCTAATTGGTCGACCTGATCATTTATTTTGTAATAGGGTATATATGTAAGATATTTTCTTTTGAAAAGATATGGTAGAATGGATGTGATGTAAAAGAGGATTGTGGAAGCTATGAGCTAGAGTCTGTTGGATGTAGAGTAGAGGATAAATTATATACTTCATTGGAATTGATCAAACAAAGATAGTTGCTATCAAACAGTTCAAATATTGTGTATCTCTTTACATACACTTATGTTGCGAACAATGAGTTTTGAAGGTAGACATAACCTTCTTTGGGTAGTGAGCCTACCTTCTTTTTTTCTTGACTTCTAATAGGGTATGTCATCTAACAAGGACTATGTACTGTAATGTTTTAATCAGATCCTAATAGGGCTAGATATTCTAACAAGGATACTATACTCTTAGTACATCATTAGTGGGTGTTAATTCCCATTGGGGTTTTACCTTTAACATGGTTTCCTCAACAACAAATATTGTGTTATTGTGTTGGCATTCATTGTGTTCATTTAATTTGATATTGCTGCTATTCAAAGTTTAAAGTTTAATAATATGTCATACAACTGATTCACCCATCCCCCTCTCAGTTGTATTGGTGGACTATTATTCCTAACAATTTCTATCAGAGCTACTGGTCCTTAGAGAGAAAGCTTAACAACTTGAGGTGATCTTAGAGATGGCGTTCTATAAGAAGGATAGTCCAAAATTTGATCCTGAAAACTTTGTTAGTTGGAAGAACAAGATGTGAAATCATTTGCTATGTTTGGGCATTGACTACTGGATGATTACAAAGAATTGGGTGACTATGAAGGTTGAGGATGAATTGGATAAAGCTAGTGATGATGAAAATAAGATATTTTCATATAACATGGTCGCAAGGGAAGCACTGATCAACGCACTCTCTGAAGGAGAATTTATTGAAGTTAAAGATCTAGATTTGGCACACAAGATTTGGACAAGATTAGAAGCATTGTATGAAGGAGACAAGTTTACAAAGAAAGAGAAGTTACAGAACTGGAAGACAAGGATGGAGAAGCTACAAATGAAGAATGATGAAAATATTAGGGCTTATGTAAAAAGAGTTACAGAGGTTGTGATTGGAATCAAAAATTCTAGAGGCACTTATGAAGAGGAAGAAATCATTGCAAAGATCCTTAGATCATTGACACTAGTCTACAAGTCCAAAGTTTAGGCTATAGAAGAAATTATACCTTTGACTCCAAACTTTAGCATAGCAATGTTGATTGCAAAGCTAACTACCTTTGAAGCTACTGAAATGGGAGATTATGTACCTAAAGTTACAACAACATTTAAAGCATCTACGCACAGGAAGATAATGTCTGCACTTCCGAGCACCAGCAGTGAGAACATAAAAGAAGATCTTGGTGAATATGTTGATGAATGGGAACATATACAAGAAGAGGAAAGAAATCTAGATGAACTTGTTGCACTGGTCGCTAGAAGAGAAAAGAGAGGTAAGGGTAAATTTGAAGGAAAGTTACCTTTGAAATGTTTTTCATGCAATAAGATAGGTCACTTTGCATCTAGATGTCCTACAAGAGTTCCTAAGCACAAACCTAAGTTTTTCAAGCCTAAGTATTCAAAGGATAAGGAATGTTATTATGCTAGTGAAGGTATTTCTGATTATGATGGTTTGGATTATGAGGAGATTGGATTTATTGCTATTAAAGATAAAAAACCAGTACATGAGGAAAAATATTTAGTATCACAAGTTGATAAGAAATCTGAATGGGTTATAGACAATGGTTTCTCACATCATATGACTGGAGACAAACAAAAGTTTGTTAAAACTAATGAAGTATGATGGTGGTGTTGTAAGATTTGGGGACAATGTTCCTAAACCTATCATAGGAGTAGGATCTATTTCTTTGGATGGAAGGACTAATACTGGTAATGTATTGCTTGTTGATGGACTTAACCATAACTTGTTGAGTGTTGGACAGCTGATGGACAAATAGTATCAATTAAATTTCTTTGATGGGAAATGTTTTATCAGAGGTAAGACAAGAAACTTGATTGTAACCGGTACTAAATCTAGAAGTAATGTATTTGAGTTAAATACATTTGGAGCTTCTTGTTTTGTTGCGAAGGTAGATGACAGTTGGTTATGGCACATAAGATTTTGTCATGTTAATTTTGATAATATTGTGAAGGCAAGCCTGACTAATGCAGTGAGAGACCTATCGAAGATTGTGAAACCATTTAACACCATATGTAGAGAATGTGTTATGGGAAAACAGACTAGAAGTAGTTATAAAATCAAATCATATACAACAAAAGGAAAGTTGGATATGGTACATACGGACCTATGTGGACCTACAAGGACAAGATCATACTATGGTGAAAGGTATTTTATACTTTTTGTTGATGTCTTTTCTAGAATGATGTGGATCACTTACTTGAAAGAGAAATCATAAGCATTTGAAAAATTCAAGATATTCAAAGAAAAAGTAGAGAGTGAATTAGGCTTAAAGATAAAATGTTTGAGATCAGACATAGGTGGAGAGTTTACTTCAAATCTATTCAATTCATTTTATGAAGAACATGGAATACAAAGGCAAATTTTTGCTCCTAGGACTCCACAAAAAAATGGGATAGCAGAGCGAAGAAATAGAATAATACTAGAAAATGAATTTGAGATGTCCATGATAGGCGAAATAAAATTCTTTCTAGGACTACAAATAAATTAGAGAAAGAATGAGATTTTTATTTCTCAGACTAAGTATCTTAAAGAGATGTTGAAAAAGTTTAGAATGGAAGATTGTAAACCAGTTGGTACACCCATGGTGAATGGTCATAAACTAAAAAATAATGATGAGACAAAGTGTGTTTTTAAGACCAAGTACAAATCAATAGTTGTTGGATTACAATATCTTACTCACACTAGACCAAGTACAAATCAATAGTTGTTGGATTACAATATCTTACTCACACCAGACCAGATATTGCTAATGTTGTTGGAATTGTGGCTAGATATTAGGCAAAACCTAAAGAGACACACCTAGCTGATATGAAAAGGATATTTAGATATATGAAAGGAACAATGGAATATGGCTTATGGTATGATAGAAATGATGACTTTGAACTCCATTCTTATACTGATGCTGATTGGGTAGAGAATATTGATGACATGAAGAGTACTAGTGTGTGTGAGTGATTTACACCTTCATGAAATAACAAGATTTAAAAGACAATTACACTATTCAAAGCAAACTAATCTAAATAATGCACAATTAATCTATCAACATCTCATGGATCTTTAAAATAAAGTGGTAAATGAGGCTCTCAGCTATGATCCTCACTAGTGACACTCTAAAGATGAGAATTAAGCTATATGATATGCAAATTTAAATCTATTCTATCAAATTCTAGCTCTATTTGATGAATAATCTACTATGATCAATGCAATTTAAGCTAATTAGCAATGACAAATGATAAGTGAGTGATGTGAATGCAAATTGACAGAGCTTTGCTGCAATTCAAAGATATGGAGTGGATGAATTATGCTTCTAAATGCCTTCAATATATAGGATTTTCCCAAGGGTAGGGGGTAGAGTGAGATAACCATGGTTATGCTTGGGTAAGGTCAATTGGATTTTCTTTGTCCATAAATGGGGGGACAAGGATTTAAATGGTTTCAAAAGGCTGGACCATTTCAACAAAAGTGAGTGATTTGTGTCCATTTTGTCTCCTTTTTGCTTTGTTGAGGGAAATTATGATTAATTAATTAATTAAAGTAATTAAATTTACCCATGAAGGGTAAGATGTTTATTTTAATTTTTTTGCTTTCAACAACTATGTCATTAATTGAATTTAATCAATTTCGTAGTGTTTTTCCCCTTTTCAAGCTTTATTTAATCATTTAATCATTTAATTGAATTTTCCTTTGATTTGAATTGCCTTTGTTCCATTTATTGATTTTTCATGCTATTTTGATGATTTGATTGCACCTTTTGATTGAATTAAGCCTTTGCCAATTTTCTGTGTCTACAAATGCCCCTCTTTGAGTCGATGTGCGAAGAACACCGATTCAAAGATTCCCTTAGTCTGATGATCTGATTCTGTTCTGGTTCTGATATGCCTCTGATCGTTCTGATTGATGTACTTCCTGATGATGATGATGTACCTCTGTTGATGGTGCTGATATTATTTTGATGCCTCTGATATGATATGGGTCCTGATTTGATGATAGGTCCTAGGTTCACTGATAAAGGTCCTGGGTTCACTGATTGCTGATATGTTGATAGATTTGATATGATAGCATATTTGATATTGATTTTTCTCCTGATATGAAATTGATTTGCCTCCTGATATGATACTGATTTGCCTCCTGATATGAAACTGATATGATTTCTGATATGATACTGATATGATATGATAACTTGATATGATATGAGATGAGATGATATGCCCCACTGATAAATGTTTTTGATGTGATGCCCATTTGATACTCTGATGCCCCCTCAGAAATAAAACATATTAATTCCTTGATTTGAAAGATTTTGAGTAGTTGGAATATGTTTTGATTTCTGATACCGTTTGAAAGAAATAAGCAAGTTTTATTTATGCCCCGACTAATGAAGATGTCATATAATAGGTCCAAAGTGCATTTTTAAGTCTTTATTAGGACCAATTTCACCTTAAATAAGGTAAAACCCCTCATTTTACTATTCATTTTCATCGTTCCCTTTTGAGATTTTAGCTCTGATTTTAGCCCTTTTGACACGATGGTGGTCCCACATCGCGAGCATCAGTTTGAGAGAGCCCACCGATTCGGTCGGAGAGCGAACGATGGTCTTCCGGTATGTCATTCAAATTTTTGTCCTGTTTTGAAAGTTGCATTTATGACCTCATTTAATGCTTTTTAAAATTTTGATTCTGCGTTTGTGAAAAGAAATGTCACCTCCGTGCATTGTAGTTATGCCTGAAAATTTTAAATGTCGCCTCTGGTAATTTTGATATCGCCTTCCTTAGCTCTGTTCATGCCTTTAAAAAATCCTTTATTACCTGTGGATAATTTAGTATCGCCTAGGGTTTAAGCATTTTTAATTATTTATCGCGTGAAAATCTTGGATAATAAAATGTCGCCTGATGAAAATCTTATACCGCGTCTGTTAAATGAAGTCACGCAGATGATTAAAATCACGCGTATGGAGAATTTGATGTCGCCTCTGGTAAAAGAAATGACGCCTGAAAGAAAAGTCGCGTAAGTGAAATTTTTTTTTATGTTATTGGAGACTTTTCTAGGACGTCTGATTGCTCGATTGTGTCAACTTGATTGATATCGATCACTTCAATGAATTCGATCGAATGTTCAGTTAGGGTGTTCCCCTTGTTTGATTTCAACAATGAATTAGGACATTGGTAACTATGATATCGAAGAATAAGGTAAATCAATCTTCATCACAAATGATAGGTCATGGATCTAATCATCCATTCATTTTATTCTCAAATGCTTAGAGACATAAAACTAGGATCATCCTTCCTCAATGCTTAGAGTTAGGATTGGTAGGTCTGATAGGTATATTTAAATTGATGACTATGATTGATTGTTTGATTTCCTGATAGTAGGTTACTCATGTGATTCCATTGTTTTGATTAAACAGGAGGATGTCCCTGTTCTGTACCTCCGGACTGTACCACATTGGGTGATGGAGTTTAGGGAGCAGTTGACTGACGCCGAGAGGCGAGTGATTACGCGCTGCGGTTTATTAGGTGTATTAGAGCTTCCTCGGTTCCAGATGAACCGAGGTTTGATTACCGCTGTCACAGAGCGTTGGCACTCTGAGACAAACACTTTTTGGCTGCCACAGGGAGAGATGACTATTACTCCTGAGGATGTATATAGGTTACTGCGGATCCTGACACATGGAGAGATAGCATATTACGATGCAGTATATGATGGGACTTATTGTCGATGAGTATTCAGAGATCCTTCTATAGGTGATGATTGCATCCTATGGCCTCAGTTTGCTTCATTTCCTATTCTACCAGCGTTGTTAGGTGCTATCATTGGTGGCGTGTTATTACCTGATCGTCGGGGTCACGGATTTTTAGTAGGTTGGGGCAGGATTATCGAGGACTTGCTACATCAGCCTCAACGATTCGATTGGGGATCTTGTGTGCTTGCACAGTTATACCATGATCTTCATGAGGTGGTTTATAGGAGATCAGCTTCGTTATCTACTGGGATTCATATTTTGCAGCTTTGGATATGGGAGCACTTACCAGTTAGTCGTCCTATATCAGAGCGAGATCGACCTTTAGGATATCCTTTTGCATGGCAGTATACTGGGATGGTGACACAGCATCACTTGGGTCATTTGGAGTATTGGTGGCGTCAGATTGATGATATGGATGAGGTCTATTGGAGACCATATGTCGATGTCGAGGATTGGAGAGAGGATAGCTTGGAGTTACCATATATGTTTGCTCCTCGATGGATGATTGGCAAGATCGACTCTATTCTTGAGAGATTCTTGGCAGGTAGAGTACTATGACAGTTTGGACGGATTCAGCCTATGCCTCAGGGATCTGCAGTTTATGCTCGTTCTAGTGCAGAGAGGGCTACTTGGGGACACATGCCTTCATATGATGATGCTATTGAGCAGATATCACTGCTTGGTTATATGGACTAGGATATGAGGTTACACATTAGAGATGTCGGGGTTACTCAGGAGTATCTAGCTTGGTTGATGGAGCATCCTATGCCTCGATTTACAGACCCTGCAGAGCCAGTGCCTGGGAGAGATGATGATGGTGATGATGTCGGTGGTGGGAGGAGACACAAAGGTAGACCACGAGGTAGGGCGGTGATTAGACTTAGAGGACGAGCGAGAGATATATAGATACAGGCACCACCTCCTCCTCCTTCTCGTCCTGTAGTAGCACAGAGACAGAGGATAGATCGTCAGGACCATGTGAGGGCTGCTAGGTAGGATCCAGTTGCAGGACAGGATATAGGAGTAGGATTACCGCAGGCTACCGTGGATGGTCAGGATACAGGTGCACAGCAGATGCCAGTAACTTTTTCCCGTGATCAGGGAAAAGCTCCTATAGATACAGGTGATCCTCAGAGTACCTATGAGGTTGGGGAGAGTTCTAGTACTACCCAGCTGCGAGCAGATGTGGGAGCATTACGGACAGAGGTATCACAGATGTCTTCTATGATTCAGTAGTTAGTGTCAGGTTTGGCTCCATTGGTTCCTCTCCTTGTTGCTATGGTTGGTCATACGCCTCTTCAGCTGCCTCAGCAGCCTCCATCACAGCCTCCTCCACAGCCTCCTCCAGGACCTCCTCCCAGTGGTGACGAGAGTTGAGCTATGAGTGCTCTTGTTGATCATTTGTGTACTGATGTTGAGATACTTGATGTTGTACCATATTCTTGTGACCTTGGTGTCACCTTTCCAGTTGTACTTTGATACTTGTTTGACATTGATGCCCCTGTTGATGGGCGATTATAAAGTTGATTTATGATATCATTGTTATACTTGATGCGTTGAGTTTTTGAGTAGACATGTGATATGAGGACATTTATGATCTTTCCTACTTTTTTCTTGATGATATATGAGATTACCTTTAGATGCTGCTATATGTGTTTATCTAATGCATTTGTTTTGGATGGATGTGTCTATGGATGCAATGTATCTTATGTATGATATAGATAGATGGATGCATTTCTTTCTTCATGTATGGATGCAAGTTTTTTTTTGTTTTGGATATGTTATTTCTCATGTATGCAATTTGTATGTATGCACATGTAAATGATTATTTCCTTCTTTTCCTTGATAATATATCTATGTAATGATTAATGATATGGAATGAATGCAAAAAGTATAATCTCATGTTTTTATTGTAGAAAAGATGATATTGAGGTGATGTTGTCCTTGCTGATTTGACCTTGTTGATGATGTTATGTACCCCCTTTTTGATGCGAAATGAAGCCCTTGGAAAAAAAAATGCATGTGCAATTAATCTAACATGAGAATGCATTTAACCTTTCTATGAATGCAATTATCTTTTCTATGAATGCATCTAAGTGTCACTAGCTTTTAGCAAATAAATGCCTTGAGGATAAATTTTCATCATTGAGCACTTGGGACCGGAAAGGCAATACAATCACCACTGCCCACTGACATGATGATATGAATATTGCTTTTTATTGCTCATATGGTAACCTCCGTTTTGCTTTCCCATCGGTCTCGTCGATACGACTATCATTGATTACAAACAATCATAAGAGTATGAATACTGATTTTGTCAGATTCTATGTTACAAGTGGATTTTGGCATTTAGATATGAAGAATCTAAATATCTAAGGTATCCGGTTGCGTAAACAAACAAAATTTAACTCATTGTTTTATAAGATAATCCTCGATGGTTTTTTGATGACCATGTCTTTAGATGAATTCTCATAAGGCAATGAATCTTCCTCCAAACATTCACTTCATAGTAAAAAAAAATATCATGTCTCCATCATTGCCAATCTAGTCGAAACATCATTGATTAGCTAAAAAGACTTGATACAAATTGAATTAATGTAAGTAAACAGATTTTTAACCAACTTTTCAAAAGAATCTATCTAGGTGTTTTGCATTGTTTTCTGATCTTCAAATAATATTTCCAAGTGTTTTGATCATGGAATGATGTTTGATTTTTAATCCTGAATAATAAGTCAATTTAGGCTCAAGGATTTTGTTGTGGTAGTCAACTTCTTGGTTAGTAAACAATGATATCAATCAAAGGTTTACAAAAATCTGATCTCTCTTCTGAAAATGTTGATCCCTTTCTGCTTGTGACTGAATGTTACTCATTTGAATCCTTTTTGAGGTACCCACTTTCCGATTTGTTTATGCTGCCCCCAAGTGTTTGATGTATCAGTTTTGACAACTTTGGGCAATGCAAAGGATGATGCTACAAAATGTTATTATGACTATGTACAAATGACGAATGCAATGAAGGTTTAGACAAATGGGATGATGAGATGCATTATGTACACATGTGACTAGGAAAGAAATGACTTAAGGAAACCAAAAGTGCTTGTTGCCAAGTTTTCACCTTTGGGTGCTTTTTTTTTTTTCTTGCTACCGAGGCACCTATTGCTAGGTTTTCACCAAGGCACTTTTTTCTTTTTCATTTTTTTTTTGTATTTTTCATTTTTTTGATTTTTTTTAATTTGATTTTTCTTTATCACCTTGGCGCCTATTTGCTAGGTTTTCACCAAGAGATAGTTTTTCAAATGTTTTTGCTTTCTTCATGCTCAATTTTCCACTATTTTTTATCTTTCTTCTTTTCCAATATTTTTGGATTTTCTATTTTCAAATGTTTTTGCATTTTCAAGATCCCTTTTCAACTATGTACAATAATTATGATGCTCTCTCATCTACTCTTTATACTCTTTCATCTGCTTTAGGTGTAGAACCTCTTCAAATGAATGCTATTTATGGGTTCTTGTAATTCTTCACCATTACAATCTGATAACTTATATGTTCCAGTTCCAAAGGATGACACTATCACAAATGGGCCTATCTAATTAGCTTCCCACTTTCCTTTCTTTTCCCTTTCAGCTTGATTTTTGGGATTTTCTCTTAGTACCAAGTCTCCTACTTGAAAAGTTCTTGGTTTGATGTGTTTGTTGTAATTACGTGCAATCCTGTTTTGATAAACTCTTAAATGCTCATAAGCTTGAGTCTGGTGTTCTTCTAACAATTCCAATTGTTGTAGTCTGGCAATCCTATAATCCTCATCAGTGATCAATCCTCTTAATGAAACTCATAGAGATGGAATTTCAACTTCTAATGGTAGAACTGCTTCGGTTCCATAGACTAAAGAGAATGGGGTGGCTCCTGTAGGTGTTCTGATACTAGTTCTGTAAGCCCATAGTGCGGGATTTATTTGCACGTGCCAATCTCTTCCTAATTTGTTAACTGATCTTTTTAATATTTTGAGGATATTTTTGTTCGTTGCTTCAGCTTGTCCATTGCCTTGTGGATAATAAATGGATGACGAATGATGTGTAATGTGAAATGTCATGCAAAGTTCATCAATATCCTAATTTTTGAATTGTTTCCCATTATCCGTGATAATGGCATGTGGAATACCATAGCGGCAAATTATGTGGTTCAAAATGAACATTGAAATTTGTTTGTCGGTTGCTATTGTTAATGGAACTGCTTCCACCCATTTGGTGAAGTATTCTGTTGCTGTGATGATATACTTGTGTCCGTTTGAAGATGGAGGATGTATGATTCCAATCAAGTCAAAACCCCATTGATAAAAAGGCCATGGTGTAATGAATGGGTGTAATTCTTGAGCCGGTGCATGTATCATGTTACCATGATATTGACATTTGCTGCATGTCTTCACAAATTGACAAGCATCCTTTTCTAATGTTGTCCAAAAGTACCCTAAATGAAGGATTTTCTTAGCTAGATTAAGACCGCTTGAGTGTGACCCGCAAATGCCTTCGTGGACCTCGCGTAAAGCTAACTTAGACTCTTCTTCCTCTAGACATCTAAGTAACATCCCATCAAGACCCTTACGATACAATATGTCTGAAAGGATTAGGTAATGGGTGGCTTGGCGTATGAAGTTATGTTTTTGGGCACGAGTTTGGTCTATGGGGAGTACTTGGTCTTTAAGGTAAGTATAGATGGGTCCATACCAAGGAGAGTCATGTCCATGTAAAAGAGCAACAATTTGGGTGTCAAGAAGGTTGAATGCTGATTTTAGCAACTCTTCCACCAAGAACTCATACTTCTCATTTTGATCTGGTTTTTGTAACAATGAAGCCAAGGTAGCCATGGCATCTGCTGCTCTATTCTTTTCTCTTGGAATCTATTCAAATGTGATCAAAGCAAAGTACTTCTTCCATCCATCAATCAAGGTTTTATATTTCATCAATGTTATATCTTTGGTATTGTATTCATTATTAACCTGATTGATTATGAGTTGGGAATCCCCATACACTTGTAATTCTGCAATATTCCATTCCAAAGCCATTTTGATGCCAATGACTAATGCCTCATATTCCGCTATGTTATTGGTGCACGGAAATAAGAGTTTATAGGACTTTGGAATGGTGTACCCTTGAGGGGTAACCAATAATATACCTGCTCCAGAACCTCCTTGTGTATAAGATCCATCAAAATATAATTTCCATGTCTTTGCTTCTATGTTGACAATTTCTGCATCTGGAAATTCAATTTGCATGGTTTGTGTAGACTCCATTGGGTTATCTGCTAAGTGATCTGCTATCACTTGTCCTTTAATTTCTCTTCTATCAACATATTCAATGTCGAATTCACTTAGGATCATGACCCATTTTGCTATTCTACCTGTTAAGGTAGTTTTACTTAGCAAGTATTTGAGAGGATCAATCTTGGCAAGTAATTTGATCTTATGCATCAACATATAATGTCTTAGTTTTTGAGATGCAAAAACCACTGCTAGACATGCTCTTTCCATGAATGAATAATTTAGTTCATATTTTATTAAGGTTCTACTAAGATAGTAGATTTCCCTTTCTTTTCCTTGCTCATCTTCTTGTGCCAACAATATGCCTAGAGACCTTTCTGTGGCTGATATGTATAACAACAGTTCTTTACCCTTGATAGGTGACATAAGAATAGGTGGGTTTATCAAATAAGTCTTCAAAATAGCGAAGGCCTTATCACATTCTTCATCCCACATAAATGTAGTGTCCTTGTGTAGCAATCTGGTGAAGGAGTGACACTTTTCTGCTAATTGAGATATAAATCTCCTTATTGATTGAATCTTTCCTTGTAGTGACCTCATTTGGCTAATATTTCTTGGAATCTCCATTTCTAGAATGGCTTGTACTTTTTCAGGATCAACTTCAATGCCTTTTGCTGACACTATATAACCCAATAACTTGCCAGATTGGACACCAAATGCACACTTCTTTGGGTTTAATCTAACTTTGAATTGTTCTAACCGAATGAATATTTTTCTTAGGATTTGTAAATGCTCTTCTCTATTGTGGGACTTTGCTAGAATGTCATCCACATAATCTTCTAAGAAAGTGTGCATCATTTCGTGGAAAATAGTTGTCATGGCCCTTTGATATGTAGCTCCAGCATTTTTTAGACCGAAGGGCATGACATTCCAACAAAAAGTACCCCAAGGGCAAGTAAATGCTATCTTTTCTTGATCTTTAGGAGCAATCTTTATTTGGTTGTAGCCACTAAATCCATCCATTAATGAGTACATTGTGTGACCTGCTGTCAGATCCACTATGGTATCAATACTTGGCAATGGGAAGTCATCTTTGGGACATGCAAGGTTTAAATCTCTGAAATCCGTACACACACAAATAGATTTATCATGCTTAGTAACTGGCACAATGTTAGAGATCCAATCAGCATATGCTATTGTTCTTATGAACCCCACCTTTAACAATTTTTCCAATTCTGCCTTGACTAGGAGAGCCACATGTGGGTGCATTTTCCTTAGTTTTTGCTTCACAGGTTTAACTCCGGGTCTAACATTCAGATGATGCATTATGAAATTAGGATCCAGTCTGGGCATATCAGCATATGACCATGCAAAATTTACTTGTTGTTCTTGGAAGAATTTGATAAAGTCCTCTCTTTCAAGAGATGTAAGTGATGTAGCCAAGTGTACGACCTTTGGCTCTAGTTCTGTACCAATGTTAACTTTTTCTGTTGGTTCTATAAGAATAGATGACCTTTCTTCTTCATGTTCAGGCAAAGTGTCCAATCTCTCTTCTAATGGTGCCACAGTTGGGTTTTCACCAAAAGAAACGTCTTTTATTTTCATTGTTTTTGGTTCTAATGGTGCCACAGTTGGGTTTTCACCAATAGAACTTCTCATTTTTTTATTTTTTTTTCTTTTTTTCTTTTTTTGACTAAGAGATTGGACCCTTGCTATTGTCATTATGTCTGTATTGAGTTCATTGGTGAAAGAGGGTTCAACCGCATTGAGGTATTGGTTTGTTGCTTGGTCATTTGGGAAGTAAAGTAAGTCATGTGGTTCGGTTTGATCCCAATCAATGAGGTCCGGGTGCATCAAAATTAAGGAGTTATTGGGTAAGGTATCATCAATAGGATTTATGGACATGACTTCATTTGAGGGTTCATAAATTGTATCATTTAGATCTATGATGTGCGCTTCCTCAAGATGATCCATGGAAGCAGGGTCAAAGTCCCCTTCGCTTGAATCCTCGTCAACCTCTATGGGAAACAATGTGGGAAAAGCCACAAGCGGGTTAAAACTAACATTTGAATTTCCCTCCTCTGAAGGTGTCCAAAATGTTTCTATCCATGCTCCACTACTAGATGCTTGTTCTATATTAGGCCTTTGAGTAGGAGATTCTTCATTAATTAGAGCATCTTGTTTTGGGATTTTTGCATAAGTATGTATAGCAATGACTTATTTATCTTGACATGACTCATCTGATAAAGTATCCCATTCATAATCCCTAGAGTCATCACTATGTCCTTCGGATTCTAATGCATTTATTTGAGGATGAAAATCATGCATTGGACTTGAACTTTCTCCCTTATATTGAAAACCTACTCCGGATTTTTCATGACTTGCCCTCCAAATAGGTTCAATAGGTTCTAATAATCCTCTATTTCTTTGGCCTAGGGGTCCTCTTCCTTTGTATCCCATCTTTTGCATAATATCAAATCCTTTCCCATATTGTTTGGTTTGTATATTGACATGCTGAATTCTTTCCATGGGAGTGTCTAAGGTACCATCCTCATCATGATAAAGCCATTGAAGGACATCATCTTCTTCCTTATCCCATGTTGCTTTGATATCTTCCCTCACAAAATAAGAATTATACTTATGTGGAAGATGTTCTTTTGATGGTTTTCCATGTGATTTGGGAGACATGGGCATGTCAAATAGAGAAACTGAATATTCTCCTACCCCTTTTGAACTAATCTTGCATTGTTTGTCAAATTTGTTCATCATCTCACTCATGTATTGGTAATGATCTTCTTTAGCTTGTTTTTTTTCCTCTTTAGTAGGTTTGTAGATCACTGTCTCCAATTTAGGTGCTACATATGGACTTTCCATTACATTTGGACCCTCGTAGCTCACTTTTTCCTTGCCCTTAGTTGATGTAGTTGAGCTAGCTTGAAGAGGATTTTGTGCATCTTCATTGGTGATTCTTGGAACAACTCCTTCATGATTATGTGGAATGTATAATTCATGCAAGGGTTTGAGTGCATTACAATATTGAAATGGATTTGAGTCTCCTCCAACTATGATTTCTTCACCCATGTATGGGAACTTGATGCATTGGTGGTATGTGGATGGGACAGCTTGCATCTCATGAATCCATGGTCTTCCCAATAAGATGTTATAGGTTAATTTCATGTCCAACACTTGACACTTGGTTTCCTTCTTGACTGGTCCCACTTGGATGGGCAACACAATCATGCCTTTAGAAGCTCTTTCAGCTTCGTCGTAAGCTTTTATGGTGATTTTCTTTGTAGGGTCAATGCAAGACTCAGATAGACCTAAGGATTTTACAAGACTCAATGTGCATATGTTAAGACCAGCCCCTCCATCAATAAGGGCTCTTTTGACTCTATGCCTTTCGATCAAAACCTCTATATGTAATGGCAAATTTTGAGGATGAGTTATAGACATGTCATCTTGATCGAAAAATGAAAGACAATGAGGAGCCATGAGATGTCCTACCATATTTTGAAACTTTTCTTCCCCTAAGGTAGTAGAAACATGTGTCTCTTCCAAAGCTTTTTCTAAAATCTCTTTATGATTCGGTGACAACTTCAATAACTCTAAGATTGAGATTTGTGCTGGAGTACGTTGCAATTGGTCCACCAAACTATAAGGCCTTGCTGCTGTAGGAGGTTGTTTGACCACAATGTTGGATTGTGGGATATTGGTGTTTTGAGGGACTATCCCTTGTAAAGTCATTCTAGAATTCTGCCCTCTTGTAATAACATTTGTTGCTTCCTTTTGAGGCTCTTCATTAATTATTATAGCATTAACAATATGATCATATGATGGCGCAAAGTTAAGATTATTGGCACTTTGTTTCTTGCCATTTGATGACTCACCTTTATCATGTTTGTAAAAAGGTTGTTTGAAGGCCATATGATCTTCATTATTTTGGGGTCCATCAACAGTGATTATGTTATTATGTATCAAGTCTTGCACCACATTCTTTAATTGTAGACATTCATTTGTAGTGTGCCCCCGAATCCTATGATATTCACAATGATTCTTAGCATCCCATCAGCCCGGCTTGTGGTCTGGTTCATAAGGCTTAATAGCGGGTAATGTAATAACATTGTTATCCATGAGAGCCTTTAATGTAGTTTCAAGTGATTCTCCCAAGGGTATAAAGTGTCTTGCAGGAGTGGGCTTCAAATACTTATCATACTTGCTGTTTTGATCCTTGTTTCCTTGATTATTCTTGTTGGCATTGTTGTTGTTGTTGTTGGAAGGTGCATTATATGCTTGATTAGTAGTATTCACTTGATTTGGTGTCTTTGTAAGGGCAAATGGAATCACCTTCAAGTTGCTGGATTCCACTACACCATCATTAACAATGCCTTTATTGTTATTCTTTGCAGCATAACGGCTATTGTTGTTGTACCAACTTTTATTTTGATTGTTGTTATTGTTGGTATTGTTGTTGTTGGAGTTAGAGTTATTCTTATCTTCCTTGTACAATTTCAACTCTCCACTCTTAATCAACACTTCTTCCGTTGTAATTCCGTTATCAATCAAATCTTGGAAGGTTTTAGGACATTGCATCCTTAGTCTATAATTTAATTCGCTTCTTAAACCGTTAATAAAGATATCCATTTTTTCTTTTTCTGGTACACTTCTTGGATATCTAGAAAATGCAGTCCTCCATCTTTGCAAGAATGTGAGGAAGGCTTCTCCATCTTGTTGCTTCGTGTTACATAACGTTATCATTGTGACCTCATGTTTGATGTTATAAGAGTAATGAGTCATGAATTTAGAAGCTAATTCTTCAAAGGATTTTATGCCGGATGGTAGTTTTGAAAACCAATCCATGGCCGTTCCTCCCAAGCTTCTTGGGAATAGTCTCATTAAATAGGTTGATTCATGCATGAATTCAAGACTTAATGCACAAAACCCCCGAAGATGATCATGTGGGTCAGATGTTCCTTCATACCTCTCATATTTAGGAAATGTTACATTAATGGGAAAAGGCACCATGACCAAATTCTTATCGAATGGAAAAGGACATAATGTTTCAATAGAGAAAGGCTTAGGAGCCCCGTTTTGTTTCAAACTGTCGATTTCCATTTGTAATGCCTTGAATTGTTCCCTTATTTCTTCCATAGGGTTTTCTATTTCCTTGGGCTTTAATTGTTCTATGTCAAAATCTTTAGGTAGCTTTACCCCCGTTTGTATCAAGTCCATGAAGTGTTTTTCTTTATCCATAAGCATGGTCTTTTTCATTAGTTCTATGAAATAAGGGCATTGTCTTGCCTCTAACGCTCTTTCAACCGTGGCTTCTTCCGTAGTTGGGGGTAAGTTTGTATTATGAGGAGGAAGTAAGTTGTTGCCTTGTGAATTTGCCTCTTGGGAATTAGGATCTCTTCCTCCATTATTAGAATTTCCTTGATTGTTGTTAGGATCCATACCCCCATTCATGTTGTTCCCTTGGTTGCTAGGATCCATACCCCCATTCATGTTGTTCCCTTGGTTGTTGGGATCGGTATTTCCTAGGGTGCCGCTAAACATTTTGTTAATGTCCTTTGCCTTAGCAGGTTTTTCAATCACTTGTGAAGTAATGAAAGTGTTCTTCGGAAATGGGAGCTCTTCTCCGTTGTAGGTCCCATCTATTTGTAATGCTTTCCTTATAGAGAGTGATCTTGTAATAATAGGCATGAACAAACTTTAAGGGTATGTTGACTTCTTCTCTTGATAAGCTGGTTTTTGGAATAAGGTAAAGATTTTTGATCAATTTTAAATGGTTTAAAATTTTAATGATGTTTTGATCAATAACTTTGGAATATCTTGTTTGAAAATAGAAAAACAATCTCAACACACACATCAATTGGGTACCATATCCCTAGAATGCTCTAATGTGTGTATTTTTGAACGTTTTCACAGGTTGAAACACAAGAATAGCTTCCACGCAATCTACCTAGCACATAATTGGTTCGTAAACATGGCTCTAATAGGTAGTTTTGCTATTTTACCGTTATGTAGTAAGTTTTCGTTCAAAATAGATCTTAGCCTTTCATCCCCCAAGTATGTTAAGGGGCTTCCCACATGCACCGAAGCACGATTTTGCGCAATCTGTTAAGACTACTAGAGGAAGTTCGAAAGAGCTAAAATCTTTTTTGTTGTGCACCCCATTAAGGATACACGCGTTTCATTTTATAGTGGGTCGGATTCTCGCAGCAAAAGCAAGTGTATCCCACTTTGGGCTGTCCCTCTCACTGGCCCTTTTAAGGCAATCTCAGGAGACGAGCCCACTAAGTTTTAAACATGTTCATTTGAAAGCATGAAAAGTGGATTTGGTAGAGCAAGTTTGGGAATTTGATTCACTCAAAGAGTGAAGAGCATACCCCTATTGCTTTTCCCTTATCCCAAACACTCACAATCAATTTGGTTCTTTTTCAACCCCGTGACAAAGGGGTTCTTAGAATTGAAGTGTTTATTTTTTTCCTTTTATGATTAAACTATGTTTTGAACTTTGAAATGCCACAAGCTAAGGGAATGTGCAAGCTTGATGAGAGAAATACCTCAAACAATGCTAGCAAAGGCTAGGTGCATTTTTAAGTAGTAGATTTCTTGTTTTCTCTCCAAATCCTTCCATTACCTTAATGAAACGTTCTCTCCACTAGCAAGTTAGTCAGCACAATACAAACAAAGTGAGGGGAAACCAAAATCAAAGCTTAAAATGATATAATTGATTATGCTTTTGATTCTTTTTACCAAAATACTTGCAAAATTCTTACAAACTTAAGGACTAAACTCCCAATTTAATGATACGTATTTTTGTTTGTAAGCATCTACAACAGCAATGTATTTAGCATATAATTCTACCTCCTTTTCTAAATCATTGTTGAGAACAAAAGTAGAGTGTACCCAGTTTTCTTTCCTTATCCTCTTAGAGATCAATTTCTCCTCTAAGTTATGCCTTCTTTCTGGTTTTTGCACTTTCTTATGACAGACCATGCTCCTGAGACAAAAAAAAATGACCGTGAAGTTAGAATACAGTCATCATTTTAACATTTTTGATAAAATAGAGAACATACAGCCACGCGACATTATCCAAACTATAGGCGAGATAAAATTTAATAAAGACATGACTACTTTAACCGCGAGCGTCACCAAAAAGGGCTCAAGCGAGATTAAAATAACCAAGTGCGATATCAAATTTTAGCTAAGCGTGAAATCTTTATTAGACACGACAATAGTAATTATTCTAATAAAATATAAATGCTCAATCAGGTGACATTGTCTATGGTAAATGCGAGATCTAATTTAATAAAGACGTGATTACTTTAACCGTGAGCATCACCATAAGGGGCTCAAGTGAGATTAAAATAATCAGGTGCGATATCAAATTATAGCAACGCGTGAAATATTTATTATAAGCGACAAACTAATACTAGAAAAGTGACATTTCATTAATCAAAGGCGACATTTAAAATCAATGAAGCGAGAAATTAAATGGATAAGGCAGAGTACTCCCTTTACACCAGGTGTAAAATGATTCCTTGGCCGCGGCTTTTTAATTCTGAACACGCGACATTTAAATGACCAAAGGCATCAACTGTTTGTCCATGACGCGAGAGTTTGATTTCGGCAGGCATGATTTCTTTCGCCAGAAGCGTGATTCTGCAGGCTAACAAGCGTAAGAGTTCAGACTTCAGGTGATATTTTAATTTCCGTGCGCGACATCTCTTTGCTTTAGGCGTGACTTCTTTACCGACAGACGTGATTTCTTTTCTGTAACTTGCAAATAGTAAGCAAATTCATGCAATTCTAGCCTAAATTTTGTAAATAACATGGAAATAATGATGAATTTGAGGCCTAGAGCCCCACGGTGGGCGCCATTTGTGTGTGAGTGATTTACACTTCATGAAATAACAAGATTTAAAAGACAATTACACTATTCAAAGCAAACTAATCTAAATAATGCACAATTAATCTATCAACATCTCATGGATCTCTAAAATAAAGTGGTAAATGAGGCTCTCAGCTATGATCCTCACTAGTGACACTCTAAAGATGAGAATTAAGCTATATGATATGCAAATTTAGATCTATTCTATCAAATTCTAGCTCTATTTGATGAATAATCTACTATGATCAATGCAATTTAAGCTAATTAGCAATGACAAATGATAAGTGAGTGATGTGAATGCAAATTGACAGAGCTTTGCTGCAATTCAAAGATATGGAGTGGATGAATTATGCTTCTAAATGCCTTCAATAAATAGGATTTTCCCAAGGGTAGGGGGTAGAGTGAGATAACCATGGTTATGCTTGGGTAAGGTCAATTGGCTTTGCTTTGTCCATAAATGGGGGGACAATGATTTAAATGGTTTCAAAAGGCTGGACCATTTCAACAAAAGTGAGTGATTTGTGTCCATTTTGTCTCCTTTTTGCTTTGTTGAGGGAAATTATGATTTATTAATTAATTAAAGTAATTAAATTTAGCCATGAAGGGTAAGATGTTTATTTTGATTTTTTTGCTTTCAACAACTATGTCATTAATTGAATTTAATCAATTTCGTAGTGTTTTTCCCCTTTTCAAGCTTTATTTAATCATTTAATCATTTAATTGAATTTTCCTTTGATTTGAATTGCCTTTGTTCCATTTATTAATTTTTCATGCTATTTTGATGATTTGATTGCACCTTTTGATTGAATTAAGCCTTTGCCAATTTTCCGTGTCTACAACTAGTGGAGGTGCATTTTTCCTTGGAAAAAGGTTGGTTTCATGGTTAAGTAAAAAGCAAGATTGTATAGCTCCATCTATTGCTGAATCAAAGTATGTTGTTGTTGTTATTAACTGCACTCAAATTTTTTGGATGAAACAAATGTTGAAATATATTGGAATAAATTTTGGTGAACCAATGGTTATCCATTGTGATAACACCAGTACAGTAAACATGTCAAAGAATCATGTGATGCACTCTAAAACTAAGCATATTTCTATTAAGTATCACTTCTTGAGAGATGAGGTAGAAGAGAAGGAAATAAGATTAGAATACATTAGCACAAAGGAATAGATAGAAGACATCTTTACAAAGTCATTGCCAAAATATGCCTTTGAGTATCTAAGAGGTATGCTTGGGGTGCATGCCCCTCCTAGTCAGAATTAAATGATATGGGGATGCATCAGGCCAGAGGTTTTCAAAGCCGTATCATATTCTGGACTTGATTTATGGATCTACTCCTCAGGGGGAGTGGTCATTGAAGACAGTTGATAACTTATGTCACCCTTTGCCATTGTTGTCAAAGGGGGAAAGAGACTATGTGAAAATCATACAGGAAAAAGACTATGTGGTAAAGGTACTGAGAGAATACTTTTGGGTTGATGGATTTTCTCATATGTTGCCATCAATGCCAAAGGGGGAGATTGTTGGATATTGCTAATGCATTGGGGAGATTGTTGGATACATTTAATATTTTTAATCACTACGTTGAGTGATGTTGTCCAATTAATGTTTTTGTCATTTGTGTTATGTCATTGATGTCAACATATGTTTCTGTGAAGGGAACAGGTTGGTTATTACAATGTACAAATACTATATGGATGTTTCAGAATGTCCAAAGTTAGTTGTGTGTATAGGAAGGTGTTGTGATCTTATATCTAAGATTTCATGATGTAATATTGCATATTGGCTGAGTTACAGAAGATTTGATGAAGACTGGTTACTGGACAGTGACAGAGTAAGTCTCTGAGTTTTGGGTATATCTGATAGGCGATGAGGATTCAATGTATGCAATCTTAAGGGATGACATATAGGGTACTAAAGAATGTCTATTGATCTTCGCAAGGTATGGAAATTAGGATGACATCAGTTGTGGCGTGTGTTCTAGAGATGACCTATTTGGAAGTTGACTCAGAGTTGTAGCGTGTAGCATGAATGATGATCATGAATTATGGATGTCGATCCTTAATTATTGAATTGTAATTGTTGTATACTTGTTTTAGATACCATGTGTATCTTAGAAAGGAGTTATGTAATTATTTGTATATTACAAAAGCCTTATTGGCCGACCTGATCATTTATTTTGTAATAGGGTATATATGTAAATCTTTTCTTTTGAAAAGATATGGTAGAATTGATGTGATGTAAAATAGGATTGTGGAAGTTGTGAGCTTGAGTTTTTTGGATGTAGATCAGAGGATAACTTATATACTTCATTGGAACTGATCAAGCAAAGACTATTTCTACCGGACAGTTCAAAGATTGTGTATCTCTTTACATACACTTATGTTGTGAACAATAAGTTCTAAAGGTGGACATAACCTTCTTTGGGCAGTGAGCCTACCTTCTTATTTTCTTGACTCCTAACAAGGTTTGTCCTCTAACAAGGAATATGTATTGTAATGTTTTAATCAGCTCCTAACAAGGCTAGATCTTCTAACAAGGATACTATACTCTCAGTACATCATTAGTGGGTGTTAATTCCCACTGGATTTTTACCTTTAATAGGGTTTCCTCGACAATAATTATTGTGTTGGCATTCATTGTGTTCATTTGATTTGATATTGCTTCTATTCAAAGTTTAAAGTTTAACAATATGACATACAACTAATTCAACCCCCCCCCCCCCTGCTCCCCCTCTCAGTTGTATTGGTGGACTGTTATTCCTAACAGGGTGAAAGGTTGCAAAAAAATTATAGTTGTAGAAAAAGAAGAGGCCAATAGGTTGCATGTGGAGGGGGAGACATTGAAAGAAGGGGGTCCAATAGGTACCACACCCATACCCACACCCAGTTACACCACCACTAGTAGTAAAGGGAAGGGAAAGGCCAATAGAGATACTGATGTGGCTGAATTATTTAACATACAAGTAAAAGGGAAAGCTCAAGAATCAATTGGCAGATTTCTTTATGCTCATGGTATACCATTCCATGTTTGTCTTTCCTCATATTTTAAACAAATGTGCAAAGATATATATGTTATTGGTCCCTCATTTATACCACCAGGATAGACTAAATTATGCACCATTATCCTTGATAAAGAGTACTCAAAATTGATCATTTTGATGGAGGACATAAGACAAACATGGATGAGTGATGGATGCTCTATCATCATGGATGGGTGGACCGATATCAAACATCGGCCACTCATCAATCTTGTTGTCACTAGTACAGTAGGGGCCTATTTTCTTAGAGTCGTTGATTGTTCAGGGAAAAGGAAGGATGCATCCTTCCAATTTGAGATTTTGAAGGGTGCTATAGAAGAGGTAGGGGCTTCAAATGTTGTGCAAGTAGTCATTGATTCAACCCAGGTGTGTAAATTAGCTGGATTGATAGTAGAGAGCACCTATAAACACATTTTTTGGACCTCGTGTTATGTACATGCATTGAATAACACCTTGAAGGACATAGGGAAAATTGATTGGATAAAAGGTATGTTGTCTGAGGCTAGAGATGTGCAAATGTTTATTTTCAATCATCACACATCTCTTGCATTATTTAGGACATTTTTCAATAAAGAATTCCTCAAGCTTGTGGAGACTATATATGCTAGCTACTTCATTTTGATGGAGAGGATGCTTGAGGTCCAAGAGGCCTTACAATCCATGGTGGTCAATGTAGAGTGGAATAGATGGCATGAATCAAGCACCCCAGATGGAAGAAATGTGAGACAAAGAATCCTGGATGATAACTGGTGGACCACAATGAGGTAAGAAACTTAAAAAATATTATAATTGTTATTGCTAATTTTAGCATTTTTCATTTGCTGATTTTTAATTTTTAAATGATTATGATGTTTCTCACTTGTAATTTGCTTTCATTTGTAGATACATTTTCTCCTTCATTAACCCTATTGTATAGGTCATTAGATATGCTGATACTGATTCTCCTAGCCTTGGAGAGATTTATGAGACCTTTGATAGCATGCTTGGGCAGGTCAAGCAAGCTATTATAAACAAGGAACCCACTTTGGAGCTCTATGAGGAGCATATTAAGCCTATTGTGATGAAAAGGTGGAACACTATGAACACCCCACTTCATATGGCAGCCTATGTCGTCAATCCTAAATGGTATGCAACAAGGCCTGGGAGAGTGCCTCTATCTTCTAATGAGGAGGTGAGTGTAATTTATGTTTAACTTTAACTTTAAGTTTTAAGTTAGATTTCTGATTTGTAAATTCTAACTTCTAAATTTTAAATTTTGTGTTTGTTCAATATAGGTGAAGGAGGGCTTCTTCAAGGCCCTTTAAAAAATGTATAATGCAGAGGATGGTGCAAAAATTCAGGGGAAATGGCTTGACTTTTCCAATCTTCATGGTCCAACTTTTGGTAGACCAGAGGCGAGGACTAATAGAGCTACATTAGCTCAAAATGACCAAATTGGATGGTGGACATGGCATGGTAGAGATGCACCTGAGCTGAAAGCTCTTGTCGTTCATCTTCTTTCACAGGTTGTGAGTTCCTCTTCTATAGAGAGGAATTGGTCTACATATAGCTTTATCCAATCAGTCAAGAGGAACATGCTTACCTCTAGACGATCGGAGAAGCTTGTGGTTGTTCACAGTGTATTGCGACTACAGGAGTGACATAGTCTTGAGTATCGAGAGACTCCAGCACTACATTGGGATGTTAATCCCAAGGATGCATTGCAGATTGATGAGGATGACACACCTCCAGGGTTTCTTGGTGCTCCATTGGGTGAGGACCCTCTGCCTACCCCTGCCAGTGATTTAGACTCTGATTTTGATTTAGATATAAATTTAGATTCCTAGAGGACAACCATATATATGGCTTTGCAGATACTCAGATACATTATTGCTTTTGATTATTATGGAGTTGGATACTTTATGTCATTTTGATTTCATGCATGATACATTGATACTTGGAGCCTTTGGGCATTTTTGCTATATGTATGCGATATTCAGATATATGATCATATATATTATAATTTATATCATATTGTCATTTCAATCTTGAATCCTTGATAGCTAAGTTTTCAATTTCCATGTATGTCTATGACTCTATGGTGAAAGGTTTATCAATGTTCATTGTTATGATATTCATATATGAATTTTGTCTTTCTATATATAAAAATTCCCTATGTTTTTAGTCATTGTCCCCTAAGGTCCCGTCGCTTAAATTTTGGCTTTGACCCATACTCGTACCGAAAACACGTCCCCATCCCCTAAAATGTCCCCGTCCTAGAAACTTCGTGGAACATAGCTTCCAGGAGTAAGCCTAATTTTTAGGGGAGGTGGATGTAATGCCCCTCCCATATTTTTCTTTTCAGTTTTATTGCCAAACTCTTTCAGGCCATTTTCATTTGTGTATTATTTATTTTAGGGATATTTGAAGTTTATGAATGTATGACATTTTATTAAAAAATCATAGATTAGATGCTTATGAATTATTTTCATGTTGATTAAATACAAATTATGATGTTATGTATATGTGATGGTTATTTCATTTTGATGATTCATATGTTAGGATATCAAGAATGCTTATGGCTTTACTGACCCATACTTGCATGTGTATGGTTGATGTGTTTGTTTTATATTCATGTTTGACGTGCTTGATGTGGTTGATGGATGAAGTTGTAGTTACTTGCTTGTGAGATCCACATGATCGACTGATCCCCACCATCGCTTGTTTATATTTATACATGTATGTACATGCTTGTCTTTTATGCAGGTTTGCAGGTACCAGGCATCGACTTCCCTGAATTGCCAGGATGAGTGTGCCCTATCGTAAAAAATCTCAATGGTAAGAGATGGGAGATAATATAAAAATCCAAATCCCAACCCCATCCATTGATTGTCTTGAATATTGGGCAAGTATCTATTTCTACCCATCTAAATTCATCAAAGTGACGTGAATTTGTGAGCCCTTGCTTGGTGTTTGTTTGATATAGAGTTAGTTGATTATCAGAATTTGGGAGTCGAGTGGATTTGTTTGTATTATTTGATTTAATTAATTAAGTTAGGAGTAATTTTGAGATTTGAATATTTATATTTTATGAATGTGGAAATATTAGATATAGAGTATATTTAATTATTAAGGGTAATTAAATACCTTTGTTAATTAAATGATTAAATTAAAAGA
>BSBK01002669.1:287500-314979 GCA_027943335.1 Chamaecyparis obtusa
CCGACAAGTAAATGAACATATTGGATATATGATGAGCCGAGATTGCCCACCCCTAATCATCATGCTATCTCTAGACATAACTAGATCAATAGAGGAGTGCCTTGTCTGATATGTTAGTGTACCTCATAATCATGCTATCTTGCTAATTGTGCTGAGGGTTAACACAGCTGGCTAATAATATAAGAAGACAAAGTTATCAATCGCTAATCAATGCATAATATCTGGTTGTCTGACCTCTTTTAATCATTACAACATTGGGGTTTAGTGTTAAAAGTGTGCCAAAAACTCTTAACTAAATTCTTAATAAGCAGGGAGGTATGGGAATGATGAGGTTATCCTACGATTGTGGTATCTGAAGGACACACTCTCTCCTTAGGCTTGATCTTGTAATCATTGTCATACAGAGATAGAGGTTTGCAAAATGTGCCATGGTTTTAATTACTCTATTATCTTACTAGGTATAGCAATGTTTCTACTCATTGCAGGCTATTATTATCTCTATATAGAAGGAGAAGTTAGTTAAACATGCGCTAGCTTTTAGTAGCAAATGTTTTATAGCTTTTTATTTTGAAATCTAATGAATTTTTAATTAAAGGTGATGATGACTACCATTATTACTATATCTCTTCATAGGGCTCCTATTTCCTTATAGGTAGAATCAATTTTCCAAACGTGTTACTAAGGTGTACAAAAGGAGAATTACTGAACTAGTATATCATTAATTTTACATTAGGAGACTTGAAACATATAATGATCCATTGTTACCACTCCATTGGCTCCTAGATTAGCTAGCTTGTCAGCCTCTGTATTGCCTTCTCTAAAAGTATGTTTGATTTCATACTTTGTTATACTCTCAATTATTAGGTTAATTTCTTCTATTTTTGAGTTCAAAACCCAGTTAGGAGTTTTTTTTGTGCGAATGGCATTGACAATAATTTGAGAGTCTCCTTCAATAATTACTTTTGAAATGTTAAGATTTTTACATAATTTAAGCCCTTCTAGTGCCACTATACATTCTGCCATATTATTTGTTGTGGGGCTGATGGGTCTAGAGAATTTAGCGACAACTTCTGACTTCCAATTACAAATGATCCCCCCAATACCTGCTACCCCAAGATTACCTCTCGACGCTCCATCAAAGTTGAGTTTATACCAACCTTCTTTCGGTGGTATCCATTTACAGGAGGCTCTGTTTGATTTAGTTTTGGGTCCCCCTTTACCATAAAGGGGAGGGATTGCTAATTTTGTAATTTATTTATTATTTAAAATAAATTTATTAATTATTTTTATATGTTGATTTATTTATTATAAAAAATAGAAAATATTTATTAAATTTTTAATTTATATTTAACATAACTTCTTTTTTTTGCATGTTCTTTTTAATTGATATTAAATAATTGAATATAGGTGATAATTTCTTGATGAAGTCTGATAGTAAAATATAATTAAGTTTATATTTTCATTAACTGATTTAATTTGTGTATATTTGAGATATATTTGTTTAGTGTAATGGTGATTTTATTGGTGTTATTTGATTTAAATAAATTATGTGTGTGGTATGTTATGGGTAATATTCTTTTAGGGCAATATAGGAGTGATTCATTTTATATTTTCTATATGTGACCTATATGTTTAAAATGGTTGGTTGTAATAGGGTTGTGAGTAATCTTTTTTATCTTATTTTTTGTCCTTGTTTCTTATTGGAGTTTATTTGCATGTTGATTTTCTTGGAGAGTACTCTTGAGGTGTTATGGTTATTTGGGAGCCAATGTGTTCCTATGAACTTGAATGAGATATATTTGATCATGGGTGATACATTCCTTTGGGAGCCTAGGGGAGGTTAAATAGGAGTATTTTAGGTGAGTGGCTTACAGTAGGGACCCAAGGCCCAAAGAGGCCAGTACTAGGGTAACCTATCGTAAGTTGGTTAATAAGTGATAAGCTAATAATAAAACTTGGGGATTACATTAAATACACAATTGGTTATTGATGCCTTGCCCGTGCATTGAGTGCTTGTACAGGCTAAGGATGGGAATGGGATGATACCCAAAGAGTAGGTATGATTAGAATTCTTTGTGTTCATGAGAGGGTATTTTGGTTCCGCATGGGTCATGTTGAGGGTCTGGGGTCCTGAGTGGCTAGTCCAGAGTAACTCAACCTAATAAATGCTTAAGGGTCTAGGGTTTAGAGAGACCAGTCCAGGGTAACTCAAGTAGTTGTCCATGTGATGACACTCCCATATTTTGTAACTTAAGTCTCCTCCATAGTTTTTGCATTTGCCTATGGTGGTGTGTCTTTGTTGTCTCATTATTACCTAGTGGTTTATTTTGTTTTATTTGGTGATTATATATGTGTTTGATATTATGGTATTTGGTGTTTTGATACGTGTTAGTTATTTGACATTTATTTATCTTTAGTTGGTGGTACCTTTGAGTTAGAAATCCGTTAGGACCTTTGCTTAGTTGTTTTGATTGAGTTTGTTATCTAAGTGGGGTTTGTTGTTATCTCCTCAACACGGTGGGAGTGGACCTTTGGTGCCACGAGGTCGGATGGTAGTGTTTTCTTTTACTGTTTGAGATTCTGACGTTCATGTAGCTGTGCTCAAGGATTCTTGTTCTTGTTACCTTCTTATTATTCTTCATTAGAGGCTGGTTAGTTTCTATTTTTTATGTTCATGATAAAATCTTGTACCAGTGCTTCAGAGTTGCAGATATTTTATTATATTTTGTATTTGATTTTTGTGACATACCCTACGACTTGTGTAGAGGATGTTGTATCATTATGCATACCTTATGGTATTGGATGTACTTATTATTCATATGAGATAATTGTAAGTATTCTTAATCTAAATATTTATTTTGTTATACGAGATACTATGTCATGGGACGCTCGAGGATTGTTAACTGTATTTGACTTGTGCATATGTACTTGTTTATATCTTATGGTTGTATTGCTTCCACATTGTTATCATCATTGTTTGTAAACACTTAAGGAAAAAAATTATTCTGTAAACTTAGTGACATGTATTAGGTTAAATTCTCTTGGGTTCCCTGGTAGGGCATTACACTTGGTATCAGAGCATGAGTTTCTACATTGGGAACTCTGGGAAGTTGTGTGCCCAGTAGATGTCTAAGCTGTCAAAAACTTGAAAACCAAACTTAGACATATAAAATTGTATTTAAAACTATTATTTTATGACTATTCATAGTGTGTTTACTCTTGTTGATTGGTTTTGTGATGTTATTCTTCTATTTGGATGTTGTAGGAAAGATAGTCATCGAGACTAGATCTATTGGTAGAGGTCATAGTAGAGGCTGTGGTAGAGGACGTGGAAGGAGTAGACTTCATAGCCCTCCTATGAGTCATAGAGCTAAGAGTTTACATGAGGATAGTGGTGAGTAGCATGGTGATTCTAGAGAACTTGATACTAGGTAGATACTTCAAGCTATTATGGAGCGTCTACATATCCATAACATGGTTGAGAGGGAAGGATCACATCATTTTGGGAATGAGGAGAGACAAAGATCTAGGAGTCCTAGGAGGAAGGACACTATAGTTGGTAAGGAGACCACTAAGGCTATCCGGATGAGAGACCTCCTTAGATCATGACCTCCTTCCTTTAATGGTTTGGGTACTCATTTTGAGGTAGAGACATGGCTTATCTCATTAGATCGTTGTTTTACTATGCAAAAATTTGATACAAATGTCAAGGCGAGGTGTGCCATCATGCACCTTGAAGATTTTGCAGCTACTTGGTGGAATATTGAGGAGAAAAAGTTAGAGCTTAACATGGATAGAGTCACTTGGGAGTTATTTCTTGAGAACTTACAAGAGCACTTTTTATATGAGCAGTGGCAACAACAGCGTGCAGATGAGTTCCACAACCTGTGACAGTTGACTATGAGTGTTCAAGAGTATGAGCATCATTTCTTTGAGATCAAGCCATATGCAGGTTAGATGATAAGTCACCACTCATGGTGCAGCATTTCATTAGAGGACTTAATAGTTGCATCATTGGGGGTGTTACAGTTTTCGAACCTAATACTCTTAGGGACACGATCATTAAGGCTACTTTGATTGAGGGGAACTTGGCTAGAGGTCATGGTGGGAAGGTTGGTATTTAGTTTGGGGGTCCTTCTTTAGGGCCTATGGGAAATCAGTTTTAGGGTGCAGAGAGCTCTAGGAATCCTTCTACCTTTCCGAAAGGTAATCAGAATCAACAGAATAAGAAGTTCTTCCATGGTAATAGTGGTGGTTTCAGTCAAGGAACTATCATAACTGGCAGCATAGTATGTGCAATCAGAATGATTAGCTAGCTCAAAGTTCACATCAGGATTTTAGTGGAGGTAGTTTCCAGCAGCCTAGTGCACCTTCAACTAGGAGAGGTGGTAGTAGAGGCGGTTGTTATTCTTGCGGGAAACATGGTCACATTGATGTCAATTATCCTAATCGATCGATACAGTTTCCACGACAGAGGCCTACAGCTTTTGAGCCTACAGTTGGGGATGCTGGTAGGTCCCACAAGGTGTTTGCAATTGGGAATGATCCGCAAAGTTTGTTCCATAGAGCAGGGAAGGGTCCAATGGGACACACACGTTGAGTCTTTTATGACTTAGTAGGGCGCATCAAGATTTTGAGTTTTATATCTCTATTTTGTTGTAGACTTCCAATAGTAAGCCTAATTTTTAGGGGAGGTGGATGTAATTCCCTTCCCATAGTTTGATTTTCAGTTTTATTGCCAAACTCTTTTAGGCCATTTTCATGTGTGTGTTATTTATTTCAAGGATATTTGAGGTTTATGAATGTATGACATTTTTTTGAATAATCATGGATTAGATGCTTATGAATTATTTTCATGTTGATTAAATGTAAATGATGATGTTATGTATATATGATGGTTATTTCATTTTGATGATTCATGTGTTAGGATATTAGGAATTCTTATGGTTTAATTAACCCCATACTTGCATGTGTATGCTTGATGTATTTGTTTTGTATTCATGTTTGACATGCCTAATGTGGTTGAGGGACGAAGTTGTAGTTACTTGCTTGTAAGATTCACATGATCGGTCGATCCCCACCATCGCTTGTTTATAGTTATACATGTATGTACATGCTTGTCTTTTATGTAGGTTTGCAGGTACCAGACATCGACTTCCCTGAATTGCCAGGATAAGCGTGCCCTATCGCAAAAAATATCAATGGTAAGAGAGGGGAGATAACATCTTAATTCAAATCCCAGCCCCGGCCATTGATTGTCCTAAATATTGGGCAAGTATCTATTTCTACCCATTTGAATTCATCAAAGTGACGTGAATTCATGAGCCCTTCCTTGGTGTATGTTTAATATAGAGTTAGTCAATTTTTAGAATTTGGGAGACGAGTGGATTTGTTTGTATTATTTGATTTAATTAATTAAGTTAGGAGTAATTTTGAGATTTGAATATTTATATTTCATGAATGTGGAAATATTAGATATAGAGTATATTTAATTATTAAGGGTAATTAAATACCTTTGTTAATTAAATGATTAAATTAAAAGATTTAAATTTGGGAATTAAAGGGTTTAATTAATTATTAAATCCTAATATAAATTAAATGGCATAGTTGATTTATTTAATATTTTAATTTATTAGTTCACATAGTTAATTATGTGCTAAAGTATTTATTGTTTCATTAAATAATTATAAGCAATTTAAGTTGCACATTTGGTTTAAGTACAAATTGAATTATAATTAAAGTTAAAAGTTGAGTTAGAGTTTTATTTAAAAGTGCATTATCTATTATTGAGTTATTTTATCATGCAACTAAGTAGAGAGAGTTGAGTTCTACTTTAGGATTTGCATGTTTTAGAAACCCTAGGAGGGATAAGTCTTCTTTATGTAAGGATTCTGGGGATTATTGATAGGACGACTATTAGGTTTTGGAAGAGCTCTGGAAAAATTGGAAGATTTTTGGGAAAGCTTGTTTTGTTGGACATTATTTTGTGATTGTTTGAAAGCTTGGATTTTGAAGGTTGGTTTGGATCTTTCTTGGCTTCAGATTTTTAGACGTTGGTTGAGGTAGGGTTTGAAACCCTCTTTTGCAGATTGTATACTTCGTGTCTAGGATTGTTATGTGATTGATTTGAAATTGGATTTTGTTTTTATTTTAGGTTGTTGTTGTGAAAAATTAGATTAAATTGATGTTAGTTTGATCTGGTATTTCATTTTGGGTGTTTTGAAAACCCTAGAGTAAATCTTAGGAAATTGGGCGAGTTTTCTCAATTAGGGTATTTACCTAAGAAAATTGATATCTTGTTTTCAATATGTTGTAAAAAGATTGAATTAGGAATTACATGTAAAATCTAAATCATTGGATGTTAGTTTTTGTCGAAAAACCCTAGTTTCTATTGAAGAAAATCAATTTGTATATATATGTTTTGCATGCCTTCAATTTGTGGAGGTTTGATTTTTAATCTATTATTTAATTTTCAAAATATGTATATAAAAATTCTAGAGGGTTGCTACTTGTCCCAGAATTAATTTATGGTGTATTCTTTTTAAATATATATATATATATATATATATATATATATATATATATATATATATATATATATATATATATATATATATATATATATATATATATATATATATATATATATATATATATATATATATATATATATATATATATATATATATATATATATATATATATATATATATATATATATACAAGAAATAAAAAAAATTGTTATTTGAGTTAAAAAAATTATTAGTGGTGGGGATGGGACACCACCCACATACCCCCACCGACCTAGGGGGTCTCGTCGATGACTTCCCCAATGGAGCCGCACGACAGAGAGGACCCTGTCGACGACCTTTCCAAGGGAGTCACACGATAGAGGGCACCCTACCAACGGCTTCCCAAGGGAACCACACAACAATGTTCCTTGTCGACGGTCTCCCAAAGGAGTCGCGTGACCAAGGGGTCCTTGTCAACGATTTCCCTTTGGGGCCCACATGATAGCGGAACCCCTATCAGCGGTAGTCCGATGGGGACGCACGACAAGGGTGGGGTGTGGGCCATCCCCCCAACGTTATTATATGGTTTTTATAATTTAAAAATATATTTATTTATTTATTGTTATTTGTGACTTATTTATTATTTAAAATAAATTTATTAATTAGTTTTATATGTTGAGTTATTTATTATTAAAAATAGATAATATTTATTGAATTTTTAATTTATATTTAAAATAACTTATTTTATTTTGCATGTTCTTTTTAATTGATATTAAATAATTGAATATAGTTGAGAATTTCTAGATGAAGTTGATAGTACAATATAATTAAGTTTATATTTTCATTAACTGATTTAATTTGTGTATATTTGAGATATATTTGTTTAGTGTAATGGTGATTTTATTAGTGTTATTTGACTTAAACAAATTATGTGTGTGGTATGTTATGGGTAATATTCTTTTAGGGCAATATAGTAGTTATTGATTTTATATTTTCTATACATGACGTATATGTTTAAAATGGTTGGTTGTAATAGGGTTGTGAGTAATCTTTTTGATCTTTTTTTCTGACCTTGTTTCTTAGTGGATTTTATTTGCATGTTGATTTTCTTGGAGAGTACTTTTGAGGTGTTATGGTTATTTGGGAGCCAATGTGTTCCTATGAACTTGAATGAGATATATTTGATCATGGGTGATATTTTCCTTTGGGAGCCTAGGGGAGGTTAAATAGGAGCATTTTAGGGGAATGGCTTATAATAGGGGTCAGGGGCCCAAAGAGGCCAGTACTAGGGTAACCTATGGTAAGTTGGTTAATAAGTGATAACCTAATAATAAAACTTGGGGATAACATTATATACAAGATTGATTATTGATGCCTTGTTCGTGCCTTGAGTGCTTATACATGCTAAGGATGGGAATGGGATGATACCTAGAGAGTAGGTATGATTATAATTTCTCGTCTTCATGAGAGGGTATTTTGGTTCCACATGGGTCATGTTGAGGGTCTGGGGTCCTGAGTGGCTAGTCCAAGGTAACTCAACCTGATAAATGCTTGAGGGTATGGGGTCTAGAGAGACCCGTCTAGGTTAACTCAAGTAGTTGTCCATGTGATGACACTCCATATTTTGTAGCCTAAGTCTCCTCCATAGTTTATGCATTTGCCTCTAGTGGTGTCTCTTTGTTGTCTCATTATTACTTGGTGGTCTGTTTTGTTTTCTTTGGTGATTGTATATGTGTTCGATATTATGGTATTTGGTGTTTTGATACGTGTTGGTTATTTTATGTTTATTTATCTTTAGTTGGTGGTACCTTTGAGGTAGAAATCCTTCAAGACCTTTTCTTAGTTGTTTTGATTGAGTTTGTTATCCAAGTGGGGTTTTTTGTTATCTCCTCAGCACAATGGGAGTGGACCTTTGGTTCCACGAGGTCGGGTGGTAGTGTTTTCTTTTACAATTTGAGATTATGACATTCCTGTAGCGGTGCTGGAGGATGCTTGTTCCTGTTACCTATCTTCGTTGGAGGCTTGTCCATTCCTATCTTTTGATGTTCATGATCATATCTTGTGCTAGTGAGTCAGAGTTGTAGATATTGGATTATATTTTGTATTTGATTTTTGTGACATACCCTATGACTTGTGTAGAGGATGTTGTATCATTATGCATACCTTATGGTATTGTATGTACTTATTATTCATATGAGATAATTTTAATTATTCTTAATCTAAATATTTATTTTGTTATATGTAATTCTACATCATGGCACCCCTAAGGATTGTTAATTGTATTTGAGTTGTGCATATGTACTATTTTATATCTTATGGTTGTGTTGCTTCCACATTGTTATCATCATTGTTTGTAAACACTTAAGGATAAAATTTATTTTGTAAACTTAGTGACATGTATTAGGTTAAATTCTCCTAGGTTCCCTAGCAGGGCATTACAAAATATATCTGCTATCTGCTCCTTTGAATTCACATACTCCAATATCACATGCTTTTCTTGAACTTGTTCTCTCGAGTAATGATACTTGATAGAAATGTTCTCGGTCTTGGAATGCATCGCCATATTCTTTGATATGTTGATAGAACTTGTATTATCACAGTAAATACTAACTAGATCGGTAATCTCCTCTTGCATACCTTCAAGTAATTATTTGATCAATACAATGTGTGCATAATTCATAGCTATTGCTACATACTCTACCTTGATTTTCGATTGTGATATACAACTCTATTTCTTACTCAGCCATGTCATCAATCTTTCTCCTAAAATGAAAGCTCCTTCACTTGTACTTGTTCTATCATCAATGTTTTTAGCCCAATCAGCATTAGTGTAAACCTTTAGATCAAAATATCCTCCTTTTTTGTATAGTAGACCAAAATCTTCAATCCCTTTCAGATATCTAAATATTCTTTTGACTGCAGACATGTGTGTTTCCTTTGGATCGGCATAAAATCTTGCAACAATACCTATTGCATGAGAAATATAAGGTCTGTTGTGTACAACATATTGTAACTTACCAATCATTGGTTGGTAAAGTGTTTCATTCACTTCCTTTGACAATTCGCAACTGGTAGCCATCAGTGTTCCAACAGGTTTTAATCATACCAACTATCCTATTCAATCCATTTTATCTTCTAATCTTCATCCATCCCATTCATTTCTCTTCTAATCCACTCCATTTATTCCCCTTCTATTCCGTATCCATCTTTAAATTCAATCCCTTTTATCCAATCCTTTCGTATCCAATTCATTTCCCTTCTACTATAATCAATTTCCATTCTTCCTATATTCTTCAATCAAATCCATTTATCTTCTAATTCCACTTAATCACATTCATCTATCTTCTACTTTAATCAATTTCCCTTCTTCCCATCCATTCACTTCAATTCCTCTATTCTCGTCTTATCCTCTCAATTTCCCTTCTTCCCATGCATTCACTTCAATTCCTCTACTCTCATCTTATCCTCTCAATTTCCCTCCTTCCTATCCTCTTCAATCTAATTACTTTCTACTCCTATTATCTTATCCAAATCTTCCACTCCACTTCAAATCATCTTTCCCTTCACTATCCAATCCACTCATCAATCAATCAAAAAAATTATAAAATAAAAAAAATCCCAAACTAGTCCAATCAAGTGCAATCAATACTAATCCAATCAATCCAATCTTGTAATCTTGTATGTCACTCCTTACTCAACCCATCATTTTGACCCAAACCAGTTGATAATCCATTGTTCCCAATTATAATTAAATCATCATCATGGGATGTATCTGTATACACCTAAAAATGGCTTCATTAATTAATTAAATATTTATTATTTGATTGCTATTGACTTGATAAATTAATTAAATATTTATTATTTAATTAATAATTATTCCTCTATTTATTAAATGAATTATTCAATTTATTTAGTAAATTCACTATAGCCTATTCCTCTATCCTAAGTCTTCTAATTAGTCTTATTAAAGTAATTTAATTTACACAATCACCTAAATATGACTAAGTCCCCTAGTCCACCTCACCTACCTAGTCACCTGACACATCACTTTGGCTAAAATAAATAATTATTATTAATTATTTATTAGTAATTATCCTCACCCACACATGTCCTATTCTTAAGGGCTATGTGACCTCATAGGACTTAGTCTCATGACCACATGTCCTCTCAACAACCAAGTCAAGAGACATTCCCTATTCCTAAGGGGCTTCTCAAGCCACCTCTAAGGGTCAAAGGTGACTCGTAGGACACTTGTGAAAAGAGTCCTCATGAGGAAAAGGTCTCTCCCTCTTTCCCTCTTTGGTCTTTGTGAGACACTTGACATGTGTCTTTCCCTTCCACCTTCTTCTCCTCCATGTCAATGTGAGAGGAACATCATCCCTATTCTTCCTCTCACATTCCAACTACATCCCCCTTTCTCTCAACTCCTTCAACCAAGTCAATCCTAGCCTTAGGATCTTCCACCTTTCATTCTCAACCGTAGGATTGTGCCACCTAGGCCTAGATCTTCCAAAACTCTATAAAAGGAGCCACATTTCCCCTTTGGGAGCTAATAGGTATTTTTGTAACAAGCATTCAAGCATCCAAGCATCCAAGCACTCTAAGAACAATCAATCCATATTATCATCATTTTATTTGCATTCCATCCATTAGATTACATAAGCTATTGTGCACTCATTTCATAAAATCTCCACACTTTGGTAGCATCTTGGGAGAAGGCTTCATTTGGAAATCTGAGAGCTCAACCTCTACAAGAAATCAAGGCTAGGAGAACAATGGAGACAAGCTGCATGGTAGGTGAAGGTAAATAATTTAGTTTCATCATTTTATAGTTACTTTGTATTCTTCATTGTGTTGCATTAGATTGATTTATTGGCTTTTAATAGTTAATTTATCATCTCTAGTTATTAGACATCTAATTTGCATACAGTATCCTTCCCAATCCTTTGGATGTGCATTGTTCTTATCGTTAAATTTTCCATCCTCAATCAATCATCATCAATCAATCCATCAATTGGTTTTTTAGCTTGACTAGGGGCAAACTGTTGGTTTGCATTCGGTTTGTTGTGCATGCTTACTTGTTGCTTGTATGTATTATTATTTTTTGCATTTATCATGGTCTTTACATCCTAGTGTCACAATGGCATCATGATCTTCCATATCATGGTGTCATAGGCATATGGTTGCATTTGACCCCTTTTTTTTATCACGTACTTGACACATTGTCATCTTGGTTCCTCAGACCTCGGTGCATAGTGTTAAGTACAACATCAAACTTAGGTTTCTCACACCATTTCAACATGACTTTATCTATGCTTCCTTCTTCCTCCATAACCTTTTCCCCTTCCTTCCATACTCCTATTATTTTCGAGAGCACACTTGTGTTCTCCAAAACCCACATGTCCTCTCAAGGGGGCATTCCAATCCTTCCTCGTCATCCTTCCTCATCCTTCCATGACTGATGCATCATGCTACTAGTATTATCCCTTTTATCCACCATGTTTTAATCTTCTTTGATCTAACATCACTTCGTGATGCTACACCAAAGAGGGGCAAAATGTAGACACTTAAAATTGTCCTAACAATTACCCTTATCCTAGCCAATTAAATAGATATTTATTATTTATTTGATTTTAGCCTTATTCTGCCTTAATTAAATAAATTCAAGTTTATTTAATTACACTCTTATTTATCCCTTATCCTTGATTAAATAAATTTATATTTATTTAATCTCATTTCCCCTCATCCTAATCCTCCATTTAATTAAGTAAATGATCTTGTTTATTTAATTAATCCCCTTTTAACCCACTTAAAATTAAATATTATACTTAATTCTATTTGAGCACATGGCTCCTAACTTTAACCCTCACCTAACCCAACTTCTCTAATCTAACCCATCCTTCTAACCTAGGTCAACCTACTTTCCCACTAATTAATCTTAATCTCCCACCTAATATCATCCTAATCATTTGCACAACCTTAATCTAAGGATTAAGAAATCCTAACCCAAACCCAAGTCACATGTGACTCTTACACACTCTTAGACACTTGTCCCCCACATGTCATTGACATGTCACTTTCCAAACCTTGGTTCTCTCTTTCTCTTCCACCTTTTGACCCATGTCATTGATATGTCATTTTTCAAAGTTTCTCACACATGTGTGAGAAACCTTGGTTCTCCCATTCTCTTACATCTCTTGACCTTTGTCATTGAGCCATCACTTTCTCAAGTTTCTCAGACATATGCGAGAAACTTTGTCTCTCTTACACCCTCTTACACCTTCTTACACCTTATCATGGACATGTCACTTTCAAAAGTTTCACACACATGTTTGAGAATCTTTCCCCCTTTGAATGGTCAAACACTAATCCACATGTCATCTACATGGCATCTACTTAGACTCCACCTCATGGCCACCTCATTAATCCTAAAGAATCCTAACCCTTCATCCAACTTTGAATCCAAACCGTCCATTTCCCTAAAAATCTTATCAATTGAAAGCTTTTCTCCTCATTCAACAAGCCTTTTTCATACTTTGTCATGCTGTAGGATTTGTCAGCAACCACATTCCACCCGTCTTCAACAAATCAACACTTAGTCATTTTGGAGTCTTGCATTTGTGTTGAGTAGATTAAACTAGTTTATTAGTTTATCTCTTCATGTTTACATGCTTATTTCCATAATATTTTGAGGTTTTCATGAATATGTTAGGATAAGCTTAGTTTATTTAAGTTTGTTCTTTTATTACATTTTTATGCAATACAGTAACATCTACTTCCAAATACTTTAAAATAACTTATATTCAATTTGTGACCATACCAAATTTCATATGGATTCTTGTGTGTACCTTTCTTCAATTGTACTCGGTTTAGTGTATAAGTTGCAGTATTGATTGATTCTCTCCAAAATATTTGAGACACTCCCTTCTCAATCATCTATGTCCTTGCATAATCAATAATGAATTTATTTCTTCTCTCTTCTATACCATTTTGTTGTGGTGTCCTCAGTGTAGACATTTGTCTCTTTATTCCATGTTCATTGCATAAAAGTGCAAACTCATCAGATGTAAACTCACCTCGTCTATCAGATCTCAAACACTTCAATTGTCTTCCATTCTCCTTTTCAACTCTTGCCTTATACAACTTAAACATTTGAAAAACATCAAATTTATCCTTCAAAAACATGACAGACATCATTATTGAATAATCAACAACAAATAAAATGAACTATGTATCACCATAGTAGCTTTGTGTTCTCATAGGTCCACATAGGTCAATGCACACTAACTCCAAAATTCCTTGTGTAGTGTAATATTTGCTTCTAAAAATTGACTTTGTCATCTTACCAACTTGACATCCTTTGCACATGACATTTTCAGGTTTGTCCAATCTCAATAGACCTCTTACTCTATTCTTTTTTCTCACCTTAATTAAGTTGTCAAATTTCACATGACAAAATCTCTTGTGCCATAACCATACATCCTCAACTTTAGCAAATAAGCAATTATTTCTATTAGTATCAAGGTAGAATAAGTTACCTTTTGATTGTTCACCAGTGGCAATTAGACCTCCATTTTGATCAAATACTCTTACCTTTCCATTATGAAATTCCAGTCGGTGACCTATGTTATCCAATTGTGTCATACTCAATAGATTGTATTTTAGTCCTTCAACCTAATAGACATCATCACATTGTGTATTATCATGTAGAATTATAGAACCTTTACCTCTCACAGGATATGGAGCATCATTACCAAATCTAACATAACCTCCATCATGATATTCCATAGTAATGAACTTATGTGTGTCACTAGTCATATGATGTGAACATACACTATCAATTATCCATGTATCATTCTTACTAACATGAGAAATTAGAGCTTTTTGTTCTTCATACCTTTCATCATCAAAATCATCCTTGATAGAAACATACGCAACCTCTTCACCTTCATCATTATCAAAATCATCATCAGTTAGTCCTTCAACAATATAGCATGACTTCTTACCTTTGTTCTCAAAATCTTAGTATCTCCTGAATCTGTTTTATCTTTTGTTGTTATCTCGGTTGTCTTTCTTCTCATCATTTTTGTTGTCAAGACATCTAGAAACAATATGACCAATCTTATTGCAATTGAAACATTTAAAAGATAATTTACCTTAGTATTTTCCTTTTCTTCTCGGTAGCCTCCTAGCTAGTAAAGCTTCAAACTCTTCGTGTTGTCTTTCCTCTTCAAATAGACTTTCTAGATCACTCTTACAACTCTAAAATCTTTCACTTGCACTGCTTACATAACCATCACTAGATCTAGACTCTCTAGAATTTCCAATGTTCAAAGATTATTTGAATACAAACTCAATCTTAGAAGTGGCAGGTAAACTATTGTCAAAATTGTTCATCTCAAAAGCAATCAACTTACCAATTGTAGCATCCAGTGAAGCAAGCATATGAGAAATGGATCTTAGTTCTTTTATTGTAGACACTCAGATGACATAAATAGGTAACAATTACCTCATCAATTTACTTGTTACGTCATCTTCTTCTATATATCCTCCTGCACCTCTGATAGCACTCACAACTTCCTTCAATCTTGTATTGTATTGTGTGACATCTTCACCTTCTTTCATTCTCATGGAATCAAATTTACCTTTTAGAATTTCAGCTTTTGCCTTCTGAACATATTGATCTCTACCATATACTAATGCAAGCTTTTCCCACATTTGTTTTGATGTATCACATCCTTTAAGATCATTGAACTCTAGGTTTGTGAGAGCAGAAGATAGTATATAACATACTCTCCAATTCTAGATATGTGCAACCTCATCCTGCTTTTCCATGTAGAGAATTTTTCCCTATTCAACTTTAGTGCCTCCCTCTTATACATCTTCAAATATTTTACTCAAGTCATTCAAACTTATCCCTTTAGAGTACTCAACTATGATACCAATTGTTGGATTAATGAGAGGGGGGTGAATTAGTAATTTGTGATTCTTTCAACCTTAAAACTTCAACTCTAATTCAACTCGGTAAGACAAACTTCAATATTAACCGACAAAAGTAAATTAACTTATTAATCAACAAATAACATGCACATTAAACATTCAACACATATAACACTAGTATTTAATGTGGAAACCTAATTTGGGAAAAACCACTGTGGGAATTGTTACCCACCAAAGAAATACTCTTCTAAAGTATGCTCAGTTAAAATCCAATCTTGTTAAAGATTACAATGCACATTGTTAAAGGTGCTCCTGTTAGGGGATTTACCTCAGATCTATTAGGATCTTTACCCTGTTAGGAGTGGTCTGGTTAAAGGTCTTTAAAAACTCAAGTCTAAAATGTCACCTCTCTCAAGGATTTACAATAAGACTATTAAGTCCACTCGGTTAAGATATTATTCTGCTAAAAATGTTATTAAGAAACAATATAAAACTTGATCTATAAATCTGCAACTACCTTTTGCTTAGTGAGATCCATTATGAACTCGTTGTCTTCACTTCATTCCTTCATTACTCACTGGCCTCAACACTTCATCAATCTTTGCTTGCGGACTCAGATTCCAACCTTTTTCTTCTTCACTGCATCACTCGATTACACATCCACCCTTCAAATTGCCAACTTGTTCTTCATTCAATTTCATCCTTTTTATAGACTCTATTTTGCCTCTTAATCTTCTTTATTACATTTTCCTCTATTTATTCTCAATTGTTAGATCATCTTCTTGAACAGATTCAATGAATTTGGAACTCAGTAAAACGTTTTATCATCACCTCAAAACTTGAACTCTTCTCAAAACTTGTACCTTCATTTTTGTCACTTAGATATTTACCATAGATCATCACCTTAAATTTTCCTAATCGTAGATCTCTTTAACTAACTCTTCCTCATCCTTGGAATCTTCCAAATCACCATGGCTCATCATTAAATGTCATTCTGATCCTTGTATTTACTTTATGTTTTGTTGCTCGGTGGATAACTCCTTTTCCTTCAACCAAAATTTTGTTTGCTCTACTCAATAATTAACTTTGTGTACTCAGTGTCTTGACTTCCTTTCACTTTACCAAAACTTACTTTCCTTTTACCGAATGACTCTTCTTGCTCAGTAACTGAACTATTTTTTTTTCCTTGTAAACTTTACTCCTTGCTCACTTGTTCAATCTCTTTTATCAACTTGATATAATCAAATGTAAAGTATAAGACAATTATACCATTATTACTTTATCATTGTCTGATCTGTATTAGCTGCCCATTTAAGTTCTTCAACTTCATAACTTCACAACTTTTCACTTCTTCTTTTTCCTTAACTCACTCAACTTATATCATATTTCGAATGATATGACAACTCAATATAAACCATAAATCAATTGATTGACATTAATGACAAAATAACAATTGATCTAATCCTTCTACAATCTTGTATACCTCTTATCTCGGTCGGTCTTCATCATCATCTCCATCAATTGGGGTTACCAATCTCCCTTAATTTAACATTAACCCCCATCTAACTAAGTATTCTTCCACTTCACCTTATCCATTTAACTTCTCATTTAACCAATCTTATCCCTGCAACCTATTTTCCAACCAATTCTACCATAATATGTGCACATTTCTCATTTTAATTAAATTGGGAAAAAAATCCTAATTTTGGGTGGAACTCTCCCAAATGGACACTTGACCATTCCCAACCTCCTTTCAATTTGTCACTCCATCCCTTTCCACTTCTCATTCTTGCTAACACTTGTCATCTCACTTGCCCTCAAAGAGGAGAAGTGGTGCATTTTTATGAGCCTTGACATTGCCTCCATTTCTATTGAATCCCTCCATTTTCCTTCACAAATTAATCCCCAATATTTCATGTAACCTCATAATACCATTTTTCATCTAAATCTTTTAGCATTCATAATTGAATTTAGTATACGTAATCTTGCAATTTCATTATCAAATCCATCCAACATCTCCATTATCCTCATTTTTTCACATCCATTATCCATATCATTTGCATTGTATTTAAGCATCATTTGAACATCCTTGAAGTAACAATAATGCGAGAACACACCAAGTAATCAAATCGAAGGACAATCATCATTAACAAAGGCTTAGAGTTTGTTTTTTAATTGTTCACTTGTTTAATTATTTTACTCTCTTTTTTATGTGCTTATCTTGAGTATTTTCTAGATCTTTGTTGTATTTAGGTTGTTAATCTTTGTATATCAATCTATTTTATTGCACATAGTTAGGAATGTTGTTCAAGATCATTAGACCATCTTTGCATGAGAATAACATTAAGGGGGGGGGGGGGGGGGACTTGCTCTGTGTGTGTGTGTGTGTGTGTGTGTGTAATGCCCCTCCCATAGTTTGAATTTTTTATATGTTATGGTTATTTTAGGATGAAGAATTATATGTTAGGATATCATTGATGCTTATGGTTTTACTGACCCCATACTTGCATGTGTATGGTTGGCGTGCGTATTTTATATTTCTATTTGATGTGCTTGGTGTGGTTGAGGGACAAAGTCATAGTTACTTGCTTGCGAGATCCACACGATCGACCAATCCCCACCATTGTATGTTATATATCTATACATGTATGTACATTCTTGTCTTTTATGAAGGTTTGCAGGTACCGGGCATCGACTTCCATGAATTGTCAGGATGAGCGTGCCCTATCGCAATATCTCAAATGGTAAGAGAGGGGAGATAACACACAGATCCAAATCCTAACCTAAGCCGTGATATTATCCTAAATTAGTGGGAAAGATTTTGTTATCCTACCCTTTTAAACTCATCCAGTGGATTTGAGTTTATAACCCCTTGCTTGAGTATGTATGTGGTTCTTTAGGTTCATTTAATTTTGGTTATTGGTGTGATTTCTATATTTAGATTATTTAATTTGATTAAATTGTGTAATTTTAAATAAATTGGATCTTTGCTATTTTTAGCTATGAGAGATTATTTAATTAGAAATTAATTAAATGTAATTATTAAGTTTAATTTATTATTTAAAAGGTTTATTGTGTGGTAGAAGTATTTAATTAATGAGAATTAATTAAATACATTCACCTTAGAATTATTTAATTATAAATTTACCCTTTTTTCAATTAAAAGATATTTATTAATTTAAGAGTTTATTTAACATGTGGAAATTATTGTAGACTAAATGTTTTATTTTTAAATTATTAGAATGCATTATGTTGCACAATCAAAATTGGTTAAATTAAATTAATAGAGTGGGCTAATTTTAAGTTAAGTGTTTTCAACAAGAGCAAATTAGGAATTTGACTTTAATTCAACTGAAAATTAGAGTTTAATTTATGCAAAGCTTGTTGTGGAGTGGAGTTTCAAACCCTCACATGTGGAATTGAAATTCCTATGTGTTGAAGGTTTGGCCATTATTCTTGACACACAGGTTTTGAGAGATTTTGGCAAAGGTTGAATTTTAGGAATAATTATCTTGGTAGCTTGGATTTTATCTTCATTCTAGTCTTCGTCGAATCTGCATAATTTGGGGTAGAGGTAGGGTTTGATTATTATTATTATTTTATTTTGAATCTCTGTAGGAACTGTAAAGAGTGTATTCTTTGTGCCTGTTAGATTTGTATGTTTGATGGGTTTTGTGTTGTTTGCTACCTACTGAGTTTTAAGAGAATTTGGTTTAACATGCAATTCATTTTGGTAATTTTACCTGTCTGTAATAAAATTTGGAGGGTTCTAAAATCTGTAGAAAAAACATGAAAACCCTAGGTTCGAATTTATGATAGAGAAAACTCTTGTATTGTTGTTTAGATAATCATATTCTCAATATCACCTTAGAAATTAATCTCTGATAAAACCCAGATGGAATTATGGTTTCAATTATTTTAGAGAATTAAATTAAATTGGGAAAATATGTGTGATTGTGGCATAAATCTATTTAGAATTTTTAGATCTATTTTTTTTAAAAAAATACATGTAAATATATTATAATAAATAATTGCTGGTTTTATTTAAATAAAATTAAACTAAATTAAATTAATAAAAAAAATAAGAAAAACAATTTAAAAGTTTAAAAGGGGGGGGGGGGGGGGGGGGAGGGAGGGATTTAAACCCCAACCCACCCCCTGGCCGCACAACTTACGGGCTGTCATCGGCAGTCCCCAGGGGTTGTCGTGTGACAACTTACAACTATCGTCAACAGTCCTTAGGCTATCATCGGCAGACCCTAGGGGCTGTTGCGGCAATGATGGTACTGCCGCAAACAGACCAACGGGGCCCGCGGGTCCCCAAATATTTAACATTGGCATTTTTATTAAAAAATAATAATATATATTTCTTTTTTTTTTTTTTAAACTATTCTTTTTAATCAAGGAAGTTTGTGCTTTTAATATAGTTATTATTAATAAAATTCGTGGGTAATTTTATTGATAAAATATTAATAGATGTGTGATGGTTTTTTTTATAATTTTTATTAAAGGACCTTTTTGTTTTGATAGGGTTTATTGCATTCTCGAATTGTGAAGTTAATTGTGAAATTATATTGTATTAGTAATTTTAATTCCTAGGATCAATTTATTTCGTGAATGTTATAAATCGATCTATTAGGGTTAGAATTTAATTATTTAACATAGTTATATTGTGTTAGTGATTATTAAATAAATTAATTTTGGTGATGGAATTTTCTTACAAATTTATTTATTTTATTAAATTCTACTTTTGTATTCTTGCCTTCTGTGTTTTGGCTTAAAGGGGAATTAGTATGTTGACCTAATAGGTTGTTTCCAGAGGCGGGTTCAGGGGTAATTGTTCATGTTTGTTTGTCTTGCATACTCCATTGTAATCAATTGATTTGACCCAACCCCATGTGAAAATTGTTCTATGATACTCTTCTGCGATGTTTTGTATGCTCCATGGCCTTGATTTTGTTATTCGATAATGGTTGTGTTAGTGGACTATGTGGACACTTGGAGCGTGTTTTTGTGTTGTTATGGTTAGAGACCTATGGCATGTTCCTGGTGTTTTGTGGGACAATCCTGAGGGACATTATTATTATTATCTTTTGATGTGTTTTGGGTTGTGAACCTAGGTAGGTTTTAAACTAAGTGTACAAGTGGGAAGTGGCTTGTAATTGTTGTCAGAGCCCGCAAGTGGCTGCTAGGATATCCTATTGCAAGTGGCTTAATAGGTGATAATTAAATGACATTGAGAGTTTAAAATGAATTAATAAGATATTGTGTGCCTCGTCCATGCCTGAGTTCCTGATTGAGTTTTGACTAGGATGGGAGTGGGAAGATGCTTGTCACCTACATGGATTGGATATAGCATAGTTAGTACCTCATCTATACGAGAGGTTATTGATATCACATAGAGTCACTAGGGTGCCTGGATCTTGAGAGACTACCATGATAACCTTAGAGTTGGCTCGTGTGATGACACTTCTCTTTATGCATCTTAGGTTTCCTACACGTGCTGGTTGCCTCTGGTTGAGTATGTTTTACCTTTTGACCCTATTGTACCTTTTGAGTTAGAAAGCTTCTAGGATCTCTTTCTTAGCTTGTATTATGTGGATTGGTGATGTTTTTTATTCGAGTGGAATCTATTGTTATCTCCTCAACACGGTGGGAGTGGACCATTTAGGTTCCACGAGGTTGGGTGGTAGTGATTCTTTTACCATTTGATATTATGACATTCATGTACCAGTGTTGGATGATCCTTGTGGCAGTTGATCCTTCTTGTTCTTCATTGAAGAAGATGTGTATTATCTTCTTATTCTATGTGACCTTGTATCATTGTACTATTTATTGAGGAGTTATCATGTTATACTCTATTTTGGATTATTGTATTACATACCTTGCGACATGTGTAGTGGATGTAGATTATTATGGATACCTTATGGTACCAGTTGTATTTATGTTATCTTTTATGTGATGTTGTACTTATCATTCATTTGTATACATGAGATTTGTAATTATATCCAATCTAAAGTAATTCATTAATGCTTATGTAATCTACGTCAAGGAACCCTTGAGATTTGTAATCTATGTTCCAGATTTGTATTCATGTGTGAGTTATAAATTATATTGTGTTGCTTCCACATTGTAAAACATTATTGTTGTTGTTTGTTAACACTTAAGAAAAAAAATTGTAAACTTAGTTGCATGTTTAGGTTAATTTCTCCTGGGTTCCGTGGTGGGGCATTACACACACACACTCTCTCTCTCTCTCTCTATTTGGGGGGGATGTTTTTTCACATGCAAATTGTTCCTTCTGATTATTCTTTGAGAGTTCTTTTGTCCTCCCCAAAAGAGACATGGAAATACAAAAGAACTCTCAAATAAGAATGAGAAGGACAAAATTCCACTTGAGTCAACAAAGTCAATTCAATTAATTGATCTATTCTATTGCATTCTTGGTGAGAATGTAGTTTATTCCTGCCATATTCATTCACTTTTGTCATTGTGATTTTCATTAGGCCTCTAGATCTTTGGTGGCTATCTCCATAGCCAAGTATTACACCTTTAAATGGAAGAGCTTCATTCAAGGTATTACAAATTTCCATATGAACATCTAGGGCTTGAACGAAGATACCTTTAAATGGAGGTTAATGGGATTAAAATGAAGGCAACTTTTAGTGTTTTGATAAAAAAAAATAGTACATAGAATGAAGGTCTTCAACTAAAAGCAGCTTTGAATGAATAACCTTCAATTAGTGACCCTTCATTATAAGGCCATTTTTGTGAACCCCTTCATTTGACCATTCTTTTTTTTGGTCACCCACACTTTCATAAAAAATACCAACCTAGGTGGATGATCTCTACATGTGCTATTTGGATGCACATATTCCACAATCCAAAATAGAGAAGAAAACATGGATGACTTCCACCACATCTTTGTGACTGAAAACCACACTTTTAAGCACAATCCTCAAGCATAGATATAAACCCCAAATCTCTTATAACTAATGAAAGAATATCACCAATTCCTTATTAAAATGCACAAAACCCTCATTATTTCCCATTATTTATTCTCTTCTTAAAATATAGAATTAATTTTTCTTGATTGTATTTCCCATAGAAATCTTTCTAAAAAATATAATTTGTAATAAATTTTATGTAATTACTATATGTTTTCTTTTGCAACTCCTTCAAGCTAATATTGAAGCATATATGGTACATCTTATACCCATTAACATTTTTTGCAGATTTTATATATTTAGAATCTATACATGAGATCTCAAAAATTAAAGATAAGAGATTGTACAATCCATGATATCAAAATGCAACAATTTTTGGATTATATTGTGTTTAATATTTTTGCATCAATATTTCAAGTCACACTCTGTAATCCATCACTAGGATGATAGAGAACAATAGAGAGGATAAGGAGGAAATAATGCATAAAGTTGCAAACTTGAGAGAGAGAGAGAGAGAGAGAGAGAGAGAGAGAGGAGAGAGAGAGAGAGAGAGAGAGAGAGAGAGAGAGAGAGAGAGAGAGAGAGAGAGAGAGAGAGAGGTGATAACATGTCTACAACTTTATCCATTGTTGGTGTAAAAAAGGTTTTTTACCTTGGTTATTTCTCAACTAGGTCCTAATTATACTTTATATCAGCTTACTTAGGGAATTGCATAGGAGTAGTTGGATCATTTTCATTTTATGTAGATTTTTCATGCTATTATTTTATCATATCCCTTAAATTAGTGGATGGAATTTTCCACCTTCGGTGGGTGATCCACTTTTTATGGTTTTATCACTTTGTCACCATCCACCTTTTGTTGCACATGTTGTACAAAAATTATTATATGTATTGGAGGATGATCCACCTCTGGTGCACATGTGATTCCACCTTGGGTGGGTGATAAGTTGTCTCTTGATTATCATGTAATGAGACAATGCCACTTGTCATTATCTCATTGACTCCTATAATTGTACCTTGGCTATATAACCAAGGGGTCTCCTATGTAATGATCATCGAATCCATTACATCTAATTGGATTGCATTATTGATAGGAATACAATTTATTCTTATAATATAATTTATCTCATGTTGTTCTACATTCCAATTGGCTTCTAGATCTTGGGTGGCTATCTCCATAGTCAAATCTTACATTTATAAGTTTTTAAAAATAAATTTTAATAAATATGTAAATTTAGAACACAATTTTATGTCCACCTACCATACTAGTTGCAACAATCTTTCTACCAACATGCATCCATAAGGGTTTAGTTACTCCTATGTTTCTTGGCGCACCGGTCCAATCAAAGGGCATCATCAATAATCATCTACAACACATCCTTTGGTGGCATCATTATTAGTTTCTAGATTTGTATTGTCATATCATATTGCATTCTCTTGCATGAGTTATGTTGTATACACAGTAATATAAAGTGCCATCCTTCTTTGTACTTTATCATTGATGACATATTTGATGTAATCCTTCTATGCATAGTAGATTAGGAAGTAACTTGTGAGACTTGGTGCATGGCTTTGGAGGAGACTTAGAATGTACCAATTTTCCATTATCAGTGCATGGCTCCATAGGAGACTTAGAATGTACTAATATTCCATTAGTGAATATTCAGTTGATGCAAAAGCATGTGTCTCCATGTTTGATCTCTATCATATTGTAGTTGGTGATTCATCATCAAATCTTCATTGACATTGGTACTTGGTTTTGTCACACTTTGACATTCTTGGTGCAATATTGACTCTATTTTCTTCCTATGAAAGAGCATTGGTCATCATCTTGGACCATCTTTGTAGGAGATTTGACATTGAAGGGGGGGCTTCATGGTCTCTCCTCATCTCTCGCATTCATTATTGAGAGCATTGCATATTTTCTTCTCTCTTCTGGAGGGGGAGTTTTCTCTCATGTGGTTTTCTTCCTTTCTCCACTTGTGAGAGATTGCATTACATTGTATATGGGTACCTAACATGGCCTAGTAACCACGACATATCTTGCATTGTTAGTTTTTGTTCATTCTCCCTAAGTTGCACTTAAGAGGGATGTTGGTGTAATTAAGGTATTTTACCTTTGGTTATTTCTCACCTAGTTCCTAATTACACTTTACTAAAGCTTACTTAGGGAATTGTATAAGATTAGTTGGAGCATTTCCACTCTATGCGAATTTATCATGCCTATTATTTTATGATATCTACTTATTATGGATGGGATTTTCCACCTTTGGTGGGTGATCTACTTTTTGTGATCTTATTAATTTATCACCCTCCACCTTTTTTGCACTTGTTGCAGAAACTTTATTACACATTGGAGGATGATCCACCTCTAGTGGACGTGATTCCACCTTGGGTGGGTGATAAGTTCTCTCTTGATTTGTCATGTAATGAGACAATGCCACTTGTCATTTTATTGTTAACTCCTACATTTGCACCTTAGCTATATAACCAAAGGGTATCCTATGTAATGATTTTGCAATAATCCATTGTATTTATTATATTGCATTCTTGGTGAGAACACAACTTATTCTTATCATATTCATTCTCTCTTATTATTGTGTTTTCCATTGCCTCTAGATCTTGAGTGACTACCTTCATAGCCAAATCTTACATCCATTTTTTCTCCTTGTGCTCTTTATTGCTCTCTATTATCTTGATGAAAGATCACAAAGTGTGATTGGAAAATTTGATGCAAAAATATTAAACACAATTTAATCTAGAAACTGTTGCAATTTAATCTCAAAAATTGTTAATTCAAATCTTTTTCAAATTCTTAATTATTTTATTATTAAAAAGCCAAAAATTGAAAACTTAATTAATTTTTAAAATTTGAGTGTCCCACTTAGAACCTTTGATGATAAGTTTTATGATCTTGATGTATTTTTACGTCGAAGGTGTTTCTTATATGAAACACATCGACCTGATTTTTTAAAATCTATGGTTCAAAGCGCACAATAGGGTATGCAAGATGATTCAAACCGTTTCGTCCATTGATTTTTTTTGGTTTTTTCCCGTCTCGCTAGTTGTTTTTCCCTTGAACTTTGCCCAGTCTTGTATTTTTCCGTTGAACTCCGCAGCTCACACATCACATTAAATTGACTGCTTGTTGTAAATAATGTTGGGATTAAGTATAATTTTTTTTCAAGACATTCCTTTCATTGTGGAATTTGATTGTTATTTTATTTTTCCTACATTTCCACTAAATAAAGATAATGATTAGAAAGTATTTGAACAATTTACTTTTTTAAGATAATGTATGTTATTATTGTAAATTTAAATTTAATTTAAATTTTCTAATTTCAACAATATAGTAATTGAAAATTTATTTATTTAATTATTGAAAATATTATATTAACATTTATATAATTTTGGATTTATTTCTATTTCAAATATAATATAATTGTATAGAAGTTAATATTAATATTTAGTGTTTAATAATTTTTTTGAAAAAATAACTAAAGTATATTTACTATCATAATTCATGTAAAAGACAATGTACATTATTAAATGTATAAATTATTATTTATCTCTGGTCTGGTATTATCAACTGCAACAAATTATGTAACTCATTTTGGTCTTTGCTTTCTTCTGTTATTTTATGGTTCATCTGGAAGGCTCAGAATAATGATGTACTTGCAAGTAAGAACATGAACCTTACTGAGTCTCGCAAGAGACTCATTTATTTTGATATTTCAATGCAGGTCACGGTGATCATAAAGATGAAGGAGAACAAGTTCTTGTAGGTGTTGAGGGAAGCATGAAAATCAACAAAGAGAGATGAGGATCGCAGGAGATAGAGACTTCATAGTCATTGGCTATAACTCAGTCTCCTCGGACACTAATGATGAAGAGGAAGAAGAAGAATGTAGTAATAAATAATTTTTAAAATTATAATTATATAAACAATTATTGATTGCAAATTATAATTAATTTAAACATTAATTTTAATTTTATTTGTAAATATAATAATAGTGCTAATTTTATTTTATTGATATATATATTTTTATTACATATGATTAATAATATTATTATATATATAATATTGTATTATTATATTATACATAAATTATAATTATAATATAATATATATTTAGAATGTATAATAATTATAAATATAATATTATTATTTTAATTTATATTATAACCTATATTATAATAATAATACATAATAATTTATCTTAGAAGATTATATAATAGAAATATATATTATTTTTATTTAACATTTCTAATTAATTATAAAATAAAATATTTATTTACTATGTTTAATTTAAATTATAGTATTTTGAAAGGGAAAATATATCACACCTTTGTTTACCTAAATATTTATTAATGCATAATTTACATATAATAAACTTTAAAATATTTTTAAAAAATATATAAATGAGAATAAATATATATTATATTATATCATATATTTACAATATTTTTATTTACATTAGAAAAAATGAGTTATATATTCAAATAAACTCATGTAATATAATTTCAAATTTAAAAAATTTAATATATAATTAATATAAAAAAGAAAAAGATTAATGAAAATCCTAATTAAAGATTGAAATAAAAATGGTTTCCAAGCTGAAAACTATGCAATATGGAAGGAGCAATGCATTTTCATTATATTAAATATAAAGTGTACAATAAATAATAAACGTGGCAAATTTTAATTGGTTCACTCCTCTAATAAGACTTCAAATGATTTAGCCAATCAAATGATAGAAAAATGATTTCTATAAATTATAAAGTTAAAAATATTGCATCTAACTTTACAAAATATGAAATTTATTACAAAATACAAAATCTAAAAAATTCTAATTGGTGTCAACAGTTTTATTTAATCACTAGTTAACACTAAAAACTCAAAAACGGATGTAATAGTACTTGCTTAGCCTATCGGCAAGTACTAATAAGAAGAGTTGGGGAAGGAGCAACGTGTAAACCAAAGAAGAGAAGAAAAGTAAAAAAGGGACTAAAACAAGTGATAAGCGGGCAAAAAACTAAGCGTAACTAAAAAAGCTAAAGAGACCAATGCAAATAAATA
>BSBK01002670.1:0-137500 GCA_027943335.1 Chamaecyparis obtusa
TGTATATATATATATATACATGTATATATATATATATACATATAGATATATATATATACATATATATATACATATATATATACATATATATATGTATATATATATATGTATATATATATATGTATATATATATATGTATATATATATATATATATATATGTATATATATATATGTATATATATATACATGTATATATACATATACATACATACATACATACATACATACATACATACATATATATATATATATATATATATATATATATATATATATATATATATATATATATATATTATAAAATGATTTTCAAGTTATTTAAATTTTCAATTTAGGTAAAGTGAAATCACTTCCTCTCATATGGAATATTTTTTAAATCTGTCATGCCTAAAAGTTGGGCAAAACACAACTACAAAATTTCTAAAAAACTTACTAACCATCTAAAGAAAATATAGTTATGCAACTAAGTGAATCCCTAACTGGCACAAGTCATCATGTGCACGCAAAAACGGTGCAAAGAGAAATCTAATGACTGGCAACATTGAAGTGACTAGCAACTCCCCAAAGTCAACCACAGAAGTATCAACCAAGTTTGACCAAAAGTCAAACTTCATCAAACAACTCTAAAACAAAGCTACAGGGATTCCCTAGGCTACCAACCTTGTTTGGCTCACAAATTGAGATAGTTGACTAAAAGTCAACCAGTATTGACCAAAGTCAACTATACTCAAAATTACGTGAAGGATAGTCCTTAGGGCCTGCTAAACCCTAAGGAAGGCGTATGCACAAAAATTGAGGTAGTTGACCAAAAAGTCAACTAAGGTTGACCCAAAAGTCAACCTTCACCATAAGGTGCGAAAATGAAATCCTAAGTTCTAGGGGTTGAAGGAAACACCCGGTTAAAAAATTGAGACGATCAAAGGTAGTTTGAGCATCGTTGACCAAAAGTCAACTGAATTCGATGCTGGTCAAAAGTAGCGATAATATCCTTGAAAGATATTTATTGCGAAGATAAAGGGGTTGTTATGATTCCCCCTCATCGAATAAAACGTTATCTAAGTTATTAATTTAAAATGAATAATTTATTTGGTTAAATAACGTTTTAAACCCTATATTTAATTATTAATTAACAATATACCTTAATTTAAAATTAAAAGCCTAACATAAAATTAGCTAACTTATTTAAGATCATAATTTCTATACCATAGTCCTAATCTCAAAATAATAAATAAAGCACTTATTTACTTTATAACAAATGTTAAATAACATTATAATTCTATAAAATGTAAATTATAAAACTAATTAAATCTAGATTATATCATAATGTCAAGTTAAAGAAATCTAATTAACGTTTTTTTTTCTTAATAGATGGAAATCAAATTGTATCGTAATAAATTAATTGACAACTCTCCCATCAGATTTACCAAATATAGTAAATCAAAATAAAACTTTAAGTACTTGTGTAACATTAAAATAAATCAATTTATTAAATGAAATACTTACAACGCTAAAATACTTAATATAAAAATATTTAATATTTGATCAATAACAAATTAAACTTAGTTTAAGCTACTACCTCTAAGTTTATTTATACACTAAATAATCTAATAAATCAAGCATAAATATCCTATTTAGAATATAATTAAGTTTAATTGAAAGTCATCGTTGCTTTATTCATAACTTATTCCCAAGTTATGGACATATTTTATCTATATATAAAACAAACTACCACTATATTTTTTTAACCTTTAAACGACATCCAAAATAAGTGAAAACGTGAGCCCAGGTTTTAGTATTTAAAAATTCCCCAACCCTTGTGAAAAAATAGCAGAGCCAAGGCCAAAGAGAAAGCGTGAGGGAGGCGGTTGGAAGAGCCACCACGTGCACGTGGAATGAGCACGGCAGCGGTGGCAAAAGGGAGGATGGAGGGTGGAGCGGGGTGGATAGAAGAACGGCGGCACCCATGACAGTGCTCGCGGTGGTAGAACAAGGAAAGGTGGAGAGAGGAGGCAAGAGCAGCAGCAGCCGTGGTGGCGCGCGGGCTGGTGCTGCTGGCCGTCGCCCCTTCCGCTGTGCGAGATGGGGTTAGGGCTTCCGCTCACCCCAACTCGCTTAGTCCAAAACACAAACTCAAAGCTATGAAAAGTTAAGCACCCAGTGCTATAATAAAAAATTATTTATTATTATTTTTTTTGTTAATTATTAAAATTAATCATAACAAAATAGTTATATTAATAACTATGTTAATATTTAGAATACCATATTTTTATCTACTGGTAAAAAAAATCCTGTACCCCAAAATAGGGAGTACTAGAAGTATTTTTTCTTAAGTTTTAAACTTATATTTGCAAATCATAAATCCATCCTAACACCTTGGTAACAAAAGAAATTTTATTTTTGCAATAATATATATATTTTTTGAAGATCTTAAAAAAAACTTCTAAGTATAAATTAAGTAGATTTCTCCCTCTCAAAATCTTACACTTGAAATTTTTCCATTTTAGAATTTTATTAAATTTAGCATTTAGCAAGGTAAAGGAAAGTTTGCCGAAATCCATTTTAATAAGACATTACCATTAACATAATCATAAATAAATACATTCTATTTCAAACCAATTAGATCCCTACACAACATAAATCCAACATGTATACTAAGATTGCATAATTTTAAGCCAACAAGACTTTAATTCTCAAATTAACAAATAACTCAAACTTTAAATAGGTATGATGCTTAAAGGGTTTCATACGCAATAGAGTCCATTTACTAGAATACCTTTTTTTTTTTCTCAATAACTATTTCTTGAAGTATTTCCACAACTCTAATATGACTTACAAGGAATTCACTGATTCCAAAGTTTGACATAAACTTGAAAATAATATTACATCAAAATTTTCAATTGAAAACTACAACAAGTTTCAAACTGAGATCTTCTCTGAGTCCACAATATCTACAAGCCTTGTGTCATCTGGGTTCATGTTTAAGCATGGTTGACCACGGAGGCTCACCTCCCAACCTAGACCTTTTCAAGGCCAGCCCCGAGCTAGGGGATCCAATAAGGAACAAAATACAAATAGGTACACATGCATGAAAGAAACAACCAAAGCATGAAAACACTCAACATACTTCCCATCAAGGTATAACAATAGGAAGGTCTCCTAGAGGCCAATCTGAAAAATAGGGTAGAGGTGGACTACCAAGTGGAGAAGCCATAGTACATTACAGATTTCCCAAGCCACACATGGACTTGGGATGACCATCTTCAAGAAGATACAGTCTAAACTCCTTATGCAGCCCCAAATGCCCAGAGGCCATACTTGGCATCATGGGTATCATGGAACCCCATGTTTATCACTCCACACATGGGAGACTCTGTGCAACCTGGGTCTACTACCTTCTACCCCCTTCAAGGTTACTCCACTCTCCCTAGGGTGAGTAAGCCTTAAAGAACCCCATCCCAAAATTATACACAAATAAAACAAAACAAACTAAAATTCAAGAAATCAACTTGAAAATAATTAGAAATTTACATAGGACTCCATTAATGGAGTTTCAAGCTCAAGAACATCAAGAAATAAAGAATTTTACTCTATAGAAGACCAACCTTACTCCAAAGCTAAGGTGGATTGTGATTTTGAGAAGAGCTTTCCTTCTAAGTTCTTTCCTCCAAAAGCCTTCCTCAATTCTGAATCTATCTCTAAGAATAGAGAGTGGGTGAACACCCAACTCATCATAAAACCTTCCCTAAATAGGAAAACCTCCTAAAATCTAGGAGCCAATCAGAAGAGGGGAAGAAACTTTCATTCCCTTCTTCCCACCTTCCTTCCTTCACCATAAATGGAGTTGAATGCAAGTTTGGGAAGAAGAGAGAGGTTAACCAAAACTTCACAACTCTTCAATCTCGACCAAAATGAAAATCTTGACTCTAGAGGGGTCATTAATGAGTTTTAAGGCTCTTAATGGGTTGAAAATGACCCCTAACCCCTAAGGTATCAACCTGGGTAGCTAAAAATGAGCCCAATTAGCCTATGGGAGCCCAAATGACCTTCCTAAACCCCACCTAAAGTTTATGCACGGATTTCTGGTCTTGGTTGACTTCTAGAAACTTCCCAACCCAAGGTTAGTTGATCCTACCCTAAGGTTACACCCTAGTCAACCCCTTGACCCAAATAATAATAAAATACTTAACCATGTCAACACTTAAGCCACATTTTACCAAATTTGGCATATTTAATAAAATAAAAGACATGGCTAATACACAGACATTTGCTAAATTAGATACACTCATGCAAACCACATATACGAATAAAAGACTATACAATGAGGTCCACATCTCTTTATACAAAGAGGACCTTGGAATGTATGGTATAAACATATATTCCAATACTGGATCCCCACATTGAGATCCATGGTCAACTTGTCCTGCACACTCATTGCACACATCAGTAGGTCCAATAAACATGATATAAACATAATACATCAATATTGCATGGTTTAAAACTATGTTTGTAAATCAGTCAATTAAGCATAACTTCGATTTCCTAAACCAACTTTTCATCGCAATAGTTTTAAAACATCATATAACATTACATGCAACATAATCGTAACTAAAACTGAAACATAACATGTAGTATCTTGAGTGTACCCTGATTACATAATCAAGTACTAAACATATAAAATAGGATTCAACAGATCCTCAAATACATAGGTATCCAAGTAGTCTAGTGTGTTTGTGAAATAAGTACTAAAAGCATGGAAAACATAATGGTAATAGTATGACTTTTTGGTAGGTCTCACATCCACCCCCTCTAGGCATGAACCTCCTCTTGGAGTTAATCAAAGAGGTGAGGATACTATGACCTCATCTGTGCTACATCCTCCCATGAAGCTGTGACCTCGTCACAACAATCCCACTGGACCCTAACCTGGTCCAATGCCCTACCTCGAAGTGCCAGGGTTTGTCGGGCTAAAATATGAATGGTCTCCAGTGCCAACTGTTCATCCAACTCTACTTGCAAAGCATCCCAATCTATCACATGAGACTCATAATAAACATACTTCCTCAAAACTGAAACATGAAACACATCATGGATGCGTGACAGAATAGGTGGCAAAGCTAAATGGTAAGAAACTAGTCCTATCCTCTCAAGGATCTCAAAAGGTCCAACAAAATGAGGTGCTAGCTTAGAGCCTTTTCTGAAATGGATTGGACTCTTATGTGGTCACACTCTCAAAAAGACTTTGTCTCCTATTAAGTAAGCTCGATCGATCCTCTTCGCATCGGCATACTTCTTCTATCTATCCTGAGTCTCTCCGAGATGCTGCCTAATCAAGGTCACCTACTGCTCCATATCTCTGACTAAATCAAGACCAATAGAAACTCTATCCTCAATCCTATCCCAACTGAGTGGTGTCCTGCAAGGCCTACCATAAAGAGCCTAGTACAGAGGCATACCCAAGGACATATGATGCCCATTGTTATAGTAAAAATCCACTAAGTGTAGGTATTCCTCCCACCAGGTCTGATGGTCCATAACATACATGTGAAGCATGTCTTCTAACCCCTGATTGACCCTCTGTGTCTGCCCATCTATCTCAGGATGATAGGTCGTAGTGAAATTGAGCCTAGTGCCCAAAGCTACCTGTAGTTCTCTCCAAAAGGATGAAGTGAAGAGATAATCTCTATCTGAGATGATCTTACAAGGTACACCATGCAGTTTGACTATATCTCACAAAAACACCTATGCCACTAATGGTGTAATAAAGGTAGTAGGTACCAGTGAAAAATGAGCCACCTTGGTCAACTTGTCAACTGTCACCATGATGGCATCATGATGGCGAGATGATATAGGTAGACCAACAATGAAGTCTATAGAGATAGTGTCCCACTTCCACACTAGTATCTCATGGGGCTGAAGTAGTCCACCTAGATTTTGGTGCTCCACCTTCACCCTCTAGCATTCGAGACACCTAGCTACCAACTCAGCAATCTGCATCCTCATGTCTAGCCAATGATATTAACGCAAGGGCAAGGTAGATACAAGCAAAATCAAGTAGAATTGACTCCACTTGAATAAAAAACAAGCCCTTACTTAGAGTTACACAAAAGAAGCAATATGAATATCACATGAAAGCAATGAAATCACAATGGATATGAGACAATCAACTGGTAGCAACAATAGAGAATTATATTATTTCTTTCAACATGCCCGACTGTGAGGCCTTCTGGGTTTCGGCCTTATATAATGAAAATTATGAATTCAAAGTCTCAGCTTACATCCTATCTTTGTCTTCAATGATGTATCTTGATAATCCTCCCTAGATCTACCACATACTTTCCTCTTGATGCCCTACTACATCAATCTAGACTCCTTATATAGCCAGCTAAGCCACAAGTCAGCCAGTCAGGCATTTAATTACAATATAGGTCTAGTCTCAAGATTTAAACCAAAACTAATGCTAGAATGAATATAAATTGATGTGTCTTTTGATTTAGGTCCTTACATGACCCAATAAAATTTCTTTAATGGTGCAAGGTCCCATATGATCACACGGAACATCGCAAGAAGAAAGACCACATGTTTCACTCAAAAACTGGCAGAAAATAGGTCCCCGAGAAAAATGGGCACAACCTTTTACTCATAATGAATTAGGGCTTGCACTCTTGGGAAATGATATTAATTTAGGTCCTCTAAATTTCATTAAGATAGAAAAGGCTGATTCCTTATGGATCAAGATCACCACTATGAACAATCAGCACCAAAATTGTAGGAAAACATAGTTCTGACGGCAAGGAAAACAGCTATAACTTTGAAACAGTCCATCCAAACTTTATGTGGTCATATGAGAAGGTTCCCAAATAGGTCCTCAAAATAATGTAAGATTCACACACCATGAAACCAACAAATACAACAATTATAAAGAAAACAACAACAAACAGGTACAAAAATTAGGAAATGTTTTTGGTTAATGCAAGATTGCTCAAAGACCCAAGATGCTCCTGCATCAGATATAACTATCTCAAATCAGCATGCATCTTCTTCACTCTGGGATGCACTTCATAAGGGGCTCTATGATGAAGGGTGCTCCCCTTAATACCACAAACACATAACAGAAATAGAGAAACAACAATAATATGCAAGAACATAAAATTGGCTTCTTATTATCTCCACAAATGTGGAATTACAAACTTTCAGAATTACAATATGCAAAGCCACATGGGCATTCCCTTACAATATTCTGTAGGACAAAGCCTCGAATTATTGCCCAGATCTACTACCTAGAACTATTCTGAACTGCCTAAGACAATAATACAGCCTTCCTTATATAGGCAATTTTCCACCGCCTGGGAAGGTTCTAGAATTTTAGCCAATAAGGCCGACCAAACTTAGAATTATTTTATTTTACATTTTATTACATCATAGTCAGCTCAAGATAACCTTTGAAACCCGAACAAAATTTTTGAAGAAAATTATTTTCCGCCATTTCAGGTGGCCCAACTTCCGAAGACCATAAGTCATCACCAGTTGACCCGATCGGCTATTATAAACCCATTTCGAAAATGCCACGAAGTGCTCTACAGGCTTGACCTGCGCAAGCGCCTGTCACCCAAATTTTCAACCTCATCCGGGGCCTCTAAAGCCTTCAAAACTGAGTTCAAAGTTTTTGTACCCTGCTGCCAATACCGAAAATCTTCAATATCTTCCAATATAGACTTGATCTGGCAGTGAAACTTTACTGGCAGACTTATATGACCAAAATGAACCTCCAAGAAAGAAATCAGATCATTCTGAGCACATACGAAAATTAGCAAAAATAGTAACTTTCCATAAATAGCAACTCTGCACAAAATAGCCCTTATTGAATATTAAAAAAAATAGAAATATTTTTGGGTGATGCAAGATTGCTCTTACACCCAGGATGCTCCTGCATCAGACACCCAGGGTAATTTGAGAAGTGACCCTGTCACGACTCAGGTGTGTAGAGGGAAACCAAGATGGCTAACCTCCTCCTTTGTCAACCATGATGAATCTTCAACAGGTCATCCTTTCCACTTGACCAGATATTCTTCATATGTCCTGTTCCTTGTGCTTCTGCCAACACGACTATCCAGTATATCTTCAATCTCCTTAGTGTCTGAACTAGTTGCTGGAATACTCCACTGTGCTGCTGCAACCTCATCTTTAACACCTCCTTTGTGATACTCTGTCAAATCTGAAATGTTAAACACTGGTAAAATATTCAGCTCACTAGGCAATTTTACCTCATATGCATTTCCTGAATCATGCTTCTTCAGTAACCTACATGGTCCAAACTTCTTCATTTTCAGCTTGTTATATGTACCAACTGGAAACCGTTCTTTCTGTAAATGAACCATGACTTCATCACCAACCTGAAATTCCTTGTACCTCCTTTTCTCATCTACCTTAGCCTTATACTGTGCGTTCATCTTGGTAATATGCTTCCTCACCTCTCCATGGATGTTCTTCAAGTGTTCTGCAAAATCTTCAGCTTCAGCACTACTTACTTCTCCTTTATCTATCTTCCTCAATTCAGATGCATTTCTTGGACTACTTCCATATACAATCTGGAATGATGATTTACCAGTGCTCCTGTTGACAGAATTATTGTATGCAAATTCCGCCTGTGGTAAAATCAAATCCCATCCTGTTGGCTTATCTCCAACCAAACATCTCAGCAAATTTCCCAAACTCCTATTCACCACCTCTGTCTATCCATCAGTCTGTGGATGATGTGATGAACTGAACTTCAAATGTGTCTTCAACTTCTTCCACAATGTACGCCAAAAATATCCAACAAACTTAGTGTCCTGATCTGAAACTATGGTCTTTGGCAAACCATGAAGTCTCACTACTTCTCTGAAAAACAATTCTGCTACATGAACAGCATCATTAGTCTTCTTGCAGGGAATGAAATGTGCCATCTTTGAAAATCTGTCAACCACCACAAAAATTGAATCATGTCCCCGCTGTGTCCTCGGTAAACCAAGAACAAAGTCCATGCTGATATCCTCCCAAGGCTTCTCTGGTACAGATAATGGCTGATACAACCCTGTATTCTGCTTCACTCCTTTCGCCATCTGACATACTCTGGAACTCTGTACAAACTTCTTCACATCATGCTGCAATTGTGGCCAATAATAATTCTCACTAACCAAAGAAAGGGTTTTGTCACGACCAAAATGTCTAGCCAATCCTCCGCTATGCTTCTCCTTGATGAGATTCTCCCTCATAAAACTTCATGGAATGCACAACTGACTCCCTCTGAATAGCATATCATCCTAGATGATGAAATCCAACCATTTTGTCCTGTCTAGAGTAGTTGCCTTCTGCTAAGAGCATCTACAACCCTATTAGACTTTCCACTCCTGTGTTTCAAAACAAATGTATAACTCTACAAAAACTCAACCCATTTCAAATGCCTTTGATTCAATTTTCCTTGACTATTCAAATATTGCAAAGCTTGATGATCAGTATAAAAAAAAAACTCCTTAGGAAGCAGATAATGTCTCCACTTTTTTAATGCCTGAACTATAGCATAAAATTTTTGATCATAAACAGAATATTTTCTCTTGGCATCATTTAACTTCTCACTGAAATAAACAACAGGTTTACCTTCTTGGCTCATAACAGCTCCTATTGCAGTACCACTAGCATCACAATCTACTTGAAACACCTTATTAAAATCTAGAAGTGCTCAAACAGGTTGTTCTGTAACTTTTTATTTCAACAATTGAAAACTCTTTTCTGCCCCATTAGTCCACTTAAACTCTTTTCTATCCCCTCTCATTGTTTCAATCAAGGGTCCACAAATACTGCTAAAATTTCTGATAAACTTTTTGTAAAAGCTAGCCAAACCATGAAAAGATCTTACCTCAGTAGCACTCCTTGGAGAAGGCCATTCAAGGATAGCCTGTACCTTCTCTGGGTCCATTTTTAGACCTTCTGCCGAAACTACAAATCCCAAATACACTAACTCTTTCTTCACAAAACTGCACTTCTTCAAATTAATCAACAATTTCTCTTCTCTCAACTTCTCAAATACCATACGAATATGCATCATATGCTCATCCAATGTCTTACTAAAGATCAAAATATCATCTAGGTAAACAATGACAAACTTACCCAGAAATTCTTTCAGAACCTCGTTCATGAGCCGCATGAAAGTGCTCGGTGCATTGGTTAGCCCAAAAGGCATGACTAACCACTCATATAGTCCTTCCTTTGTCTTGAAGGAAGTCTTCCATTCATCTCCTTCTCTGATCCGAATCTGATGATATCCACTTTTCAGATCTATCTTTGAAAAATACACAGCTCCACTCAAACAGTCCATAATATCATCCATTTGTGGCAATGGAAACCTGTACTTGATTGTGATCTTTTTTATTGCCCTAGAATCTGTACACATCCTCCATTCTCTATTCTTCTTTGGTGCTAATACCACTGGTATAGCACAGGGACTCAGAGTCTCATGGATCAATCCTTTCTGTAACAACTCATGTACTTGTCTGTTCAACTCCTCACTTTCTGCAGGTGTCATTCTGTGTGCTGCCTTATTTGGCAAACTAGCTCTTGGAATCAAATCCATCTGATGACTGATCTTCCTTACCAGTGGTAATCCATCAGGTACATTATCAGATACAATATCCTGAAACTCATTCAACAAATCTGCAACCTCTACAGGTACATCCTCTGCTTCTTCTTTACCAACTTTTGGAATTAAAGCAAAACACACATGCTCATGCCTCATACCATCTAGGAATTTTTTTCCATCAACAAATGTTATTCTTGCATTACCACATACCTTTTCTTCGGTCTCCTTCAATGGCTTTAGCTTATGTCGCACTCCATCCTTTGTCAGGGAATAGGTATTCGCACGACCATCGTGTACAGCACATCTGTCAAACTGCCATGGTCTACCCAATAACATATGACATGCATCCATAGAGATGATATCACATAGTACCTCATCTTAGTACCCGCCGATCTTGAACTTCACTAGGCATTGTTCATTAACCATGACCTTGTGGTCATCCTGTACCTAGGCAATCCGATATGGATGTGGGTGTTTCTGTCTCTTGAGCTTCAACTTTGTCACCATTTCTTCTGACACCAAATTGTCAGTGCTTCCACTATCAATAATCACATCACAACATTTACCTTCACACTTGCACCTGGTGTGAAACAAGCTCCTCCTTTGCTCAGGTTCATTCTCACCACTCAACAAGACTCTTCTGTTAATTAACGTTTCTCCTCTTTCAGCATCTTCAGAATTTGATGATCTGGCATCTTCATCTACATGTGCAACTCTGGCCTGGCCTTCATTTCTCTTGTCTATTCTGCCTTGGCATTGAGGACATTCAAATGCCCTATGACCTTCTTCTCCATAATGAAAACCTGTTCCACGGAAGCCACCTCTTCCAGATCCTTGTCCTCTTCCTCTTCCTCTCTGATCTCTATTATTCTAATCCTGGAAGCGATTGGAATTATTTCCTCGCTGATTCTGACTGCTACTGGCCTCATCCTTCTTTTTCAGATCTTCATTTCGGCCACCGTATGACCGTCCACCAGATCGTCCACCGCGACCTCTTCCATTTTGTCTCCTCTCAAACTTCTTGTTCAGCTTTTCCTCTACTTTTAGGGCAAACTGGTATGCCTCTTCAATACTGTTCATTCGAACTAGATTCAACTCCTCCTGAATGCTTGGCCTTAACCCATTAAGGTATCGGGCAACTTTCTCCTTATCAGCTTGGGCATGGCCTGTTCTGATGAGGAGTCGATAGAACTCCTCCGTATACTCCTGAACAGATCTTCCTGCTTGCTTCAAACTCTGCATTTTATTCAGTAGGTCAAGCTCATAATCAACAGGAATGAACTGTCGCTTCAATTTATCCACCATCCGATCCCATCTCGTGATTTTCTCCTTTCCCCTTTTATTTCGCTCCAATTGAATCTCTTGCCACCATATCTTCGCATGACCTTTCAGTCTGGCCTTCACAAATTTGACCCTATCAGGATCCTCAACATCTTCATACTCAAAATATTTCTCACATTTGATCCAGTCGATCAATTCCTCTGGGTTAAGATTTCCAGAAAATGTAGGAACCTTAATCTTAGGTCTTTTCCCAATCTTGGAAATTACCCGAAAAAGTCTTTCTTCCTCCTGGTTCACAATTTCAACTTCTCCTTTTTGATATTCTTCTTTGGCTTCATCCTCGCTTTCGTCTCTAATATTAAAATTCATTCCTCTACGAATCTCTTCTTGCAATGCTCGTACTTGTCTCTGCAGCTCTCTAACCTCAGGTGTCACAACACCAGCTCTTCCGCCACGTTCCCTTCGTGGAGGTATTTTCGCAATGCGTGCTAAAACCCTAGCCACGGTCCTGGTGAAAACTACCTCACAGTCGGCGATCTGTTTACACACTCAAGAACTCCTGCTCTGATACCACTTGATGAAGGGTGCTCCCCTTAATACCACAAACACATAACAGAAATAGAGAAACAACAATAATATGCAAGAACAGAAAATTGGCTTCTTATTATCTCCACAAATGTGGAATTACAAACTTTCAGAATTACAATATGCAAAGCCACATGGGCATTCCCTTACAATATTCTATAGGACAAAGCCTCGAATTATTGCCCAGATCTACTACCCAGAACTATTTTGAACTGCCTAAGACAATAATACAGCCTTCCTTATATAGGCAATTTTCCACCGCCTGGGAAGGTTCCAAAATTTTAGCCAATAAGGCCGACCAAACTTAGAATTATTTTATTTTACATTTTATTACATCATAGTCGGCTCAAGATAACCTTTGAAACCTGAACAAAAATTTTGAAGAAAATTATTTTCCACCATTTCGGGTGGCCCAACTTCCGAAGACCATAAGTCATCACTAGTTGACCCGATCGGCTATTATAACCCCATTTCGGAAATGCCACGAAGCGCTCTACAAACTTGACCTGTGCAAGCGCCTGTCACCCAAATTTTTGACCTCATCCGGGGCCTCTAAAGCCTTCAAAACTGAGTTCAAAGTTTCTGTACCCTACTGCCAATACCGAAAATCTTCAATATCTTCCAATATACACTTGATCTGGCAGTGAAACTTTACTGGCAGACTTATATGACCAAAATGAACCTCCAAGAAAGAAATCAGATCATTCTGAGCACATACAAAAATTAGCAAAAATAGTAACTTTCCATAAATAGCAGCTCTGCACAAAATAGCCCTTATTGAATATAAAAAAAAATAGAAATATTTTTGGGTGATGCAAGATTGCTCTTACACCCAGGATGCTCCTGCATCACTCTATGGGCCTCTAGCATGACAAACTCTCACAATCCTCTGGAAGAAGGTACGTAGATGCGTCCTCTATGACATAAGAGTCCATCTGACTCCAAGGAATAATCTGCATACTTCCCCTCAAGGGGTCTCTAAGACCGAATCAACTCACTCACTTTTGCGTATAACTCATCATCATACAAGTGATGAAGAATGTGATCTCTCAAATCTATGCCTGAAGACATAGAAGAAAGCTCATGCCATCTCCTACTCAAAGCATCTACAATAATATTCTCTTTCCATTTGATGTAGTGAACATCAAAATCGTATTCACACAAGAACTCCATCCATCTTCATTGCCTTGCATTAAGGTTTGGCTGAGTGAAGATGTATTATAGACTTTAATGGTCTGAATGAAGTTTGAATCAATTTCCTAAGAGGAAGTGATGCCATATCACTAGAGCATGCACCACTGCTACAAGTTTGAGATCATGGGTAGGATAGTTGAGCTCGTGAGTCTTCAGTTTCCTAGACTCATATGCTATAGCTCATCCATCCTACATAAGGATTGCCCCTAAACCTTCTAAGGAAGTATCTATGCAAACTACAAACTCTGCTGAAGGCTCTAGCACAACAAGAATGGGTGCACTGGTCAATGCTCTCTTGAGCTCCTGAAAAGCTTGATCACACTTATCGGTCCACTCAAACTTCTTTCCCTTTCATTAAAGAGAAGTGATAGGATGTGCCACTCGAGAAAACCCTTCAACAAACCATCTATAATAACCAGCTTGATCCATGAAACTTCTCACTTTGGCCACTGAGGTAGGTGTTGGCCAATTCATAATGGCTTCAATCTTTGATGGGTCTACTAAGATCTCATCGCTAGATATCACATGGCCTAAATACTTGACCTTTGATTTGAAAAAGACTCATTTTGACAAGCTACCATAAAGATGATTATCTCTAAGGCACTGCAATACTTGCCTTAGGTGCTCTTCATGCTCTCTCTCATTCTTCGAATAGATCAAGATATCATCAAGGAATACCACCACAACCTTGTCAAGGAAAGTATGAAATACTCCATTCATACTCATGAATATGGCTAGAGCATTTGTAAGACTGAATGGAACCATGGTGAACTCATAGTGGCCATATCTGGTGTGAAATGTGGTCTTGTGGATATCACTATCCACTATCCTTAATTGGTGATAGCCCGACTAAAGGTCAATCTTAGAGAACACACTAGCACCCTAAAGCTGATCAAATAGGTCATCAATCCTAGGAAGTGGATACCAATTCTTGATGGTTACCTTGTTCAACTATCGGTAATCCATACACAACCTAAGGGATCTGTCCTTCTTCTTCATGAAGATCACAAGTGCACCCCAAGGAGAAACACTAGGATGAATGTGTCCTTTCTCTAATAGTTCCTCAAGCTACAACTTGAGATCATTAAGCTCATTAGTGGTCATCCTATAAGGTGCTCTGGAAAATGGTTCTACTCCTAGAACAAGATCTATATGAAAGTCTACTACCCTTCGAGGTGGTATACTAGGTAGCTCTAAGGGAAACACATTTGCATACTCTTGTAGAATGGGATGGTCATCTAGTGAGGCTTCCTGCTCTACCTCATCATCCATATCGGTGATGGTGATAGCAAACATCTGACACCCCTTCTACATGCTTTGCTTAAGCTACATAAGGGAGATCATATAAAGGGATACAGGCCTCTGGATTCCAGATATCACAGAAGCGTTTCCATCATCATCCAAACATTTGATCAACTTCTTATGACAATCTAGTTTAGCCTTGTGAGCATATAGCCAATCCATGCCAAGAACTATTCTGTAAGATCCAAGAGCTGTAACTCTAAGGTCTGCTAAGGTGGTCAAACCACCAATCAGAATCAGGCACTCCCTAACCATTGAGGTAACCAATACTCTAGCTTTAGAAGCTAACTCAACTTCCCACCTAATGTCTTTCATAGCTACCACTAGCCTGCAACGCTCCATGACCAATGAAGAAATAAAGGAGTCAGTAGCTCTAGTATCAAAAAGGATAGAAACTGCACTACCTCCGATCATACCTGATGCCTCGATGATGGAGGCCTAGTGTTCTACCTGATGGTTGTCTACCACTATAAATAGTTTGTGGGACTGGCCCATGTCCCCAACTGTAGGCTCAGACATTTCTTCTCACTGATTACCCTTTTGAGGAGATTCCCTAGATATGTGCCCCATGACACCACAAGTATAACATGACCCTTGATTCTATACCTGAATGCCCTGAGGTCTGGACTAATGTGAACCTCCTGTCTAATTAGACTTGCTATACCCACCCGTAAAGGGTTGTTGTGACTATGCTGGGGGTGTGTAAGGGGCCTATGACTTTGGTCCCTTCTTAGGACCCTGTGAGTTCCACTATTTGGGCTTTGAGCCCTGCTATTCCTACGATTGCTTTGGTGCCTGACTCTGTTGGGACTATTTCTACTGAGGTTGTGGGGCTTTGAAATTCCCTAAATTGTTCCTGTGATTACCCTTCCAAGGGGATTTCTGATAACCAGAAGACTGATATGAGGAGTTACAGTTCTGAGATCCTTTGTTAATCTCCTCAGCTATGACTGCTCTCTCAAAAATGTAGTGCAAGTCTTCGGGTGGTGTCATGCATACCATGTCGTATAAGGTGTGGTTCAATCCTTTGATAAAGGGATTGACTTGAAGTTTCTCATCCTTCATATTATCTACATAAGGGAGGAGCTCAAGGAATTTTCCCTCATATTGAGCCATTGATAACCGTCATTGCTATAGATTGTGAAATTCATCTATACAACGCTGATGAAACTGTTCTGACAAGTATCTGGCCCTAAACCTTTCCAAGAAGGTTTCCCAAGTGAGTGTGTTCATCTTAAAGTTCCCTTTGAACTCCTCTTGTCTCCACCATGTGGAGGTTGTCCCTCGCAAAAGGTGAATGGCCATGCCTGCCTTAAGATTACTCCCATAAGGGCATAATCCAAAGCATGGTCCAAGGCTTATAAGCCAAGATTCAACCTTTGTACCCTCAATAGATCCCGCAAAAGGTGGATGGTTAAGTCAAATCAACTCTCTAATCTGATCACCTATGTCAGGAGGTGGTCTCTCATATATACGAATCTCATCCCTAGGTGGAGGTTCTGGTCCCCTGATGGAACCAACCTCTAGCTCGGCTTGAACCTCTGCAAGCCTAGAAGGACTCCTACTACATTCCCTAGTTGAGGACCCACGTCCTTCCATACCTTGTTGTACATTCTATGTTACAACTAGAGGCATATGATCAAGAATAAGTCCTACAAGGTTCTAAAAGGCCTGAAGTAATTCTACATTCGGATTGGGAGGTGGATTTTGGTTCTCCTCCTGAACCTCTAACTCTAGTTGTACCTCTTCCTAGGATAAAGAGACATGCCTACGACCACATCCACATCTATGAGCTAATCGGGTGAGTGGGGGCATCCTACACATAATAAGACAAAAGTTTAGCAACTATGAAGCGGGTTAGGTTCCCAAGGTTAACTAAATTGTGCTCTGATACCAAAATGTCATGCCCAAAAGTTGGGCAAAACATAATTACAAAATTTCTAAAAAACTTACTAACCATCTAAAGAAAACATACTTACGCAGCTAAGAAGTGAATCCTTAATTGGCACAAGTCATCGTGTGCATGCAAAACGGTGCAGAGAGAAATCTAATGACTGGCAACATTGAAGTTACTAGCAACTCCCCAAAGTCAACCATAGAAGTATCAACCAAGTTTGACCGAAAGTCAAACTTCATCAAACAACTCTAAAACAAAGCTGCAGGGATTCCCTAGGCCACCAACCTCGTTTGGCTCACAAATTGAGATAGTTGACTAAAAGTCAACCAGTATTGACCAAAAGTCAACTATACTCAAAATTATGTGAAAGATAGTCCTTAGGCCCACTAAGCCCTAAGGAAGGCGTATGCACAAAAATTGAGGTAGTTGACCAAAAAGTCAACTAGGGTTGACCCAAAAGTCAACCTTCACCATAAGGTGTGAATGAAATCCTAAATTCTAGGGGTTGAAGGAAACACCCAGTTCAAAAATTGAGACGAGCAAAGGTAGTTTGACCATTGTTGACCAAAAGTCAACTGAACTTGATGCTAGTCAAAAGTAGTGATAATATCCTTGAAAGATATTTATTGCGAAGATAAAGGGGTTGTTATGATTCCCCCTCATCGAATAAAATGTTATCTAAGTTATTAATTTAAAATGAATAATTTATTTGGTTAAATAACATTTTAAACCCTATATTTAATTATTAATTAAAATATATACCTTAATTTAAAATTAAAAGCCTAACATAAAATTAGCTAACTTATTTAAGATCATAATTTCTATACCATAGCTGTAATCTCGAAATAATAAATAAAGCACTTATTTACTTTATAACAAATGTTAAATAACATTATAATTCTATAAAATGTAAATTATAAAACTAATTAAATCTAGATTATATCATAATGTCAAGTTAAAGAAATCTAATTAACATTTTTTTTTCTTAATGGATGGAAATCAAATCGTATCGTAATAAATTAATTGACAACTCTCCCATCAGATTTACCAAATATAGTAAATCAAAATAAAATGTTAAGTACTTGTGTAACATTAAAATAAATCAATTTATTAAATGAAATACTTACAATGTTAAAATACTTAATATAAAACTATTTAATATCTGATCAGTAACAAAATAAACTTAGTTTAAGCTACTACCTCTAAGATTATTTATACACTAAATAATCTAATAAATCAAACATAAATATCCTATTTAGAATATAATTAAGTTTAATTGAAAGTGATTGTTGCTTTATACATAACTTATTCCCAAGTTATGGACATATTTTATCTATACATAAAACAAACTACCACTATATTTTTTTAACCTTTAAACGACATCCAAAATAAGTGAAAATGTGAGCCCATGTTTTAGTATTTAAAAATTCCCCAACCCCTGTGAAAAAATAGTAGAGCCAAGGCCAAAGAGAAAGCATGAGGGAGGCAGTTGGAAGAGCCACCACGCACACGCAAAATGAGCATGGCGGCGATGGCGAAAGGGAGGATGGAGGGCAGAGCGGGGTGGAGAGAAGAATGGTGGCACTTGCGGCGATGGAATGGGGAACGACAGAGAGAGGAGGCAAGAGCAGTGGCGGCGAGTGGAGGGTTCTCGCATAGAGACAAGGAGAAGGGGGAAAAGGGAGGGCGGAGGGCACGGTGTAGTGCACCTCCCACCGTCACCACCACATACCAATGGTGGTGCACAGGCTGGTGCTGCTGGCCATCACCCCTTCCGTTGTGTGAGATGGGGTTAGGGCTTCGGCCCGCCCCAACTTGCTCAGTCCAAAACACAAACTCAAAGCTATGAAAAGTTAAGCGCCCAGCGCTATATTAAAAAAAAATTATTATTATTATTTTGTTAATTATTAAAAAAAATATATTAATAATAAAAAAATAGTTATATTAATAACTATGTTAATATTTAGAATACCATCTTTTTATCTACTGGTAAAAAAAATCCTGTACCCCAAAATAGGGAGTACTAGAAGTATTTTTTTTTAAATTTTAAACTTATATTTGCAAATCATAAATCCATCCTAACATCTTGGTAACAAAAGAAATTTTACTTTTGCAGTAATATATATTTTTTTTGAAGATCTTAAAAAAACTTCTAAGTATAAATTAAGTAGATTTCTCCCTCTCAAAATCTTACACTTGAAATTTTTCCATTTTAGAATTTTATTAAATTTAACATTTAGCAAGGTAAAGGAAAGTTTGCCAAAATCCATTTTAATAGGACATTACCATTAACATAATCATAAATAAATACATTCTATTTCGAACCAATTAGATCCTTACGCACAACATGAATCCAACATGTATACTAAGATTGCATAATTTTAAGCCAGCAAGATTTTAATTCTCAAATTAACAAATAACTCAAACTTTAAATAGGTATGATGCTTAAAGGGTTTCATACGCAATAGAGTCCATTTACCAAAATATCTTATGTTTTTTTTCAATAACTATTTCTTGAAGTATTTCCACAACTCTAATATGACTTACAAGGAATTCCCTGATTCCAAAGTTTGACATAAACTTGAAAATAATATTACATCAAAATTTTCAATTGAAAAATACAACAAGTTTTGAACTGAGATCTTCTCTGAGTCCATAATATCTACAAGCCTTGCATCATCTAGGTTCCTTTTTATGCATGGTTGACCACGGAGGCTCACCTCCCAACCTAGGCCTTTTCAAGGCCACCCCTGAGCTAGGGAATCTAATAAGGAATGAAATACAAACAGGTACACGTTTATGAAGGAAACAACCAAAGCATGAAAACACTCAACATACTTCCCAACAGGGTATAACAATAGGAAGGTCTCCTAGAGGCCTTTCTGAAAAATAGGATAGAGGTGGACTACCAAGTGGAGAAACCATAGTACAATATAGATTTCCCAAGCCACACATGGACTTGGGATGACCATCTTCAAGAAGATACGTCCTAAACTCATTATGCCCCCCCAAATGCCCAGAGGCCATACTTGGCATCATGGGTATCATGGAACCCCATGTTTATCACTCCATGCATGGGAACTCTACACAACCTGGGTCTACTACCTTCTACCTTCTTCAAGGTTACTCCACTCTCCCTAGGGTGAGTAAGCCTTGAAGAACTGCATCCCAAAATTATACACAAATAAAACACAACAAACTAAAACTCAAGAAATCAACTTGAAAATAACTAGAAATTTACATAGGACTCTGTTAATGGAGTTTCAAGCTCAAGAACATCAAGAAATAAAGAATTTTACTCTATAGAAGACCAACCTTAATCGAAGGCTAAGGTGGATTGTGATTTTGAGAAGAGCTTTCCTTCCAAGTTCTTTCCTCCAAAAGGCTTCCTCAATTCTGAATCTGTCTCTAAAAATAGAGAGTAGGTGAACACCCAACTCATCCTAAAACCTTCCCTAAATAGGCAAACCTCCTAAAATCTAGGAGCCAATCAGAAGAGGGGAAGAAACTTCCATTCCCTTCTTCCCACTTGCCTTCCTTCACCATAAATGGAGTTGAATGCAAGTTTGGGAAGAAGAGAGAGGTTAACCAAAACCTCACAACTCTTCAATCTCGACCAAAATGAAAAACTTGACTTTAGACGGGTCATTAATGAGTTTTAAGGCTCTTAATGGGTTGAAAAAGACCCCTAACCCCTAAGTTATCAACCTGGGTACCTAAAAATGATCCCAGTTAGCCTATCGGAGCCCAAATGACTCTTCCTAAAGCCCACCTAAAGTTTATGCATGGATTTCTGGTCTTGGTTGACTTCTAGAAACTTCCCAACCCAAGGTTAGTTGATCCTACCTAAGGTTACACCCTAGTCAAGCCCTTGACCCAAACAATGATAAAATACTTAACCATGTCAACACTTAAGCCACATTTTGCTAAATTTGGCACATTTAATAAAACAAAAGACATGGCTAATACACATAGACATTTGCTAAATTAGATACACTCATGCAAACCACATATACGAATAAAAGACTATACAACGAGGTCTATGTCTCTTTATACAAAGATGACCTTGGAATGCACGGTATAAACATAGGTTCCAATACTAGATCTCCGCATTTAGATCCATGGTCAACTTGTCCTGCACACATCAGTAGGTCCAATAAACATGATATAAACATAATACATCAATACTGCATGGTTTAAAACTATGTCTGTAAATAAGTCAATTAAGCATAACTTCAGTTTCCTAAACCAACTTTTCATCGCAATAGTTTTAAAACATCATATAACATTACATGCAACATAATCATAACTGAAACTAAAACATAACATGTAGTATCTCAAGTGTACCTTGATTACATAATTAGGTATCGAACATATAAAATAGGATTCAATAGATCCTCAAATACATAGGTGTCCAAGTAGTCTAGTATGTCTGGGAAATAAGTACTGGAAGCATGGAAAACATAATGGTAATAGTATGACTGTCTGGTAGGTCTCACAAAATATTTAAGATCGTATGATTTAGGTCACAATTATGTTGGATGAAGTTAATTAGTAAATGTGATTTTATGTTTTTGTACCAAAAATCATTAGTTTTTCACTTCATTGTATATGTTTTTTAGCATCAAAGTTTTATATCAAACTCTATAATTCTTCATCCATAGTCATCACTATGAGAATGAGATGCAACTCAAAAAAACTCAATGTTAGATGTTGAATATAAGATATAGACTTCAAATATTAAACAAATATTATTATAATTTACATTAGAGATAATTGTAAACTTTAAATTTTAGATCATAAATTAGACTTTAATTTTCACATTTTGGAATAATATCTTATATTTAACTCTACATTATGAGTTTTAATTATATATTTAACATTCATATTAAGTTACCTATTTTAAATTGAATTGTATAATTCAAGTGAATAAAATGCAAATTAATGAATAAATATTAAAATACACAAGAGATGCAAGTTGGGTTTTTCCCCCCTCAATTGGATTCATATTGTGAACTATAGAAATGGTGTTTCTTGTGCAATGGACATGGCCTATACATTTTTACACAATACAATAGATTTTCATGTGATTGACAAAAAATGATAAAATGCATTGAATTTTAAGAATTTATAATTTTAATACCTACCATGTACTCCTTCCGGTTAATTAAATGGGTGTTCCAGGAGATCAAGAATTTAAACCTTAAGCACTGTTCTATTGCTACAAAGGTGGACTCTCTGCAGACTCTGCTAGAGTCTGGCCCTAAAACTATGGTGGACAAGGGTACTAATGATGAGGATAAAAATGTGCAGTAGTTACAAGCTAAAATGGAAACCATGGAGAATACTATGAAAAAACACATGCAAGACTACAATAAATTTATGGGTTTGGCCATGGAATGTTTCCTGACCATTAAGGTTGAGCTAGATACTGGATCCCCTAGTAAAAAACTAGAGGATATCACTCAGAACCTGGAAGATGATGACCCCAGAAAATGCACTAGATCAGCAATAAGGAAGAAAATTCATGATAGGATCCAGGAACTCTCAGAGTTCAATGCAGCAATAAAGAAGATATCTGAAGCGAAGTAGGAAGCCAACGATGCTTGCAAGGGGTTTGTCTAGGGCTTTGGTATTTGGTTCTAGTTGCCTATTTTTTTACTGGTCTTTGGCTTTTGGTTTTTTTCTAGGTTTTTTGTTGTTAATTTTGGCTTTAGCATACTGGTTTCCAGTATTGACTCTTTTTGGTGTGCTTCAATGTTTATATTTTAGCTTGTAAGGGGTTTCAGGTCCCCATTCAAAACCTATTTTTCCCTACAATCAAAAACATAATATAAATACATTAATATATATATATCTTAATTGTTTTTATGAAAACATAACAAATTAAATAATAACCACCTAAAAACTAACACATGAAAGGCTTGAAGCCATGTTGCGTTTTCCTCTACCAACAATCTTTGGCCTGTGAATTAGGTGTGTGAAATCGCTTTTGGAATGTTGTTATTTACTTAATGTCCAAGGATTAGAAACCACAGAAAAGATAAAAAATGTATTTCAACCAAAACACAAGTGCACAAACCTATTTCAAAGGGACCTGCTAGAAATTAAAAACCCCAAAATAAGATGTTTGAGAAAAGCGTCAAATGGACTAGTCACAAAATTGTTACCTTATCCTCTTCAAGTGCTTAGAGCCACCTCCGCTATCTCTAAACATTCTTATATATGTTCATCACTATCATCTACACTAATTAAAAAAGGATTAACCAGAACATATATATAACAATTTCATTGGAAATCTTTTGAATTTGTGTATTAAGATCAACAATTTGTTTAATATGGTGTTCTTTACTCCATCACATTTCTAAATATCATAACTAATAATAATGTTGAAGATTCATTATCTGACGAAGCTGATGATGAAGAATAACCACGATTAGAGGAATACATGATGATAGTAGAAAGGTTTGACTTGCTGTGGAAAATATCTCCCACTTATCAATAGTAGAAAGGTTAGATCAATTATTATCTTGTTATTGATGTCAAGCAATTTATTTCTTGTTTGTATTAAGTTTCGATATCATTAAGTAATGATATAAGTTGAATGAGTTAAGGTGAAGAAGAAATGAGAAGTTGTGAAGTTGTAGAGCTTAATTGGACAACTGATACACATCAAAAAATGATTATATTATATTGATGTAATGGTTTTTACCTAACATATGATTATGTTAAGTCGATAAAGCATGGTGATGAAGATTTGACAATTTGGCAAGTTAAAATTTTTTGGCTACCAAGCATAGAAAGTCACTTGGTAAGGTAAAGGTACAAAGATATGTCACTCAGTAAAGAAAAAAGAACTCAAAACACTGAATAATAAAGAAAGGTTTGGGCACTGAGTGATGTAACTAAAATTCTCAAAGAAGAACACCGAGAAAGGAAAAGATATTTAATAAAGATGGACTTGACATTTAATGATTAGCTATGTTAAGATGGATGATCATGATCAAGAGGAGAGTTAGTTAAAAAAGATCTATGATTATGAAAATTTAAGATGAAGATCTATGGAAAGATCTAAGAGGGAAAAAAGACCAAACAAGTTTCAAGAAAAGTTCAAGTTTCTAGGTGAAAAGATAACGTGTTACCAAGATCCAGGTTCAAGATATAATGAATTGAATAGTCAAGATTGACTAAGGGAAAATGTAATAGATGAGATTAAGAGGCAAAATTTTTCTGTATAAAGGATGATCTTATATGGAAAAATAGCTGGCAAACTAAATAGTTGAAGGGTTACCAACTATTACAAAGAAGAAGGAACAAAGAGATTCTAAGTTGGAAAAGAAGGATTTGATGAAGTCTTGATGCTAGTGTGTAAGAATTTGAAAATAGAAAAGATTGAACCAAGGATCTAGAGGTTAAAGAAAAGCACAAGAGAGATAATACGAATGCAATGATGGATATTGAATTCATCCAATGAATTCACCTTGAATGATTGATGATTACATAATAGGCCTCCTTATATAGGAAAGGCGATATGAGAGAATGATAAGGAGATGATAAGCTATTACCTATGCTAGGTGTAATCACATGTCCACAAATGTGGATCATCCTCCATTATGCAATAAAGTATGTGCAATGGGATTAGGATGATAATGTGATAAGAGCACTAAAGGTGGATCTAGCACCAAAAGTGGAATTTCTCCTACACCATGTGCTTAATGAGGTGCACACTCCTAGGTGTCTCAATCACTAACTACTATGCAATGCATTATCTTAAGTAAGATTAAGTTAAGTGTAATTAGGAATATTTAATTACACCAACATAGTGGATAATGAATAATTGAAGTGAAGATTGAAGAGCCCACAAGGATCTAATTGAGAAATGATAGTTTCACGTCTACAAGTCAATTTTATTATTGTTTCTTACTAGCATTTGTAACAGATAAATCTCTTAATAGAGTAGACTTAATAGTCTTATTATAAAATCCTTGAGAATGGTGACATTCTAAAGAGTGTTTAAAGCCCTCTAATAAGGCCACTCCTGACAGGGTGGAGATCTTAATAGATCTGAGGTAAAATCCCTTAATCGGGTCACACCTAATAGTGTGTATTGTAATCTTTAACGAGATTGACTCTTAACCAGGTGTATTTCAGAAGAGTATTATCTTAGTGGTTGATAATTCCCACATTGGTTTTTTCCAAAGCTGGGTTTCCACATTAAATACTAGTGTTACATGTTGTGAATGATTTTTGTAAATGATTTACTGATAATTCAACATGGGATTCACTTTATGGATTACTAACCAAAAATTAGGGATGTTACTCTATAAAGCATTATTAGGGTTCTTAAAGGGACCTAATGGATCCTAAGTGGTCTTAATACACATTAATATGTCTTAAGACCCCTTAGGACCCCTAAGGACACATTAAAAATACCTATTAGGGTTCCTAAAGGGTCCTATAGGGTCGTAAGGGGTCATAAAAAACAATCATGTGTCCTAAGACCCCTTAGGATCCTTTAAGAACCTTAAGAGTACATCTTAGGAGCCCTAATAGGTTATAAGGGGTCCTATGACACATTAATGTGTCATAAGGACATTAGTTAGATTACTTATGATGTTAGTTAGATTAGTTTCTTTTAACTTACATGTATGATTTGAAATATAAACATGACATTAGTTAGATTAATTACATTTAACTTACATATTTGAAAAATATACATGTGACATTCATTACATTAATTGATCTTTTAACTTACATGTAAAAAAAAATCATATAACCATCTATCTATGTCAAACATAAAAATATAAATCATCTAGATGTGAAACATAAAAAAAGAAATCAAGGATACATCGAGAATATATAAATCTATATCAAATCATAAATAACATGTTTAAATCATCTCTAAATGCTAATATTAAATCTAGATATAATGTGAAATCATAAATGTAACACATAAGTCAGCTACATATTAACCATAAACACATAAATCATATGAATAGGTCCAAAACATATAAATGTCAAACATATATTAATGAAATGTATATAAGTCTCAAATCAAAGATGCACAACACATGTCCTAAGGTATCCAAGACTCACCAATCTGCATACAAATAGAGAAACCCTCTGACCGAGTTTCCTAAGCGTCCTCGATCTAGACATGAAGCAACAATAGATCCAAACAAATTTAGTACAACAATTGGTCAAATATATATACATTTATATATAACTATTTACAAAGTATTATAAACATATAAATATGTTCATTTATACTTATATATATAAAACTTACCTAGGCATTAGTAGGTGTTGGAGTTTTTGAATCTCTCCTATGCACATGCTCTAAGCCCACACTAGAGGTACTATGCTCAGCTAACTATGTCTATAATATATAGAATACATACATATGAGCGTCAATACATGTGACTATGTAATTGATTAATTGACTAAAAACAAATTTACTTAAATTTATCTTTGGATGTCAGGAGAAGGATTATTGAAGTGGGTGTGTAGCTAAGAGGGAAGTGGTGTAGAGTCAGAAGGATGGAGTAGCATCTTGATATATGAGCCTATGTCCTTGGCAGCATTGATCTATCTCTATCCCTATAATTTCTCCTCAAAATCCTCTAGGCCCTCTAATGTGATAGAAATATCACTAATTCGTATCCCTCCCTCTGTTGTTGTAGAGTGATCAGTGCGTGTAGAGTGTTTTGAAATGTGAGGTGTATGAGATGATGGTGTGCTTTGGGGTGGTGGAACTCGAGGGCCCTGCAAGACTCTAATTTTTTCTCTGACAAACTATATAAAGACCATCTCCATATGATAAATATAGGAATATGATTGGAATAGGTCCCCCTAAAAATAATTTTCCATATTGACGTGACTATGTTTTTTTATAAGAGCCTGTACATCATGTGGTGTAGGGAGACCAAAAATTCTATATGCCTCGTCACTCACTCCTGGAACACTAGATGATATCTCTAAAGATGATTGGGGTCAACTCGATCTAGTCATAAATATCAATCGAGTGTGTTTGATTTGATGTTGGTGACCACAACTAAAATATGTCTAATAATATTAGCTACTTCCCTTTTGGAACCAATAACAACTCAACCAATGGTATCATTCATAGATGGTGCCATTGTGGGAGCCATCTTCCCAACCAACTATCTTTGAGTAGGTACAATGTGATAATCCCTATGATACTTATCACAATCTACAAGTCTATCCTTCCCTGGTTTGAAATAACTTGGAAAATATAGGTAGTTGACTTTGAGACCCAAATGGATCTCAATGTAGAAATATTGTGCAAAATATAGAAGAATATCATCATTATTGGGATACAAACCACATGCGAAAAGGAAATGAGCATATATCATGTCTTTAATATCTAGAATCACACACTATGTAACCTAATATGCCCTTACCTTGAGAATATCTTGATATTAAGGGAAAAACTCTCATTTGATGATATTCTTTGAGACCTCCTAGACCTCATCTAATGATACATCACCTGAGACCTTTGTTATCAACTCTCAAAAAATAGCATCTAAAACCTCTAGTTTGTATGTAGTCTATGAACCCATACATGCGATGAAATCCTCTAGACTCCTCAAAATGTCCATACAGATATCCTTGTACACTCTCTCCTCAGATGTAGTGATAGAATCCTATAATCGCTACATCTCCTGGGTTAAAAAATAAAATAAAGAACCCACATTAGGAACATGAGGCACCTAATGTGTGTTAACCTAAGGTATGACACTGGGATATGGTGGGTCACCCTAAGGTGCAAAACCATACATTGCATCACTCTAAGGTGTGTGGCCCTGAGAAACCTCATCCTAATGTACATTAGCATGATCGTATGTGGCTATCTAGGACTAACATGTGTTAAATATACAAATTTAAGTAAGTACATTGCATGTGCAAGTAAAATTATAACAAATTTGATATTAAATCTTACCATTTCAACTAGAAAATAATATTAAATATAAAATTATACAATTATAATTCAAAATTAAGCTAATTGCATAAGATGTCTTGAGAGAGAGAGAGAGAGAGAGAGAGAGAGAGAGAGAGTCTTAAGGATTTTGGTGAGAGAGTCTTAAGGGGTGGGGAGAGAGATAAAGTTTCAAAATTTTCTAACATTTCCTAATAATTTTGGAAAAAAAATTCAAAGGTTTTAATTTTTTCTAAACTTTCGTAACGTTACAATTTTTTAAAAAATTTTCTTAAGGATTTTAATTTTTGTAAATTTGCCTTAAGTTTTAAATTTTACTAATATTTTAAAAAATTTCAATTAAAAAATATAAATTACTAGAATATTTTAACATTCCAAAAATTAAAAAAATAACTAAAATAACTCATAAACATATAATTTATAATAAAAAATAATTAAAAGAAAGGAGAAATGATTGTACCTAGAATATACGATGGTGAAAGAAGCTAGAAGATGATGCAAGGAGGTTGATGTCACTCTACATCATCAAGGGGTTCACTCCAACACCAGGTGTCTACAAGAATAGTAAAAGTGAAATGTGAAAATGACATCTTCATCAGAATTTTTTAAAAAAAACCATTTTTGGGGGGCCTTCATGCAAAGGGGGTCTTTGCACGAAGTACCCTACGTGGGGTACTTCATGAGAAGACCCCCCTTTGCATGAACTACCCTACATAGGTTACTTCAGGTGAAGTGGGTCCCCTCCTTCGCTCAGAGACCCCCCCATTTGTGCGAACACCCAAAAAATGAAATTTTGTTGCACATCCAAAATTTCTTCATCCCTAAACATGGGACACACTTTTGTGGAATCACCCTATTGGATATAAATGAATGAATTATAATGCTCCGTGGGTTTTAAAAAATTAGATAAAATATTTTGAAGGAGTATGAATACAAGGATATTTGATACTAAATTCTTTTCTTTTTTAAAGTAAAGGTGGAATGAAAGATGTTAAATAACCCAAACATGGTCTTTGACATGACTATGTTTGATGAAGGGTGCTCCCCTTAATACCACAAACACATAACAGAAAAAGAGAAACAACAACAATAATATGCAAGAACAGAAAAATTGGCTTCTTATTATCTCCACAAATGTGGAATTACAAACTTTCAGAATTACAATATGCAAGCCACATGGGCATTCCCTTACAATATTCTATAGGACAAAGCCTTGAACTATTACCCAGAACTATTTTGAACTGCCTAAGACAATAATACAACCTTCCTTATATAGGCAATTTTCCACCGCCTGGGAAGGTTCCAGAATTTTAGCCAATAAGGCCGACCAAACTTAGAATTATTTTATTTTACATTTTATTACATCATAGTCGGCTCAAGATAACCTTTGAAACCCGAACAGAAATTTTGAAGAAAATTATTTTTCGCCATTTCGGGTGGCCCAACTTCCGAAGACCATAAGTCATCACCAGTTGACCCGATCGGCTATTATAACCCCATTTCGGAAACGCCACGAAGTGCTCTACAGGCTTGACCTACGCAAGCACCCGTCACCCAAATTTTCAACCTCATCCAAGGCCTCTAAAGCCTTCAAAACTGAGTTCAAAGTTTCTGTACCCTGCTGCCAATACCGAAAATCTTCAATATCTTCCAATATACACTTGATTTGGCAATGAAACTTTACTGGCAGACTTATATGACCAAAATCAACCTCCAAGAAAGAAATCAGATCATTCTGAGCACATACAAAAATTACCAAAAATAGTAACTTTCCATAAATAGCAGCTCTGCACAAAATAGCCCTTATTGAAAATAAAAACAGAAATATTTTTGGGTGATGCAAGATTGCTCTTACACCCAGGATGCTCCTGCATCAAACACCCGGGGTAATTTGAGAAGTGACCCTGTCACGACTCAGGTGTGCAGAGGAAAACCAAGACGGCTAACCTCCTCCTTTGTCAACCATGATGAATCTTCAACAGGTCGTCCTTTCCACTTGACCAGATATTCTTCATATGTCCTGTTCCTTGTGCTTCTGCCAACACGACTGTCCAGTATATCTTCGATCTCCTTAGTGTCTGAACTAGTTGCTGGAATACTCCACTGTGCTGCTGTGATCTCATCTTCAACACCTCCTTCATGATACTCTGTCAGATCTGAAATGTTAAACACTGGTGAAATATTTAGCTCAGTAGGCAATTCTACCTCATATGCATTTCCTGAATCATGTTTCTTCAGTATCTTACATGGTCCAAACTTCTTCATTTTCAACTTGTTATATGTACCAACTGGAAACCGCTCCTTCCGCAAATGAACCATGACTTCATCACCAACCTGAAATTCCTTATACCTCCTTTTCTCATCTGCCTTAGCCTTATACTGTGCGTTCATCTTGGTAATATGCTTCCTCACCTCTTCATGGATGTTCTTCAAGTGTTCTGTAAAATCCTCAGCTTCAGCACTACTTATTTCTCCTTTATCTATCTTTCTCAATTCAGATGCATTTCTTGGACTACTTCCATATATAATCTGGAATGGTGATTTACCAGTGCTCCTGTTGACAGAATTATTGTATGCAAATTCTGCCTATGGTAAAATCAAATCCCATCCCGTTGGCTTATCTCCAACCAAACATCTCAGCAAATTTCCCAAACTCCTATTCACCACCTCTATCTGTCCATCAGTCTGTGGATGATGTGATGAACTGAACTTCAAATCTATCTTCAACTTCTTCCACAACGTACGCCAGAAATATCCAACAAACTTAGTGTCCCGATCTGAAACTATGGTCTTTGGCAAACCATGAAGTCTCACTACTTCTCTGAAAAACAATTCTGCTACATGAACAGCATCATTAGTCTTCTTGCAGGGAATAAAATGTGCCATCTTTGAAAATCTGTCAACTACCACAAAAATTGAATCGTGTCCTCGCTGAGTCCTCGGTAAACCAAGAACAAAGTCCATGCTGATATCCTCCCAAGGCTTCTCTGGTACAGGCAATGGCTGGTACAACCCTGTATTCTGCTTCACTCCTTTCGCCATTTGACATACTCTGCAACTCTGTACAAACTTCTTCACATCTTGCTGCAACTGTGGCCAATAATAATTCTCACTAACCAAACCAAGCGTTTTATCACGACCAAAATGTCCAGCCAATCCCCCGCTATGCTTCTCCTTGATGAGATTCTCCCTCATAGAACTTCATGGAATGCACAACTAACTCCCTCTGAATAGCATATCATCCTGGATGATGAAATCCAACCATTTCGTCCTGTCTAGAGTAACAGGTTCTGTACAAGCTTTCCAAGCTTCATTGAAATCAGGATCCTCTGGATACAAATTCTTGAGTTCCTTGAACCCAACCACTTCAATCTACATTTCTGTCAGCAATAGTTGCCTTCTGCTAAGAGCATCTGCAACCCTATTAGACTTTCCACTCCTGTGTTTCAAAACAAATGTATAACTCTGCAAAAACTCAACCCATTTCAAATGCCTTTGATTCAATTTTCCTTGACTATTCAAATATTGCAAAGCTTGATGATCAGTATACAAAACAAACTCCTTAGGAAGTAGATAATGTCTCCACTTCTTTAATGCCTGAACTATAGCATAAAATTCTTGATCATAAATAGAATATTTCCTCTTGGCATCATTTAACTTCTCGCTGAAATAAGCAATAGGTTTACCTTCTTGGCTCATAACAGCTCCTATTGCAGTACCACTAGCATCAAAATCTACTTGAAACACCTTATTGAAATCTGGAAGTGCTAAAACAGGTTGTTCTGTAACTTTTTATTTCAATAATTGAAAACTCTTTTCTGCTCCTTTAGTCCACTTAAACTCTTTTCTATCCCCTCTCATTGTTTCAGTCAAGGGTCCACAAATACTGCTAAAATTTTTGATAAACTTTCTGTAAAAGCTAGCTAGACCATGAAAAGATCTTACCTCAGTAGCACTCCTCGGAGTAGGCCATTCAAGGATAGCCTGTACCTTCTCTGGGTCCATTTTTAGACCTTCTGCTGAAACTACAAATCCCAAATACACCAACTCTTTCTTCACAAAACTGCACTTCTTCAAATTAATCAGCAATTTCTCTTCTCTCAACTTCTCAAATACCATACGAATATGCATCATATGCTCATCCAATGTCTTACTAAAGATCAAAATATCATCTAGGTAAACAATGACAAACTTACCCAGAAATTCTTTCAGAACCTCGTTCATGAGCCGCATGAAAGTGCTCGGTGCATTGGTTAGCCCAAAAGGCATGACTAACCACTCATATAGTCCTTCCTTTGTCTTGAAGGCAATCTTCCATTCATCTCCTTCTCTGATCCGAATCTGATGATATCCACTTTTCAGGTCTATCTTTGAGAAATACACAGCTCCACTCAAACAGTCCATAATATCATCCATTCATGGCAATGGAAACCTGTACTTGATTGTGATCTTGTTTATTGCTCTGGAATCTGTACACATCCTCCATTCTCCATTCTTCTTTGGTGCTAATACCGCTGGTACAGCACAGGGACTCAGACTCTCACAGATCAATCCTTTCTGTAACAGTTCATGTACTTGTCTGTTCAACTCCTCACTTTCTGCAGGTGTCATTCTGTGTGCTGCCTTATTTGGCAAACTCGCTCCTGGGATCAAGTCCATCTGATGACTGATCTTCCTGACTGGTGGTAATCCATCAGGCACGTTATCGGATACAATATCCTGAAACTCATTCAACAAATCTACAACTTCTACAGGAACATCTTCTACTTTCTCTTTACCAGCTTTTGGAATTAAAGAAAAACATACATGCTCATGCCTCATACCATCTAGGAAATTTCTTCCATCAACAAAAGTTATCCTTGCATTACCACATACCTTTTCTTCAGTCTCCTTCAATGGTTTTAGCTTATGCTGCACTCCATCCTTTGTCAGGGAATAGGTATTCGCACGACCATCATGTACAGCACATCTGTCAAACTGCCATGGTCTACCCAACAACATATGACATGCATCCATAGATATGATATCACACAATACCTCATCTTGGTATCCGCCAATCTTGAACTTCACCAGGCATTGTTCATTGACCATGACCTTGTGGTCATCTTGTACCCAGGCAATCCGATATGGATGTGGGTGTTTCTATCTCTTGAGCTTCAACTTTGTCACCATCTCTTCTGACACCAAATTGTCAGTGCTTCCACTATCAATGATCACATCACAACATTTACCTTCACACTTGCACCTGGTGCGAAACAGGCTCCTCCTTTGCTCAGGTTCATTCTCACCACTCAACAGGACACTTCTGTTAATCAACATTTTTCCTCTTTCAGCATCTTCAGAATTTGATGATCTGGCATCTTCATCTACATGTGCAACTCTGGCCTGGCCTTCATTTCTTCTGTCTGTTCTGCCTTGGCACTGAGGACATTTAAATGCCCTATGACCTTCTTCTCCACAGTGAAAACATGTTCCACGGAAGCCACCCCTTCCAGATCCTTGTCCTCTTCCTCTTCCTCTCTGATCTCTATTATTCTGATCCTAGAAGCGATTGAAATTATTTCCTCGCTGATTTTGACTGCTACTGGCCTCATCCTTCTTTTTCGGATCTTCATTTCGGCCACCATATGACCGTCCACCAGATCGTCCACCGCGACCTCTTCCGTTTTGTCTACTCTCGAACTTCTTGTTCAGATTTTCCTCTACTTTTAGGGCAAATTGGTATGCCTCTTCAATACTGTTCATTCGAACCAGATTCAACTCCTCCTGAATTCTTGGCCTTAACCCATTAAGGTATCGGGCAACTTTCTCCTTATCATCTTCGGCATGGCCTGTTCTGATGAGGAGTCGATAGAACTCCTCTGTATACACTTGAACAGATTTTCCTGCTTGCTTTAAACTTTGCATTTTCTTTAGTAGGTCAAGATCATAATCAACAGGAATGAACTGTCGCTTCAATTTATCCACCATCCGATCCCATCTCATGATTTTATCTTTCCCTCTTCTATTTCGCTCCAATTGAATTTCTTGCCACCAGATCTTTGCATGACCTTTCAGTCTGGCCTTCGCAAATTTGACCCTATCAGGATCATCAACATCTTCGTACTCAAAATATTCCTCACATTCATTGATCCAGTCAATCAATTCCTCTGGGTTAAGATTTCCAGAAAATGTAGGAACCTCAATCTTAGGTCTTTTCCCAATCTTGGAAATGGCCCGAAAAAGTCTTTCTTCCTCCTGGTTCACAATTTCAACTTCTCCTGCTTCATATTCTTCTTCGGCTTCATCCTCGCTTTCGTCTCTGACATTAAGATTCATTCCTCTACGAATCTCTTCTTGTAATGCTCGCACTTGTCTCTGTAGCTCTCTAACCTCAGGTGTTACAACACCAGCTCTTCCGCCACGTTCCCTTCGTGGAGGCATTTTCGCGATGCGCGATGAAACCCTAGCCACGGTCCTGGTGCAAACTGCCTCACAGTCGGCGATCTATTTACACACTCAAGAGCTCCTACTCTGATACCACTTGATGAAGGGTGCTCCCCTTAATACCACAAACACATAACAGAAAAAGAGAAACAACAACAATAATATGCAAGAACAGAAAAATTGGCTTCTTATTATCTCCACAAATGTGGAATTACAAACTTTCAGAATTACAATATGCAAGCCACATGGGCATTCCCTTACAATATTCTTTAGGACAAAGCCTCGAACTATTACCCAGAACTATTCTGAACTGCCTAAGACAATAATACAGCCTTCCTTATATAGGCAATTTTCCACCGCTTGGGAAGGTTCCAGAATTTTAGCCAATAAGGCCGACCAAACTTAGAATTATTTTATTTTACATTTTATTACATCATAGTCGGCTCAAGATAACCTTTGAAACCCGAACAGAAATTTTGAAGAAAATTATTTTTCGCCATTTCGGGTGGCCCAACTTCCGAAGACCATAAGTCATCACCAGTTGACCCGATCGGCTATTATAACCCCATTTCGGAAATGCCACGAAGCGCTCTACAGGCTTGACCTGTGCAAGTGCCCATCACCCAAATTTTCAACCTCATCCGGGGCCTCTAAAGCCTTCAAAACTGAGTTCAAAGTTTCTGTACCCTGCTGCCAATACCGAAAATCTTCAATATCTTCCAATATACACTTGATCTGGCAATGAAACTTTACTGGCAGACTTATATGACCAAAATCAACCTCCAAGAAAGAAATCAGATCATTCTGAGCACATACAAAAATTACTAAAAATAGTAACTTTCCATAAATAGCAGCTCTGCACAAAATAGCCCTTATTGAAAATAAAAATAGAAATATTTTTGGGTGATGCAAGATTGCTCTTACACCCAGGATGCTCCTGCATCAATGTTAATTAAAATAAAAATGAGGAGCATAAAATTAAAAAGTAGAGAACTTTTTCTCAATACATATGACATGATTGTGCTAATGTTTATCTTATTTATTCTAATTTATATTTTCTTTGAATTGGATGTCTTAATTCATAATTAAAATAGTCATAAATAAAAATATATATCTCCTCAACATTATTTGTTTTTTTATTGGTAATAGTCATCTTAAACAAATACAATCATTCCAAGTTACTCAAAATCGAATAAGTTTAGATATAATCTTGAAGGAAATGAAATTGAAATATACAGATCTTTGATAGCCTACAAATGATTGAATATCTTAATGAAAGGAATGGAAAAGAGAAAGATAGTGATTGATGATCACGGAGCTACTAAAGTGATATGTAAGACATTTAAATCAGTCAATGTACTGTCATTGATGTCAACTAGTTTTGATTGTACTTATCATGATGGTTACAAATATTTGATGAAGGAAAATGATAAAGGAATGAGATATATACATGAAGATGATATGGATATGAAAAATATGGATATGGTATACATTGGGTAACTTATTGATGAGTCTATGGCATCATGTTGTTGACCTAATTGTATTACATGATTCTATTATGTATTGAAGATCAGAACTGAATAAGTTTATGTGGTCAACAAATGAATATTTTTGTATACACCGAGATAGTTTAGTGTATACTGAGTAAAGTATTAATTGAGTAGGTAATCACCAACACATTCTGGTATTGACTGAGTGAAGGAAACAAATAAAGTTTATAACAACTTAGTGTATTGATGAACTGTACAATTGCTTATGATTATGAGGTAGAAGATAAAGTTAGTTATGATGATCTAACGGCTAACAAAATTCAAGATTGATCAGATGAAGGAGAATGAAACGTGTTATTGATACAATTGACGAGGAAGGTTAAAGAGGCAAAATGAATGATGAAGATTAAGAGGAAAAATCAACGGATGAAAAGAAACCATTTTATGTTGTTTATTTAAAGAGACATGGGATTCATTATTGAGTCTGAGATTATTTATAATGGGAGAGAATTTATGTGAAAGGGATTATTTTCATGCACCACATATCAAACCGGTTGAAGAGATAACCAAGTTGAACTGTAGACATTACTGAGCATCAGATAAGCATACACTGAGTGGAATAAAGTTGGAGGATATGAAGGATTGAATTTATTATTTATCTAAGGAGGTTATATTTTGAGCATAGCATAGATCTAAAAATCTACAAATCATAGTTATATTTGAATTAGATCATTACTGTATCAGTTTATCCATTTTTACAGATAAATCTCTTAGCCGAGTGGGACTTAACGGTCTCTTTGTATTTCAATATGACATTCAATGAATGTTGGTTGTTTTCTTGTTGACCCTGGCATAGTGAACATAAGGAGAACTGTTAGTGATAAATCCTCTAACTAGGTAACACCTTACAATGTGTTTTGTAACCTTTCACAGGGTTGGCTCCTAACCAATCTCACTTCATAAGAGTGAATTATTTTGGGTTACCAGTACTAGGTGGTTTTTATCCTAACAGGGTTTCCACATTAAAAATATATTTTTTATGTGTACATATGATGTGTTGAATTATTATTTTTCTTTACACATTTCATAACTAGATAGATTGGTGAATATAGTATTGAATTTACTAGATATTGGTAGATAAAGAGAAAGTCAGAGTTGATAACTTACCGAGTTGATTATTTGATTGAAAAGTTTTAATATATATATCTAGGAGATTTGGGACTATAGGGTACCTAAAATTAATTGAGTGCTTGGATAGAAAATTTTGAAGGACTTAAGCTAAAGATAACAAGATGTATAAGAGGAGGGTGCCAAAGTTGAATAAAGATAACTTATTGTCATGGAAAAGAAGAATGAGATTGCATCTATCTAGAATTGGAGAATATTCTATATACTACTTGGATAATTATTACATCTATCCTACCAGACTTTTGACTGTTGATCAGATGAGAGATAGACATGAACACAATGTCTCAATGATAGAGATTGTTGCTTCCTTATCAGATGCCAAATTTAAAGATGTCAAGACATGTACTACTTCCAAACGAATGTGGGAGAAACTTGCACTAGTTTATAGAGGATATGCAAATGTGCTAAGAGAAAAAGTTGAGATTCTCAGTGGAATGTTTGATGACATGAAAATGAAAGAAGGAGAAAACATTTCACAATACAACAATTGAATTAAGGAAATTGTCAATGCTATTCGAGGAGCAGGAGGTATTATTGAAGAAGATATTGTTGTAAGTAAAATTCTTAGAACCTTTCTGTCTATTTAAATGCTATTAGGATCTCTAAAATCCATGAAATGAGATCACTTCCAGGTAATCATCTTACACTTGATAGCATAATTGATAAACTGACTACTTTTGAGTTGAATAACTTTGATAACAATATTGTTCCAAATGTTGAGTCTAAATTTATGTAGTGCTTGAAAATTGGTAAATCAAGCAGTAAATACATGATAAGAAATGAGAGTGATAGTGAAAATGATGAGGATGAACTTGATGAACTTGAAGCATAGATGGTTAGAATACTACAAAAAGGTAAATGAAGATACAAAGGTAAATTACCTTTGGTATGTTTTAACTGCAAAGAAATCGGTCACATTGTAGCTAGACGTCCTAAGTGGAAAGAAGATGACAAAGACAATGAATGATTTGGTGAGAGAAATTTTGACAGAATAGATAACTAAGAACATAGAGGCAACCGACAGTATGATAGAAGAAGAAACTGAGACTAAAAAGAAAAAGGAAATAAAGCATGCTACCTTGTTGAAGATGATGATAATGGCATTGAAATCAACACTACTAAAGACATTAAGGTGGTATTCATATCCTTGAAAGAAGATTCAAAAGAAGAAGAAAGGTATGTTCAAACAAAAATCATTTCTAAAGTTAGAGAGAATGATACTTGGACTATTAATAGTGGCTTTACACATCATATGACTGGTGATGAAGATAAATTTGAATAACATGAACATTATAATGGTGGATCTATTAAAATGGGAAATGATACACCTTGTCTCATAAAAGGAAAATGATCTATCTTGTTAAAGAATAAGATGAGATGTGAGAATGCACATCATGTGAACAGACTTAACTATAATTTGTTGAGTGTAGCACAGTTGAATAACTTAGGTCACTCAGTTACATTTAAAAATAGAAAGGTGAAAATATATGATGAGTCTAGAAAGTTGTTCGGTACTGGTGAACAATCTAAAGGTAATCTATTTTATCTTGACAATGTTGAAACTTCTTATTTATTAGCTAAAACTAAAGATGTGTGGTTATGGCACAAAACGTTATGTCATGTGAATTTTAACAATTTTGACAAGATGTGTGATTATGGCACAAAAGGTTATGTTATGTCACTCTCATTCATTTTGGAATTTCCAATTGTCCAACTTTGGTTTGAAATGTTACCCAACTCTTTTTTTTCACATTTGGACCTCCAAATTACTAGTGCCCTATAGTAAGGAAATCTTTTGACATTATACCTAGATGTATAGGGCCTCAAGAAAATTTTCAAATTAATGTCTATCTTGTTTCTTATCTTTGTTTTTAGGAACCCCAAACCACTAAAAACTCTCTCATCCTCTACTGAATCCAATACCATTCTTTAACATAAATCAACAAGCTTGAAAATTTTTGATATTGAATCACACAATATTTCACTCTAACCTAGTATTGTCCAAAGATTTTTTATCGATCCCTCTTCATGTGGGTTCTCCATTTTTTGATATTGTTCTCTCATTTTCATTGCAAAATAGGCCGATTTCCCTCTATGAATACTTTCATTTAAAATTCCATTTATTTTTTGCACATTGAATTCTACAAGTTTGCAAAATTGGTATATCAAAGTCGTTAGCTTATCACGATAGTTAGCTAGATTGTAAAGATGCCAATATTGAGGAAATACAATACACATGGCTTTAATTAGTTTCTTATAAGGAAATTTGTTTCTAATCGCTATGGAAACAAAATAGGAAATTTCTCTCATAGACGTAAATTTATGGACTTAAAAATCTTTCTAATTTCTCCCCTTTTAACTCTTGCTACTTTCTTCTTTAGGTGTTTTACTACATTTGTGATTATGGAAATATAATGCATCAATATCTCAACTCCACATACATTGACACATAACTCCCCATTTGCATTAATATATTAGAAAAACATCAGGATTGTTTAAATCTGTTAGTATCTTCCACTTAGAGAAAATTTCATTAGATAATATTTATTGAGATTGATAGAGATTATCAAGAGTCATGCATTTCAATTTATAGATCCTATCATATTCTAAAATATATAGAGCTCTTTGTTAGGATTTTTCATAATATTTATCATTTTCTCTAGTATGGGGAGAATGGTTGCTAAAGTTAATAGTGTCTCTATATCAATTAACTTGCAAAGCAAGGAAGAAACTTTTTGATTCTTTACTTTGTCACGATGTTCTTACACTAGTCCAATGACGGATGAAGATCCAAATTGATCAATTAGGTATGGACATCCTTAAGAACCTTGTTCCCATCATTTATTCCATCAAATTTTTTTATGAAGTTACAAAAATTAGTTCAGACTTTTATAGAAGTATGAGTATTTATATCTCAAACTAAGTCTTCAATATTTGTTATTGGATCATACTTTCTCAAATTTTTAAAAGAATGATTGAATATGTGTCCCATGTAGTGAATAGCAGTCATGTATAGTTAAGAAGAAGCTTGTTTATTTGTACAAAGACCATTTCTCTAACCTTACATCATTGAATCTCCATCAACTTCAACACATGCCAAATTTTGTAGTCATAAAGTCATACATAGCTCCATATTCAGTTAAAGAAATCTTCACTAGTGGAAATAAACTTTCAGATGTTACACTCTGTTTTATTTTGGCAGTATATAGTAGATGAAGTTTGCAGAAATGGCTGTCTATAGTATAAACATGCATGCATATCTGTTAGGAATGGGAACACTGAGAGAGGGGGGGGGGGTGAATCAATGTTCTATATAATTACTTTATGATCCTTGAAACTTAAATCGATAACTTAATTTTTGAACTAAATATTAAAGCATGTAAAGTAATCAACACATAACACATAACACCAGATATGATTATGGGGAAACCTTAGCCAAAGGAAAAATCCTGGTGGGAATTAATACCCACTAATAATTTTACTTCTGTATTATGAACCTATTAATATTCCTTAGCCTTGTTAGGAGCTGTCATTACAATACTTAAGTACAATGACCTTGTCAAGGGTTAGACCTTGTTAGGAGTCTTTTACAAATAACCCTATTAAGGGTGAGGACACACTGTCCTAGAGCTCATTGCTCAATTAGTGAAGGCTACAACCTTCCAAGTATTAGACACACACTATATCTACAAGGTGAACTATTATTTTGACACTGCATGTTTGATCAGTTCCTTTTGTGCATTCATGCTTTAGCCTCTTGTAAAGATCTACAATATTCTAACTTCTCTTCACATACTTCTACTCTTCTTCTATCAACTCTATATCTTTTTCCTTTCTCAAATACAAAGGTGCATGTCTTATTTATATGCACAAACAAAACTATTCACTAAGTCGTCCTATAACTGATTACATACAATGCTTCCAAATTAATTGGCTCAAGCATGTTTACATACAATTATATTTACATGTTTAAAAATAAAATAAAATAGATGCATAGCCTTTACAAACCAATATTACATCCGCTAATCAAAATACTTCCTGTCGGCTACATACGTTGTTTTTGCTCTGTCGCTCTCTAACTGTGTCACTTCTACTCATTGTAACTTATTCATACTAACCCATCTGATCGTGCGCTCTTAACCATAGCTTAATAACATAACAAAAATATTATCTTCTAGAGTGCATACCAAAACTCATTCATACGCATGTGCCCTGATGCTCTTTTCATCTGGTGCTTCACTGATTGTCTAGTCTTCCATACTTAGCCATTTTATGATCTTATGAGTAAGTGCGTTGACTCAAAAATTCCATATGACTTTGTTGCCATAATGAAAACACTAAATCATAGTCATATACATCAGTATAGTCAAATTGCAAACAATCTTCCCCTTTTTCATTAATGGCAACAAAGGAATATGGTGAAGTTACTAAACTATATTTTACACAAAAACTTTCTAACATGTACTCTATCTTATATCTCCCTTCTACTATATACTGTACTCCCCTTTACATCATATATACTACTCCATATTCTCCCTTCTACTATATACTCTACTCCCCCTTTGACATTAATGACAAAGGTGCTCAAAAAAATACAACTCCAAGTACTTACACTGAGAGTACATCTTGGTATGCAATCTGAATGTTTTCAATTTCTTGCTACCAAAATGCCTTCAATGCATCTATTGTTTGGAGATGGTTGAATAGTGCATAAGTTAACTTATCCATTTTCTCAAAATTTGAACTTAGACCTTGATCATATGTCACCATCATGGCATCAATCTCCTTGATATTCTAATTTAGCACATCTAAAGAAGACACAAGTGCATTCCTTAACTGAGTTTGCCTAGCCCTTATTTTGGACATTTCTTTTTCTGCTTTCTCAATTTTGTCTAACTAACTTTGATAGAAATTATTGCACATGTTTACATCTAAGGATGGATCTTCAACTGATTTCCTTACTGCTTCCATCATTGATTCAGCTTCCTAAATCTTCTTTGAGAGATCTCTAGTTAGTTTGTCCTTATCCATACAATCATCTATTATCTTTCTTAATTTATCTGCTAAGTTCTTCAAAAAAGATTGACCAACCTTTAGGGAACTAAGGTCAAGTGTGAAGTTAATGATCAATTCACTTAGCCTCTTCTTAAGATATTTTTCTTCTGCAACCTTGGATGTTGATTCTTCTAGGTTTGAGAAGTTTTCTTTAAAACTTGATAGGATGGAGCTAACATTATCTACTAAATGATCACTTATCCGTTTCTTATTCTCAGGCAGTAGGCTATTTAGAATATTTACTTATTCAACAAATAATGGGCTCCTCGGTACTTGTTTCTCCTTGGCCTTCTCCATTTCTAGCACACTGACCTTAATCGGGTCTTCCTATCCCCGTGAATCTAGACTTGTTGTGTCAGCGGTCAAACTTGACAATAATGAAATTGAGGTCTTAGGGGTAAGGAGTGAACTTTGAATAACATTCATTACCTCATTGTTTATGTTCACTAGAATTTCAATAGATGTCTCATCTACAGGTTCATCTTCCTTGTCTTCTTCCTTCTCAATTTCAGGTTCATCTTCTTTCTCACTTTCTTTTTCTTTCTCCTCTTCTTCTTCCTATCTTGTTATATCCTCAATCTAAACTTCTTCTTGCTACATAGGTGAACTATCATCACATAGAATCTCTACCTCTTCTATGATTACAAAGGCTTCCTTAAACTTATCCAAGTCCTTCTCTGTGGCCGCCATTGATATGTCCAAATCATGAATCATAATTGTATCATCTTTTGTTTCAGGCATGGACATAGACTCCATTACATCATTAGGTGTTGTCACTGTGGGCACTAAATCCTATGGAATTGTTATAAATGCATTAGGGACCTCAGCTTCTTTTTCTTCCTTAGATGGAGCTTGGGTTATAGGCGTAGTAGGAGGATACATGTGTCTATCTAAGAACACATTCTCAAATGCTTTTTTACTCTCTTTTGCTACCAACTCATAATCCTTGTTCATGATTTGCAAATTTCTTAGCTTGGTTCTAAGGTGCGGCTTCACCAAATCTAACAATAGTGTTCTCTTTAATTGAACATTTAGGGAGGCTTTCATCCAATATCTTCTCCCTTATTCTGAGATCTTCCTGTATAGCCCATCTCTTCAAAAATTCTAAGGTGTTCCATTCACTATCCAGAATAACTATCTTAAGTTCCAAGACTGTCTTCTTCAACTTAATCATATGCTTGATTATCATGGAATGCATCTCTGATTTGTCAATCTCAAGTTGTATTTATCATAGAATTTTTCTATCTAATCAATTCTTCCTTCATCAACTATTCTTGTTTTCAACACTTGTAGATTAGGTTTGAATCCTACCTCACAAGGTTCTTGATTGTCCTTCCTTTGACTTCTTGTTGTTCTAGAGGATGGATGGCTTGCACTAGTCTGCTTCTTCCTCTTAAGCATCCTACTATACTCAGAAGATGGTGTGGACTCTAAATCAATTGTATCTATGGGCACAGGGGTGTTTTCTTCCATCTTTACCTTCTTTGCCTTAGGGTCATCAGACTTCTCTATTTTCACTTCTAAAGAGGGTGTGCTCTCAAGATGCATTGCAATCTTGTTTTCCCTTTCCTTATCTAGGTCATCTTGAGTGACACCATGAATCTTCAATATCTCAGAGGTTATTTTAGATGCTTTCCTATTGGTCACAACATGGTTCAAGACTGCATCTACTTGTATTGTCTTCTCCTCATAAGTGCCCCACCTTGGCTCATTAGGATCCTTAGGATCCTTAGGCACTGACAGTAGGACTTGTGCATATGCTTCTAGAATATGTTCTTCCACTTCATAACAAAGTGGATAGATCCACTTAGTCCTAGTATCTATAGCTTCCATACATGTTATATCAGTCTCAACCATGAAACAAATGGTATCCTTGTACTTCTCTACTATGCTCTTAGGTATCCTATACCTTCTTTGCATTCTGATTTTGAATTTTTTTATTTCTAAGTCCATATAGTCCCTCAAGGTACTCTCTGATGATGCCTTGGATGATATTTGAGGTATTGTGGGTGGACTCTTGTCAAGTTAAAGATTTGATACTTTACCAACTATATGAAAATATATATAGATGATTTGTGATCCAAACTTGAATATCTTACTCTTGTCATGTTTGATAACCCTTATGTTATCCATCAAATATGCATGCAATATCTCACACAAGTTGAAGTCTCCTTCTTCCTTCACAATTCTGATGGCTACTAAAATAGTGGCTCCAAACACACTATTTACCCTATTTGCATGTTGAACCTTATATCCAAGTATCATATATATATATACGCTTGATATCTTTCTCTTTAATCAGCTCAATGGTCATCCTATGCTTATCACTGTGTGACTTACAGGCTTGCTCAACTAGTTTCCTGACATCCTTACCAACAGGAAGAATGGCGCCGGTCTTAGGAAGTCTAGTCATCTCATAAATGTGATTAGTAGTTATTATGATTGGGACTTCTCCTATCCAGAGTATGCCATCTTTAATTCTACTTAGTAGGATCTTAATCCATTTGGATTCATAGAATTCATATGCTATCACATACTCAATAATAGGGTTATTTTCCTAGTGCACAAACTCATCCAGGAATGTCTTGTCAAGATTCATCATTATCTATAAGTATGACCTTATTCTATCCAAACCTACTAGTTTCTTCTTGTAGTAAATGTATGTGTGTATGTCTTATGTGTGCATTACTCCCATTGGAGTCCTGGAAAATGCTCCTTCTATGTCATTAAAGACTGACTTGAAGGGATGCTTCTTAAATTTATATCTCTTCCTTTTAGCAACATCAAAAACAACTGGAGTGGCCATAACTTACTTGATTAATCACTTCAAATAGGTTTTCAAGGTTTTCTGAACCATCACGTCCAAACTAGGGCTTCACAACAAACTTAACTTCCTTTCACTAAAGAAATCAATTACAATCTCCCAACACAAACCACTTTGATCTCCTATACTCTCCAAAGTCTTGAACTCAAATGCAAATGTGTGAATAGTGGATCTTTAGTTACTTTAAATCAACTTTCTTCCATTAATGCTTGTTGTGTAAACACAAAATGCAACAGAGAATTCCATTCTTTGTCTCTACTATCAATTAGGTAGTGTGCTCTCACATATAGCATCAACTAGTCTCCAAACAGTCATAACCAACCACACATACTTTGAAGGTGAGTATACTAGTCGTGTAGGGGTCTAAAGCTAATCTAGCTCCCCCTATGACCATGAGGGTCATTTATCTAGAAGTAGAGGGTGCATCCATTATGGATGCATCCAATAAATACTCATTGATATTATCCTTCTTTAATTTTGTTCAAATCAAGCTTGCATCTTCTATAGCTTTCACAAACTTGACTTCTCCCGATTAATCCAGAATTGATCCTTGAGACTTATTAGGGATTTCTAGTCTTTGCGCTTTTGATTTGAAAAACTTTGAGATGTGTCTAGCCTTGTTACAAGAGTGAAAAATAATTGGAGGCCTTACATACCTTGCCACACTGATGTGAGTTACCATACTGCACTATCTAGCTGTATGACCATTATAATTACATATCTGACATGTAATGTTCTGAGAACTTTTAACATTCTATTGTGGATGACTTCTCTGATTATGCTGAGTCTAACTTCTTTGATTTGATCTACAATTCATAGCTCTATGACCAAACTTATTGCATAAATAACAGTAACCATTGAAAGGTCTTACCTCTTTACAATCTCTCGGTATGTGACCATGCTTGTTACAGGCATACAAAGTTTTGTCTACAAGCTTGAGCTCATCTTTAGATGGTTCTACTTTTTCTTTAGTATGTTCTTCAATCTTCTTGGCTTCTGTAGATTCTTCTGGTGCTTTCATTCTTCCTAATATATTATTGATTTGATTTTGTGCTTTATTGAATCCAATACTAGAGGTATCTCCTTTAATCTTCTGTGCATACAACTGTGAATCTATTAGATCTTTTCTTGTGTGCAATTTGTCAATATGATTCTTTGCTTCAATCAATTTAGATTCCACTTGCTTCTTGATGTTCTCTAACTCAAAGATTTTCATGTTTTCTTGCCTCAGTTCCTCATCCAACTACTTGTTTTCTTTGACTTGTTCTTCATAGGATTCTTGACTCTTAAATATCTTTTCATCCAACTCTTCAATATAATCCTTCAGAGATGTGTTTTCCTCATTGATCTTTTTGACCATTTTCCCTAAATCACTAGTAGAACAATCCTTCAAATCTTTTCTCATTTTCTTGATGAATACTTGAGAACCACTAACCTTTAGTTTCAGTTCTTCAATTTCTTTTTTAGATATGTCAAAGTCTTCAAGAGTTGCTTCAAGATTCTTCTTCAGATGTTTCACTTCTTCCAGCCCCATGACCTCCTCAAGTGGTTAAAATTGTCTTCGGAGGACCAAAGCTCTAATACCAATCATTAGGAATGGGAACACTATGAGGAGGGGGGATGAATCAATGTTCTATATAATTACTTTTTGATCCTTGAAACTTAATAACTTAATTTCTAAACTGAATATTAAAGCATGTAAACTAATCAACACATAACACATAACACCAAATATGATTACAAGGAAACCATGGCCAAAGGAAAAACCCTAGTGTGAAATAATACCTACTAATAATTTTACTTGTGTATTATTAACGTGTTAATGTTCCTTAGCCCTGTTAGGAGCTTTCATTACAAAACTTAAGTACAATGACCTTGTCAAGGGTCATAACCTATAAGGAGTCTTTTATAATTAACCCTATTAAGGGTGAGGACACACTATCCTAGAGCTCACTTCTCAAGTGGTGAAGGATACAACCTTCTGAGTATCATATACACACTATATCTAGAATGTGAACTCCTTTTATGACATTGCTTATCTGATGAGTTCCTTTTGTGCACTGATGCTTTAGCCTCTTGTAAAGCTCTACAACATTCTAACTTGTCTTCACATACTTATTCTCTACTTCTATCAGCTCTATATCTTATCCCTTTGTCAAATACAAAGGCACGTGTCTTATTTATATGCGCAATCAAAACTATTCACTAAGTCATCCTATCTGATTACATACAATGCTTCCAAATAAATTGGCTCAAGCTTGTTTACATACAATTAGATTTACATGTTTACAAAACAAATATAATAGGCTCATAGCCTTTACAAAATAATATTACAACCTCTAATCAAAATACTTCATGTCAGTTGCATACTCTATTTCTGCTCTTCTGCTCACTGACTGTGTCACTTCAACTCGCTGTAACTTTTTCATACTAACTCATATAATCATGCTTCAGCCTCTTGTAAAGATATACAACATTATAACTACTCTTCATGTACTTATTCTCTACTTCTATCAACTCTATATCTTATCCCTTTGTCAAATACAAAGGCACATGTCTTATTTATATGCGCAAACAAAACTATTCACTAAGTCGTCCTATCTAATTACATACAATACTTCCAAATAAATTGGCTCAAGCGTGTTTATATAAAATTAGATTTACATGTTTAAAAATTAAATACAATAGTTTCATAGCCTTTACAAAACAATATTACAACCATTAATCAAAATACTTCATGTCAGCTGCATACTTTATTTCTGCTATGCTGCTCGCTAACTGTGTCACTTCAACTCGTTGTAACTTTTTCATACTAACTCATATGATCATGTTCTCTTAAAAATAGCTTAATAGCATAACCAAAAGCTTATCTTCTAGGATGCATATGAAAACTTAGTCATACACATGTGTGTTGACGCTCTGTTCATCTAGTGCTTTACTGACTATCCAGTCTTCCATACTTAGCCATTTTTTGATCTTATGAGTAAGTGTTCTTACTCCAAAAATCCATATGAATTTTTTTCCATAATGAAAACACTAACTCATATTCATATACATCATTATATTCAAATTTCCATAAATATCCTCAATATATTATCTATTACCATAAATTCATCTAAAGACAATTCAATAAAGTTTGACTATCTTAATTTTTCCTTCACATATTCTTTTTCAAACTCAACAAGACAAATTGCCCATTCCCAACCACTGCTTACTAAGAAATAAATGTTAGGATAGTTAGGAACTATTAAAATGTATAATAAATCACTAATTGTTAGATACTCTATCATAGCACATCCTCTACTCAAAATATTATAAAAAAATAATTAACTAAACACAGTTTTGTCATTCTTCTACTTCTATATCTATTCCAAAAATAGCTTCAATAGAACTGATAACTTTAGCAAGATTCATTTGTCTTTTCTCGTGCATATTTTATTCTAATGCATTCTTAACATGTTGGGATTACTCATTTTTTTTCCATCTTATCACTATATTTTTCATTTCATCTATGATTTGGTTTTTGTAAACTTTATCGATATGCTTTTATATGGTGTCAAATTTTAGTTGCAACCTCTTATTATTTCTATATTTCTGACACAAAATCTTACACCTTATTTCTATTGGAGGGTAACCTTTAATTGGATTATCCAGTGGCTCAATGAATGGATACTCTAATACCCAATAAATTTTGAAATTTCTCGATAGAACCCACTCCCAATCCTTTTTTTATTTGTATTTTATTTTCCCCTTTTGTGCATAATCATCATCTATGGCATTCTCACCCAAGTTGATAATCACTGGGTATCTAAAAATAAATATTATTTAAGTTCATCATCATCTAAGATATCTAGTTTTTATCTTCTTCAATATCCATTTTAGGTTGTGAATCTTGTAGTTGTACTGATGATTCCTTCTTTATTTTTAGCACAAACATTGCCAATGCTAAAGTATAAAATTAAGATTCTACATTTTTTTGGCCTCTCTTGGCCTTCCCCACATTCAACAATCTTACCCTTATTTTCTTTACATCTCCAATGAAATAAGAGATGCAAACAAATATCTACTTGTTTAAGAGGAAATAATACTAGACTATATTATTAATTGGCCATAAGACCTACAATCTAAATGTCCAAGGTTTGTCAGGAACGACCATTGAAGGGCCCCCACACAATAAGAATGAACTAAAAATTGTAAACAGATAGAGATGAATTCATAATAATACTATAACACTCCAAAAAAATGATCACTTACCTTTAGGTTCTTAGTGAGTAGTACTTTAAGTCACCAATGCAAGAAGCAACAATGACTGTTCTTGGTCTGAAACTTTTCTATTAATTTGAATTGAGAGCTTATAACATATAAAACATTATGTAAACATCAATATGATCTTTCATTATATTCACAGCAATCCATATTTGGTGAATTTGGAAAAAAAATTAAATGGTATACAATTATTTGACTGGTCCACTTGATTCTAACATGTCTTATATAATTTTCTAGGTAAGTATGCACCATAGAATTATGATAGAATTGGTAAATTTATTGTGGTCAATTAAGATACACTTTTGCTAAATTCTAGCTAAATTTGGTTAAAATCTAAATAGGTCTTTTATTGGGATATAGGTGAATTATGTCATCAATTAAGACATGCTTTTAAAATTGTAGGCAAAAAATATTAAATATATCATTTCCAAAATATAGATTTTATTGTAAAAATATTCCCAAAGATATAATTAATTAAATAAAATGATTCTTGAGTTGAATGTGAATTTGAAAATAAATTTATAAATTCTCCATGAAATGTACACCATGTTCCATACTACTTGCCAAATTCTAAACTGTTGATATGAAATATTCACCAATTGATGAATATTCATAGCTAAAGTTATCCATGTTTATGTCTATCTCTTCCTGTAGGGTTTTTTAATCCAAATAAGTTAAACATATTCTTGAGATGTATAGGAATTATTTCCTCTTCTTCTATATCATTTAACCCAAAATCAAGCCCCTCTACTAGAATATTACCTTCTTCGCCAAACCTCCTTTCATCAATTATAAAATCCTTGTTTTTCTTGCTAATCTTTTTATTCCTATTCAAGTTGAAATGAAGAAGTCTTCCTAGTACTTGAAGCTCATAGTATGGTTTTTATTTAACCTTATCTTGTTTATTAGATAAAGAAAAATCATTTTCCTTTTGACTATGTTATCTCTATTTGAGCATTAAGGATTTTCATTAGTATCAAAGATGATCAGTCGGTTACCTACGCTATCTAGTCGGTAAAAGGAATTACTACAAGCTATACATGCTAGTTGGTTAACTACATAAGCCTTTACACAGAGTTATCTCAAGGAAGTACTAATAACAAAAAGATAATAGTTCTAACTGAGCACCATAGCAGCTTTACCGAGCATCAGTGTATACTGATACTGAGTGTCGGTAAACACTAAGAAGATTGGACACTGAGCACTAGTGTAACTACCGAGTAGTATTGATAGTGTTTACCGAGCAATCCAAGAAAACACATAGTAATCAGTTTTGGCACATCTATCTATGCAGATGGCTACAAAAGAATCATATAATATTTTACCAAGATCGAGGATCATTTATTGTATATGTAATCATCAATTGTGATGATGATTTCTATGTAATTGCTAGATCTAGGTTATTTTTGTACACCGTAGATCTTAGGGTTTTTCCTAAGATATTGTAACCTAATTTTGTTAAGAGGCAATATCATATTGCTATATAATTGTAATTCATGTCATTTAACATAAGGATGATATGCATGGTATGAACAAGAAAAGGAGATCTTGAAGCAAGAAGCCAACTTCAAGACATCAGTTATCAAAGAGAGAAGACTATAATATAGAAACATCCAGATTAGACAAAATCAAACAAGGCTACCAGGAAGCTTAGAGATCATATTTTTACATATCAAGGTGATATTTATTCAATACTTCATAGATTTATTTTAGACAAGGTTAAGTTGTCATTTGTAGATACATACTGTTATTCTCTAACCATTGTAACACAGTTAGAAAAAATCTCTTAAAAGAGTAGAGCTAATAGTCTTTTGTAAATCTCTTTACTTAGTACACACTCAAGTAGTGTTGTTAAAATCCTTTCACTAGATAGATCTTGCTGAACTATTTGTTACGCCTAATAGGGTAAGATCACCATAAGTGATCAAAGCTTGTAGCCTTAATAGGAAAAATTTATTATCTGCAAGAGTGAAGAATTTTTGGATGTTATCCCCACCATTATTTTTACCTTCTAACAAGGGTTTATATGTAACCAAAATACTTGTGTTATGTGATTGGTTTATTGTTTCATTTCATGCAATTTACATTTACAAGTTAATTGAATGGATGATGCATACAATGGATTCAATTGAGACATGAGTTTCCTACTATTTACTGATTGAGTTTTTGCAGTTAAAGTTTATGAGGGAATTGATTCACCCCTCCCCTCTTAGTACCCTATCTCTCCATTCCAACAATTGGTATTAGAGCATATATCTCTTATTGGATAGTTTAACCACTGAAGAGTAAAGATCTAACCATGGAGAGATACAAGTTGGACAAGACAATAGAGAATCAAAAGATACATGTGCGGATGTTCATTGAGTAGTAAAAACATGCCAAGGATGAATTGAAAAAGTGATTGGTATAGAGAAAGAGCATGGCTATCAAGGAGTGTGAGTCTAGTTATCATGAAGAGGAGATTGATGATCCATTTCAGAATTCAAGATCTAGTTTAGGAAGTATTTCTGATAGTTCTGAAAGTGCTATATTTGATTTGTCTGAGAAAAATATTCATTTGACTAAACAAGTGAAAGCCCTGCAGATCGGTCAAGAATCATAGATGGTGAGAATGATTGATGTAATGAATAATTCTGGACATGTTGAACAAGAAAGGAATCTGGCAATTGAAGACCAAAGACAAATAACTTAACAACTTCAAGAAAAATAAACTAAGATACAAAGACTTACCGAGCATCATTTTAAAATATCTAATCAAATAATGATTGTAAACCAGGAGATCAACTGAGTAAATGGTGAGTTGTCAAGAAAACTTGAAGACATTGGAGTACTCAGGGAAGAAAATGAAAAACTGAGAAATGAAGTAAAGATGGAGCTACAACATAATGAAATGAAGAAAAAAGATGAAGACAGTTCTAAGAAGATTGATGATTTTATGATCAATCAAAGAAGATTTGGAAGCAAAGCTAGATTAGGCTACACCAAACAAGCATAATCATCCAAACAAGCTGAACAGGTGAATAACACTCAGAATTAGAGACCCAAGATACTAACATGCTATCATTGTGGAAAACTAGGACATACTTGAAATGTTTTCAGGAGTAAAGTACAAGGTAAACCTAAAGTCACTCCTAAGTTTAATGGTTATTATTATTATTGTGGTAAATTTGGACATCAAGCTTATGAGTGCAGAGCTAAGTTAAATAAGACCTCCAACAATCCCACCATGGAGAAACTTTGTTGCACTTGCAACAAGCATGGACAAACCTCATAAGAGTGTAAAGTAAAGATGAAGTAAGTCTAGACACCAAAACAAAGGATCAAACCTTATCAACCGAAGAGACAAGGTAGCACTTACGCTTGGGATTACAACACATGGGTTAACTGCATAGTATGTGGAAGGTATGGACATATTGCAGAAAATTGCATGAGGAAGAGATGCGATGGAAAATCTTGAAGTTGGACAAGAACTGGTAAGGCATGCTTAGATTGTCATAAAGTTGGTCACCTAAGCAAGGATTGCAGAGAGCGAACACAAAAAGGACATATATTTGAGAGTGGCAACACTATTGTAGATATCATGAGAATTAGAAACACTATGTGGAGAAAGGCATCAAATGAAAATGCCGAGTCAAGCAATGCAGTCAATGAATCCTCATCCATTGGATTGGGTGACATTGGTACCTCCACCTAAGGTGAAATAGGTATGTATGGAGCCTATATTCCAAATTGATCTTATCTTACATACAGTTCCTCATATTTGAATGAGCACATACCAAATTTGCATGAAATAAGATGAATTATGGTTTTTAAGTTTTGAGCTAACAAAGTCATATAGTCGGTATATGCAAGACCGAGTAGAGAGTTACCCATCAGTGACTAATATGCAAGGTTAACCGAGTTTTAATATCAATCAAGTGGAAAATTCTTTGTTAACCAAGTTGATGATGTTTTTCCATAATCACTGAGTTGACAGTTGTTGCCAAGATGGAAGTAGGTCAATAATTAATGATAAGTATTTTAAGCAGGAATTTGAAAAAGGCTATAAATAGATAGAAGACTTAGTTCATTCTTCACAAGGCGATTTTGAAGAGAAAATATTTTCCATAGAGCGAATTTGAGCTAAGAGTTTTTAGAAGCATTCAAGTTAGTTTCAGATTGAACCGATACTATCCTTGATCATTTCCTAGTAAGTACAGCTTCTACCAAGAACATTCTATTTTCTAAAACCCTAAATTGGTTATAATGGCATCCTCGTCCAAGGCAAAAAAATCTAAGCTAGTAGAAGAGGAAGTGAACCTAATTGTGTCAGCTAACTATGACAAACCCAAGTACAAACTTTATCCCAAATTTGCTTCCAAGATTGATTCAGTGGGAGCTTTCTCAAGCATCCCACCTAGGGTTTTGTTAGTTGAAGACATCATATTGTATATCCACTACAAAATAGGTGAAATTAGAGATTTTGAGATGTATATAGCATATCAGAGGCTTTGCAGTGATGATGAAAAATTGAAACCAACATTTAAACAGGTTGAAAGGATTGGACTTACCAATGCCCTAAGTTTCCCAAAAACTTTTAAGAATGAATGGATTAGGGTTGTACTCAGTTAGTTTCATGATGGAATACTTTGGTTGGATGAACTTGTCAAAATCACAAAGAATATGATTCACAAAGTCATCAAGTATCCAACAACTGATAAGTCCAAGGCTTTTCACAATGTGTCAAGAACTGACATTGAAAATAATATTGGAGAAGCATGGGATGGTCAAGCACTAAAAATTGAAACAATTCAAGACCCAAGGTTAAGTTTTTAGCTCATTTCATCGGTTACAAGATCTATCAGTCGAGCAGACTGAACAATATGCCATGTGGAGCCGTTGGCATTGCATACAAAATGGTAAAGAGGAGTTTCTAGTTAAACCTTGCTGAGCTTCTTCTGAGCTAGATTGAAGAAAATATAAAAACCATCTGGTTAGCAAAGTCAAATACTTGTAAGTTTGGGTCACATCTAGTTTGTATATTCTTCTATATACAATAATTTTTCCATTCAGTCAGTAATGTAGAGTGGTCTACCAACAAGCCAAACATTGTGCAAATTTATGATATGATTAATGACTTGGGAAACAATATGAATGATGTTCTTGATAATTATTTTGAGCAATTTAAGATTAGAATGAAATCTCGGACTAGAATTCCCAACAAATTAGTTGAAGAACATGAGATGCATATTTGTTTTCTTGTGGACACCAACCATACACTAATAAAGGTTGTGGATCCTAGGATTAAATGGCTAGTCCCCATGGGTTATGAAATGGATATTGATTTTGCTTCAAAATCAATTTAGGCTTTGCTAGCTACTCCAAAAGACAAAAATGCAAAGAGATTTGGAACATTTGAGGAGGCCAAGAGAAGAAAAAAAATAGGCCCAATCATCGGTAAGATAAAAAAGAAATCAAGAAAGATGATGAAAACTTTAAGTGAGAAATTTGGAGATGATTCTCGATCATCTAATAGTTCACCAGTTGAAGTTACAACCAAAGGTCAATTAATGATAACTGGTAAACCTCATGATAGTGAAGAAACCAAGTCGAATAAAGGTAGAGACTCTATACCAGTTTCCCTTTCATTAACTCCAAATAAGAGGTAGTTAAAAGTGAAATCAAGGGCATGAACAAGGTCAAAAACTATAGCTTCACCACCATTGAAAAATGGAGTTGTGAAGTTCACAAAACCTAAGGCAACATCACCTACAAAAACATATACAAAGAGACAAACAAAAGCTACTACAGAGGCATTGAGAAAAATAAGAAAACTGATAAGAGGTAAGGAAGACTTAGAAGATAAGGAAAATGATAATAATCAATTCAAAGTGGTCAACAATAAAGATAGAACAATTGACGAAGTTGCTGAGGATATCATTGAGAATGGTGAACTCGCTGATCATGAAATCAGTCAGTTTGAGCACATGTTAACCAAGGATTAGAACAAAATAGAAGAGGCAATCATCCACATGATGATTTGATTTAAGAGAGTTCCACTTGAATTTGAAAAGCATTTACCAAAGGCATTACATGAAATAATAAATTATAAATGGTCCTATTCCTTAGACACCGAAAAGAAAATGAGGGAACAATCCCTAGTTCTGGAAATTCCTAACTTATCTACTTCTAAAATTAAAGAATACATGACAAAATACTCTAGGAGATTTAGAGTAAAAATCTAGGCAATGCAGATACTAGATGAGAATCTAGAAGACATAGATGAGTCTAGTCAACTCATCTGGACCTCAATAGTTGAAGCTTGAGAGCAAGCTGAAAAGATGGCATTTGCCAAATCATCTAAGAAGAGGTTGAAATCAAAAGGTAAAGGCATTCATATTGAAGATGCAAACCTGGCACTGAATAAAGAACATGTAGATATATCAGATATAGAGGTACCTGATACCATAGATGCTATGTACTCTAAATAGTGCACTTCTATGAATCATTACAATCAAGAACACTCAAAAATGAGGTCTCAAATATTGATCCATATCTCCCTAGACATGGAGTGCAAGGGTGTTTAAGAATGCTCTCAGCTAGAGCTATTAAGCCAATAACCTTGCTAGTAAACCATGTAATGGGAGATTCAAATGAAGACAAGGGCAAGAATGCCAATATCCTCAAGAATCAAATGAAATGAAATGCAAGCTATATTAAGATGAATATGCAAGATAAACTATGGAAATGAAAGAAAAAGTATTACAAAGCCTCCTAGTTAAGCTAGATGAATTAATCTAAAGCATAAAGGAAACTAAGCTAAGTATGAAGCTATGAATGCCATGATAATGCAAGAAATGAAACTATGATAACATGTAGATACAAAAGACAATAATTCTCCAAATCTTCAAAAAGCTCCAAAGTGACCTAGAAAACTTGCAGCATAACATTAGTATAAAAAGTTGGGGATCTAGAATGAAGAAGAGAGCTCTCCTTTTATAGGAAATGAGAAGGAATGGACCATGGAGATTAAGAGGCAAAAGATTTAATCAAGGGTGGAGCTTAAAAGAGGAGCAATCCATGTGCACAAATATCCTCCAATGAGAAAATAAGAGTTGACTTTTGAGTCCATATGAGACAAAAAGTGCTTTTCTTCTTTTTATAAAATAAGAATAATGCTTTATTTGTGCAACTTAGGATAAGAGGAAAAGTGGGGGCTTTTTATTTATTAAAACGGGAAGAAATATTCCTTTTAAATAAATAAAAACTTAGGATAAGATGGTTAGCCCATAGAATAAAATCAAATAAATGATATAACTAGGATTTGATCAAGAATAAGCAATTGATGATTTTAGCAAAAATGCTAGCAAGGGGCTAATAGTCTAGATGACCATTTTTAGGTGTATACATTTGCCCCTCTTTGACTAATGTGAGATCGATTTGGGATCACATGCAGTCAAAGAATAGATCAGCCAAGAAAGCAAGCAATAGTGATCTGACTCCAAAGTATGAAGTGCAGAGAGATAGCAAATCCTACATGGTCAACCTGGTAGCGATAGTACTGAACACTTAGGAAAGAGAAGGATAATATCAGAACCTGAGACAAGAACTAACATGTCAAGCGCAAAGATAGATCAATCAAAGCAAATGGAAAGGTCAAGCATATGCTCTAGAGAATAGCCAATAGAAATATGACGTGTCTGCCCCCTCGGGATTGAAAGCAAAATTAGGTAGAGGGAAGACAGAAGTGAGAGCAACATAATCAAATCACTAGAAATCATAATCAAAGATGAAAGATAAGAGAATAACCATCAAGCAGTGAAGATATGCCCCAGTCAAAACCTCAGAGAGAGAAGGATGAAATGAATTAAAGACTAGAAGGGTGAGAGAGATGGTGGTGAAGAAGAGAGGATGCCCCAGTGAAGATTGAAGGATTGGGCCTCAAAAGGTTAGCTAACTGCGTAGAAGAAGGAGAAATGTGATTTGGGTGAGCAAGGTGAACTCAGATTTTGGTTTCGATCCTGAAATGAATAGAAAATGATGGGATATGAAAGACAAGAGGCAAAAGACATGATCAGGAAGAAGAAAAAGGTGAGCACAATTTGATTAACAAGTCCGTGAAAGATAAAGGAGAGCTCTCTCCATATGCAAGATGCAAAACTAAACTAATATGAACCTAAAAATGCAAGCTATTATGAAAAGTGGTTTACTTGAAAGGTCACAAAGCCAATAGAAATCTAATAATCATCATCAAGCATTATTGGTAGCGTCACAAGATCATACAATACACACTAGCATAACTATGAGGATCTGAATATGATCTATATCAGATAGAAATGTGTAAATCCCACCTAGGCATCAAAGACATGTAAGTCAAGATGACTAGTGCAGTAAGATTTCCTAAGTTTAGTATAGCAAGATTATACTCACATCGAGACACAAGAAAGTCAAGATGACTACAAGTATGCACTTGCGTAAAATAGTCAAGGATGATACCTTATAAGTCCTTAGTGTCAAGTGGATCAAGCACGAATGCTAATGATAGAAAGAATGAACAAGATATACCCACAAGTAGAAAAAGCAATAAAACATGTTCTTATGCCCATTCTTCTATCTATGCATCATCAAAAACTATTAGGGATAGAACAATCAGAAAAGAAATCATCATAGATAGCACACAAAGAAATAAAGTCAAGCAAGTCGCAGCAAGTGTTTAAGTGTGTGTGTGTTGGTCATAGAGTCAAACTTTGAGTATCGCATCTGCTAGTGAGAAATATTGCATCATATAGACTGCGGGTAGGACATTTGATAAGTGTTGAGAAACACTTGACACTAGGAAAGTGTTGAAAAAAATAGTTGGGGTGGTGTTGAAAAACACCGTTGGCAAGGTGCCTAAGAAACCCAGATGCACAAAGAGACCCAAGATAAGCTAGAACAATGTATGCCCCCTAGATTAAGACAAGAGTCAATTCCAGGCTAGGAGAGGCAAAGTGAGAAGTGGAGTGAAAGAGCATCATGCAAGACTGATAGACATAGGTGTAAGGGTCTCAAGCAGCGCCTGTTTCCAGGTTTTCACCACTTGAAAAAAAAAATTTAGGACTTTTTTCAATTTTTTTGTATTTTTGCTACCAAGGCACCTGTTTCCAAGTTTTCACCAAGGCACTTTTTTATTTTATATATATATATATATATATATATATATATATATATATATATATATATATATATATATATATATATATATATATATATATATATATATATATATATATATATATATATTGGCAAGACATCAAAGCACCTATTGCTAGATTTTCACTAGGATGCTCATTTTTTTAGTACTTTTTATGCTTTTTATGCTTTTTTAAGCATCATATATGAAATTTTTTGGTATTTTTTTTAGGATCAATAAAAATATGTACAAAGAGCTCTAGAACTACAGACAGAGTACATCTTCTGATGTAGATAATTGGTAGGCCCAATAAGCTCTTCTCCCTCTGGCGTAGATAGCTGGTAGGCCTCAGACCCAAATGCTGCTATGATAATACAAGGCCCTAACAAATAGGAACCAGACCTAAGCAATTTCTAAGCTAGCGTAGGATCATTAAAGTGTGATCTACATATACCATCACAGACTTTAGCTAGCACTTTGTCTGACTCCTCCATTTCTATACACTGCAGGAGAGTTCCATCTAGACCCTTCCTATATAAGTCACCAGAGATGAGGGTAAAGTGTGAGGTATGGTGAAGGAGTTGGTACAGTGGATTTGGAGGGATAACGTGATCTTGGAAATAGGAAAAGAGGGTAGCATTGTAGGAATTGTGGGCAGGATAGCGTAATTCTTCCACAAGGAACTTGAAGTGGGATTTATGCTTTTTCAATTGTAAAATGGATGCTGAAGTAACCAAGGCATTAGCAACTTTTATCTAAGTTCTAGGAATGTGCTAAAATATGACAGATGTGAAATAATTCTTGAAAAATTTCACCATTTTTTTGTAAAGAATCAGCTTGTCATCTTTTATTTGACAATCATCATTTTTTAGTAGATCTTTATTGTTACTTTTTTTAGGTTCAGATACCGCTACAATGTGGTTTTCACCATCTAACCATTTCTCTTTTCTTTTGATTTGATGATTGAGATACTTGATTTCTAATTCAGTCCTTTTTGTTGCCGGTTCGTTGGTGGAAGAAGTAATAGGTTTAATGGCATGTTGATCCTGGGTGGACCAAGCTATGAGATCTTATTTTTCAAGATGAAATGAAGTGATTGGTTCAATAGCATTTATGCGAGGGATGTCATCTCTAGTGACAAGAGAGGTCGAGCCTATAGGGTAAGCTCCAAAAGTGTTAAGATCTAGACTTGTCATAGAAGGATTAGCATGGTCCACTAAAGCAATACGTGGATTAAACTCATCAGACCCTATGTAAGACTCATCAACTACGTCGAGTTGGTCACCATAAGTATGAACCACATCCACTTCCATATCCACTGTGGAAGATCTGTCAGAGAGAGTATCCCATTCATATTCACTTGAATCTATTATTATGCTTCTACTAGGATGCTTACACCAAGAAGGTTTAGGACCTTTAGAAGTAGAGGCTTCAGTGTCATTATGTGTGAGATCATGTCTTTGCATTAACCACAAAATATTTCTTCATTGTTGAGCACGGGGATTAAATTCATTATCTCTAGACATAGAAGCCTTAGCTAAATCATTGTTAGGTATGCGTTCTTCTCCCCAAAGGAGTGAAGTAGAAGGAAGACTATCTCCCATTTGAGCCATAGTGTGTAGTGGTGACTCATCTGTATCTGTGTCTGAATCACTAGTCATGGGAGCATTGCTAGAACATGTAGGGAGGTCATCATCGACACCATATCCTAGACCTATTGTAATCTTAGAAGGTCAGCCATTAGTATGACTCAAAGGCTCAACCAAGGCATGTCCATTATCATTTATAGGTCCTTGACCTTGATAGCCCATTTTCTATAAAAATTTATAGCCTTTACCATAGCGCTTAGGAGAAATAGGAGTAGCAATAGTGGTACTGTCTTCTTTGTCTCTATAAATCCATTCTCTAATAGCTTGTTCTTCTCTTTCTGCCTCTAGGGGTGTGGACGCTTGAACAAAATTACCAAAAATTGTCATGGTAGAAGCAGAAGGCTTCATCTTATCAAAAGGTTTACCATAGGATCTAGGAGAAATAGGCATAGCAGAAATAGAGTCCAGTGTGTACTCACCCATACCGAGGCTCATATTAAAATTTTTCTCAGTGGCAACCAGGGATGTAGTAGGATTATTAGAGGGTTTTTTGTGAGGAACAAACATTTCAGCAGCAGCAAGAGTATTGATAGCAATAGAATGGTCCCCAGGAATCACAATTTTAGCTCCTTTATGTGGAAATTTGACACACTGATGGTATGTAGAAGTCACAACTTTCATGTCATGGATCCAAGAATGACCCAAAAGAATGTTATAAGCAAGTGGGATGTCCAATACTTGGAACATAATATCTTTTGTGATAGGGACCACTCAAACAGGTAACGTAACAAGACCTTTGGAAGATCTTTCAACTTCATCATATGCTTTTATAGTAATTTTACATTTAGGATCTACATCAAATTCTGATAAACCTGACTGTTGCACCACATTGAAAGAAACAATGTTTAACCCTGCACCATTGTCTATCAGGACTCGGCAGACTCGGGTATGGTAGACCATAACTTCAATATATAAGGCAAGATTGTGAGGGTGACTAATAGATATGTCATCTTCTATAGAAAATGATAGATAATGAGGTGATGAGATGTGGTTGACCATAGCCTGGACCCTATCTGGGTCAATGTCATTAGGGACATTAGTTGTATGCAAAGCCTTCTCAAGGACCTCCTTGTGCAAAGGGGATAACTCAAGCAACTCAAAAATAGATATCTGTGTGGGTGTCCATTGCAATTGATGGAGAAGATCATAGCTAGGCAAAGCTGAAGGAACTACTAGTTTGGAAGAAGAGGCTTTTTTAGGATCAGATGCAGTTTTAAGGACTAGTTTAGCTTGCCCCCTAGTAACAGCATTCAGTGCCTCACTTCGGGAAGATGAACAACCATGTGTTTACAAGACTAACTTTAGCATACCATGATTGGCTTTATTATCATCTTGAGGTCTCATCATAAGAACACTCTCAACGGGCTCTACCATGTTGATCATAGGAGAATTAGAAGTATATGTATAGTTGATCTTAGCATCATGATTCTTCTTATGTGTGTGAGAGGGCTCCCCCTTGTCATACTTAGGTAGAGGGTCTTTGAAAGCTGTGTGATTAGAATTTTTAACTAAGCCATCTATGAGAATTGTGTTGTCATCAATGAGATCTTGTATGGCATCTTTAAGCATGAAACAATTGTCAGTCTTGTGTCCCTTGTTTCTGTGATAGTGGTAGTAATGATCCTCTCTCCACCAATCAGGCTTAACTGGTGGATCATAGGGATGATTTTTCATAGGTAAGATAATTATTGGCAACCAAAGTCTTAATAATCACACCATATGGTTTAGCCAATGGGGTATAGACCCGTCATCAAAATTGCTTCTTTGGCTTATCTGCATTCTAAGGTTTAGGAGCATTTTGAGCGTTGGCAGCTTCTTGTTGTTTTGCTATGTAGATAGCATTAGAGAGATTGAAAGCAAGCTCTTTAGCTTTAGGGGCATCTACAACCCCATCATTGACAACATACTTATTCTTATTCCAAGGTTTGTTCTTGTCTTTGCCATTATTTCTAGTATCCTTATTAATAACAATATCTCCCTTTCTAATGGCCACATCCTCAATTCGATATGCACTTTCAACCATGTCACTGAAAGAGGAGAACAATTGTTTCCTTAGATCATAATATAGCTCAAGCACTAGAGTGTTGACAAAAATGTCAATCTTTTCTCTCTCAGGTAGCTGACGAGGATATCAAGAATACAATGACCTCCAATGTTGCAAGTAAGTGGCAAATAGCTCACCTTGATTTTATCTCAAAGCACCAAGATCTATCATGGTGATAGACTATTGGATATTGTATGAATAGTGTTGTGTGAAGTGCATAGCCAACTCATCAAAATTTTTAAAAGGAGGTGTCAACTTTGCAAACCATTCTAAATCTTGTCCTCTTAAGCTTTGAGGGAACAATCATAGAAAAAATTTGTCTTCATGAAGGAAGTCCATGCTAAGAGCGTAAAAGTGCCACACATGGTCATGGGGATCACCATTTCCATCATACTTGTCATATTTGGGAACCTCAATATCCCTAGGAAACGGAGCCATGTATAGAATTTTATCAAAAGGAAGAGCACAAATTGATTCTACAAAAGAGACCTTTGGAGGCTCTCTTTTGATTTCCATTTGTGTAAGGCATTGATTTGTTCAACATAATTCTTCGTGAAGGACTTCCAATTTAGTTGGTACTCTTTGTTGGACAATTTGTCTAACATCATAGCTAGGAGGAAGCTTGTATCCTCTAGAAGTCATATATTGGAAATATTGGTCACCATTGCGCTCTAAAAACTTAAGCATCTTGCATTGGGAGTCCTCATCTTGTTCAAATGCAATAAGATCCTCACTAGAAATCTCATCAATAGCCTCTTCCTCATGGTGAGAGGGAGGTGGTCTAGGAGGTGAAGAAGGTATAGCAAAAGTTCATCTCGAAGGAGACCTTGGTGGTGTGTTGTTTCCCTTGTTGCCACTAGTGCCAAAGAAAGGTCTATTTTCATAGCTACTAGTCCCAGGTTGTTCATGGGACATCCCTCTTGAAGTCATGCACCTAGTAGCTTCCATTAAGCTTTTACTATACTCCCTATCCAAAAGTGCTTGTTTATCTCTTTGCTCAAAGTGTTCTTGCATATGATGATATCTCTCTTGTTCAATCATAGTAAGTGAGGCACTGTCTATGTTTTTGGGGGTTTTGAATGCAGAAAAGAGGAAGCCTCCTTTGTACCATGGGGTAGCCTTAGAATCCTTAGATTGGTCAGAACTAGAACTATCATTGCAAGTGGGTGCTTGTGAGCATCTGGTTGGATAAAGTAACTAAGTGTAATTGAACGAAGGATGATTCTCCTACTCAAATTGAGACTGAGTTGTAACCGGCATGAAAAAGAATTATTGGTTGACTAATAGAATGAGACAAAGTTTCTCAGATATTGAGATAAGCAAAAGCTAGTAAATATCACTTGTCAAAGTAGAACAATAGAGATGGCTCATCAAAGGTGCTCAAGCACTTACAACAATCAATTGACTTAAGCTGAGAGATGAGAAAGAAGCTCAATTATCAAGTAGCTATAGCGATAACTGTAATGTGACAACTGATTAAGAGTAGAATTTGTTAGGCTCAAACCCAATAGTTTTAGCTCATTTTTTTCAGTCTAGAACAAATCTAAGCATGCAGACAACATGCCAACTTCAGGTAAGAATAGGAAAAGACACTCTACGACTGGTTAAAACTCAAGTTTAGCAAATTTGGATTGCAACAATGACAAGACAGTAGAATGACTCAGGGCGATACTTTCTAGGCAAGTAGGGAAATAGTTTATAGCGAGGTGATACTTCACCTTAAGCCAGATGATAGTTTCCAATAAGTAGGGGTGATAATTTCCAGGCAGGCGAGGTGATAGTCCAGCAGGGGCAAACTATCGTGTGATATTTCTCTCCATAGGGTGCAATACTATTGTAGAATTGTACGACTCTTGACTAGTGAAGTGCAAAATCTCAATTTTTGGGACTGTTGTTCAAAATTTTCAGTTTGAGGGTTGATTTTATCAATTTCAATCATAATGACAGCATTAAATAGACAAGTTTGCAAATAGTAGGGGATCAAACATGTCATAAAACACTTGGAACAAGGGCAAAAGCAACCTTGCCAAGACAAACAGTTGTGATATCAAAATTGAAAAACCCTATGAATGCTACTGAGATGTTAAGTATGCAAGAATGTTTACATAGGTATAGCACAACAAGAAAACTTCAAGTACTTACTATCCTAAAAAGACAAGGCTCAATACTTAACAACTTGGCCCACAACTTGATGTTCCATTTCCTCACACAAAGTGGTTTCCCATGATAGATATTGGCTTTGTCATGGAAGTGCCAAAGACACAACCAAAGGAACACATATGGTGAGTAATCTTGGGGTGATCTGGGTTATTCCACTTGGATCAATCCTTGCACCAAGAAGTTAAGTGGAAAAATAGGGTGGCTTCTAACTATGGTTCTTAGTAAGGGCTTCCATTCATAGCACCCCTCTTGCTCCTCATAAAGGACTAGGACCTCACGACCTCAAGAGTACCTTAATCATTCTTGCTCAACATTTTCCTTATGGTCACAATCCCACAAGTACTCACATCAAGCAAAGACAAGTGCTATGTCTACCAAGGATTTGTGTCCTCGATAACCTTGAGATTATAGTGGGTTGGAATAGCTCAGTATTAGCTTGCCCGCACTTCGGGCATTCCTCTTGATTGCTCAAGAGCGGTCCCGCTAAAAGATCCTATACTAAATAAAGAATGGATTAACTCTTGAGGTTCAAGGTTTTTGGTTCACCACAAGGGTGAAGAGCATACTCCCCTATCTCAAGAATTTCTCCCAAACACACCAAGCAAAGATTCAATTACCCTCTTGCTTTCAAAATCTCAAGATGGGTCAAGATTTATGTTTCACCACAAAGGTGAAGAGCATACTCTCCTACCACCTCAAAATTCCTACAACAAGATATTAAGTGCCTATGAAATGAAACAACTAGTATATGCCACACTCAATAAAGAAAGCAATTAAACAAGCACTTGATTGGGTTTTTATGCTTAAGGCAGCCTTGCAAAAACCAGTAGTAGCCCTCTTTGACATGCATTCTTTTAGAAAATTTCAAGCAATGAGAGCACCTACAAGCACAACTTGTTAGTTCCACAATGGTTAGCACATCAAAAATCAGATAATTTGCAAGTAAAATAGCTCATCAAATAGGAAAATTTGAAAATGAACCCAACATGGTTAGATCAAGCTTGGAAAGAGCTTTCCAACAATATATCACACTTAAACTTTTGATACCATTTGTGAAAATTTCTAAAAAATAGGTGCTAATTTTCTAGAGTGGCACGGATTCTGAAAATGCTAAAATTTTCAAAAAGATAGAAAAAATCCTGAAACTACTCACTACCAGGCACAGGCAATAGTACAGTCACCAAAAATATCACGTGATACTTTACAGTATACTGGGGCCATAATATATTACTGGGCAATACTTTGTCTTACACCAGGTGATACTTCACCTTACACCAGGTGATAGTTCCTCTAATATCTGAGCAATACTTTGAACTTGTAAAGTATCATGCCAATATACAAAGAACTATCGCATGATACTTCTGAAAGTATCACATGATACTCTGAGCTGAAAAAAAATAGAGACCAAAAATGAGCTAAAAACTTGCCAAAAAATTGATGGAAATGCAGAATTAAAAGGATAAAACACTAATGTTCTACCCAACGGTGGACACCAAAAATGTGTACTCTAAATAGTGCACTTCTATGAATCATTACAATCAAGAACACTCAAGAATGAGGTCTCAAAAATCAATCCATAGCTCACTAGGCATGCAATGCAAGGGTGTTTAAGAATGCTCTCAGCTAGAGCTATTAAACCAATAACCTTGCTAGTAAACCATGTAATGGGAGATTCAAATGAAGACAAGGGCAAGAATGCCAATATCCTGAAGAATCAAATGAAATGAAATGCAAGCTAGATTAAGATTAATATGCAAGATAAACTATGGAAATGAAAGAAAAAGTATTACAAAGCCTCCTAGTTAAGCTAGATGAATTAATCTAAAGCATAAAGGAAACTAAGCTAAGTATGAAGCTATGAATGCCATGATAATGCAAGAAATGAAACTATGATAACATATAGATGCAAAAGCCAAGAATGCTCCAAATCTTCAAAAAGCTCCAAAGTGACCTAGAAAACTTGCAGCATAACATTAGTATAAAAAGTTGGGGATCTAGAATGAAGAAGAGAGCTCTCCTTTTATAGGAAATGAGAAGGAATGGACCATGGAGATTAAGAGGAAAAAGATTTAATCAAGGGTGGAGCTTAAAAGAGGAGCAATCCATGTGCACAAATATCCTCCAATGAGAAAATAAGAGTTGACTTTTGAGTCCATATGAGACAAAAAGTGCTTTTCTTCTTTTTATAAAATAAGAATAATGTTTTATTTGTGCAACTTAGGATAAGAGGAAAAGTGGGGGCGTTTTATTTATTAAAAGGGGAGGAAATATTCCTTTTAAATAAATAAAAACTTAGGATAAGATGGTTAGCCCATAGAATAAAATCAAATAAATGATATAACTAGGATTTGATCAAGAATAAGCAATTGATGATTTTAGCAAAAATGCTAGCAAGGGGCTAATAGTCTAGATGACCATTTTTAGGTGTATACAGATGCCACTAAAGACAAGTATTTCATAGGATGCACCAAATTAGGTTGAGATCCAAATTTTAGATAACAATGCATTATATGTATTCATTGAGGACATCATAAATGGTGATCTTGATGACCGAGATGATGATGAGGATGTGAAAATTGTTGGAGGCACAACACAAGAAGAAGGTAATTTTACTAAGCCTACAATCACATTGTTACTCAGTGAACTTCCTATCTTGATGGAAGGTGTTAAAATTGTAACCAAGGAAAAACTCAAAGGCTCAAACCCCGAGCAACCGCTAGACACATTAGGGGAATAAGGAGCTAGAACACTGATATAAACAAATAATCTTGAAGCAAAAGATATGATAGAGGCATATACAAAGGGCCAAGATGACCCCAAATAAATTGAGGCTACCTCACCATACACAACATCAGAGACTCTGTCTTAGTCAACTGATAGACAAGTTACCGAGGAGAAAAAAAAGGAGGATACTATGTCAACCATGAAATGTTGAGGAGAAATCAATAGAACCGTTTGTAAAGAGCTCACCTCAAGAGCCAGAGAAGAAGAAGAAGAAGAAGAAAGGCCCATCATACTAGATGAAATCATAGTTATACCTAATATTGACCCAAGGAACCTAAGCCTCAAAGAACTCAGAAAATATGGGGAGTTATGTAAAAGAAAATTAGCACAAGAAAAGATGAGAATGGAATGGAAGAGAAAGGAGATATTGGAAAATGTAAGATATATCTTACAACAGGTCGTACCCTAGGTATAGATTAATGAGGACACACCTATAATGGACCAAAGTGCTACCCTTGTAGAAGAAATCAATGCCCCGAACATTGAAGCTAAGAAAAGAATTGAAGAGAGGGAAAAATGAAAGATACAATACAAACTTGTAGAGAAAATCAGCCAAGAAGTGGCAATAAACAAGGTGAAATTATCTGAGGTAATAACTGACATACAAGATATTACTTAGTTAATTAGTTAGATATTGATTAAGATTTGCATTGTGGAGACCTTCACTGCTAAGATCAGTGAGAAAATTAAAAAGTTGGACATCAAAATCCAAGCCAGTGCACAAGCAGCCTTAACCAAGCCAGATGCTTTTGCTAATCATATACTGAAGTGTCAAGAACTTAGGTGGTTAAGAGAAGATCCAAGGAAGCAACAAGAAACTATAAGTGACCAGGTCATTGAGCTACAAACCAAGTTGCTTCCTTACCTGAAATTTTTTGAGAAACACATTGTTAAGTTATGGTATTTATGTATATATGGTGAAGTTAGAACAATTTTTGAGACATCAGGTCTATATACATTCAAGGTTTTGATACTAATGCAAAAGGGGGAGATTTTTATCCCTATTTGAGCATTAAGGATTTTCATTAGTATAAAAGATGATCAGTCGGTTACCTATGCTATCTAGTTGATAAAAGGAAGTACTACAAGCTATAAATGCTAATCAGTCAACTACATAAGCCTTCACATAGAGTTATCTCAAGGCAGTAATAAGAACAAAAAGATAATAGTTCTAACAGAGCACCAAAGCATCTTTACCAAGCATAAGTATATACTGATAGCAAGTGTCAGTAAACATCGAGAAGACTAGACACCTTGCACTAGTGTAACTACCGATTAGTATTAATAGTGTTTACCGAGAAATCCAGGAAATGACATAGTAATCAGTTTTGGCACATGTATTTATGCAGATAGTTACAACAGAAGCATAAAAAATTTTACCAAGATTGAGGATCATTTATTGTAGACATAACCATTAATTGTGATGATGATCTTTATGTAATTGCTAGATCTAGGTTATTTGTGTACATTGTAGATCTTAGGGTTTCTCCTAAGATATTGTAACCTAATTTTATTAAGTAGCAATAACAATATGCTATCTAATTATAAATATTGTCATTTTGACATAAGGATGATATTCATCGTATGAACAAGTGAAGGAGATCTTGAAGCAAGAAGCCAACTTCAAGACATCAATTATTAGACAGAGAAGATTAAAATACAGAGACATTTAGATTAGATAGAATTAGACAAGGCTACTAAGCAGTTCAGAGATAAGATTTTGACATATCAAGGTGATATTTATTCAATACTTCATAGATTTGTTTTAGACAAGATTAAATTTTCATTTGCAAATACATCTTGTTATTCTCTAATCATTGTAAGAGAGTTAGCAAAAATCTCTTAATAAAGTAGTCCTAACAGTCTTTTGTAAATTTCTTAACCGAGTACATACTCAAGTAGTGTTGTTAAAATGATTTAACTAGGTAGATCTAGCTGATATAATTGTTACTCCTAATGGGGTAAGATCACCACAACTAATCACAACTTTTAGCCCTAACAAGAAATCTTTATTATCTACATTAGTGAATAATTTGTGGGTGTTATCCCCACCATAGTTTTTACCTTCTAACAAGGGTTTCTGCATAACCAAAATGCTTGTGTTATGTGATTAGTTTATTGTTTGATTTCATGAGATTTACATTTACAAGTTAAATGAATGAATGATGCATACAATATATTCAGTTGATACATGAGTTTACTACTATTTGTTGATTGAGTTTTTGGAGTTAAATATTTTGAGAAAATTGATTCACCCCTCCAATCTTAGAAACCTATCTCTCTATTCCAACACACTACATAATGATGAGGGAATCAAATCCTCAATGGTATTATAAAATTCTTGAAGAGCTCTTGTTTTAAATATTCCTTCCTAAATTTAATATCCATTTTATGTTTTTTTAAAATTCTCATGTACAAAGTTTTAAAACTTATTGGATAAAGATAGGGATTTATGGCCTTCCAAACATACATTTTCCATAAACCTTTTTTCTTTCCTCCTCCCTCAATTTTTGCTTCCATATAATTCTACTTGACCACCAGGCCAACCCAAAAGATGGATTTTATTTCTTACTAGTATTCTCTAATGGTCTTCATGTATCCCTTTCTTACCAATAGATTTCAATCCTTCTTATGGTGATATATCAATTCCTCAACCATGGAGAACATAATTTCATGAAATGTATCTCCTATATCCTTTGTCTTTAATTGACAGTTATCCAAAACCAATGTTGATTGACTACTAAGGGTTTGGTTATATTTCCATCCTTGTCCTCCTCCTCCCTTTTATATTTCATGAAAAAGGCTTCAATATCACTAATATTCACTTTTTTTATGTACACACTTTGACCTTGTAGGAGAAATCGATCTACTATTTCTTCAATGATCATAATTTTTATTTGAGGAAAATATTTTGAATAAAATCTTCCATTTCCTTAATTAGAAAATGATACCTTGGTACTATTAGCATTATCTACTCTTCTCCCTTTATTCTTGAGTACCTTCCATTATCAAAATCCAATAGAACCTTTCCTACTCCAGAGTTCATTTCTTTAAATTCTTTCCAAGCCTAAATTCCTATTAGAGGGGGAATTAATACCTACATCTTTTTAATCCCCTTTCTATACCAAGTAAATAGTTTCTTCTTCTAAAATTCTAGATATCTCAATTCTTATAATGGAACCCTAAATTCTACAAAATTTGGATTTCCAAATTCTAGGCTAAGAGGCAAATTTCACTCTACAAATATGTGCTATGCCTATGTTCAAGAATTCTCTTACAGTTTCAACTCCCAAAAAATTATTCTGATGTGTGTGTCCAATGGTCAATTTCCATACATGTGTGGTCAGCATAGAATATATCAATGGAGAGATAGGGAACTAAGGAAAGGAACATATCAAAAATAACTAGGCCAATGGTATCAAGAAAGAAAAAGGAAGAATAACTGATCAACATAATAAATATCAATTAGTTCCATCAACAAGACATACACTAGAAACTGCAAAGATAAAATATTGTCTTGTCGATAGCTGATGAGGTTATCGATAAGAGTTACTCTGATGGAAACTAGATAAGAAGGTGAACTAGTGGTAGAGGCTCTAAAAATGAAAATCATTAGCATGATTTAAATGATCAGGATGAGTACTTTTGAATTTCTTTTATACTCGATGAGTACATTGGCAAAACTTATGGGGATATGAGAGAATGAAAGACCATTGCAAAAGGAAACAAAGGGAGGTGTTATATCGATGGAATTATCGGTATAGTTGTACATACCTGCAAAGAAGATTCTGAGCTACATTGATGTCTGATATGATTATCAAGATGACCTATACCGATAAACAGAAGATATAATTGTTAGATAAGAAATGAAGTTGTCACGCTGATACAACATAATAAAGATAAACTATAAGAAGTCATCATATAAGCACATGTCAATGTAGCCAATGCCATTTTGGATGGAGTTACCCTGATAAATTATCATCGGTATAACTATCATCATTGATATTTTATTTCAATAGGTTGGTCGATCATCGATGAAATTATCAGTATTATGTATGCTAATTGGAAAGTAACAAGACACTTCATAGAAGGAAGAAGATAGTTATGTTAATGGTGCTAGGACAATTCATTTTTGGTTAGAACATACCTTGATGAAGGATCATTGTCACATTACTTCAAATTTTAGGATGTTATTAATGCTCAAATCGGATTAATAAATCTATTGCAAGAGGAAAATTTATCAGAAATATCATTAAAGATTGTAAAAATTTAATACATTCCATATGTTTTATAAGAGACTTGATATTTTGTGGTTTTACAAGAAGTCCTAAATAGATTAATAGTGTCTCCTACTTTCTAAAATGGAACTTTTGATAATTATTGGAATTGGGAATGAAGAACTGAGACCTGTCCAACAACCTAGTCTAAATAGGGTAGGAGAATATCAATTAGATATTTTTACTAGCTTCCTCAATACCACCTAGGATTGTAAGATAAGTTATGATGCATATCAAAGTGATGTTCTAGAATTAGAAGGAAAGAAGGACAAATTTGAGTTCCATGAATTTTTCTGAGAAGTCCAAGAAAATGATGGAGGGTGGGTCCTAGTCAACTTCCAAGATGGTCTGTTGGAACTAATTGGCCTTCTTCCAATTAATGGTGTCCCTTTCTTCCTATGAGGCCATTTTAATTTATTGTTTAGCTTGTAATTAGGTTTTTAGGATTACCATTTTGAAAAACCATTTTTTTAATGGTATGAAGATAATGTTCCATCCTTTCCTTGTTTATAAGAAGGGATACCAAGATTGGGAAGAGGGGAAATCCATCATATATTCTTTTACAATGCATAGTTGATGTTTTCATTAAATCACATGCCCAATTGTATGCAATCATTTTTGGAAAGTTGACTATAATAGTGTATATGACTAAGTTTAGTGTTGTCATTATGGAAAAAAAATTATATGAAGTTTTTGTGTCAGTGCAATAACTTAGAAGATCAGAATTTGGTGAAGTATGGAAGATAGAGTAGATAGTGAAGTACCTGATGAACAAAGCATGAAAGCACATGTGTATGATTGAGTTTTGGTATATGCCCTTGAAGATAGTATTTTGAGTATGCTAGTAAGATATGTCTAAGAACACATGGTCAAATGTGATAGCGTGAAGAAGTTACAATGAGTTGAAGTGACATAGATAGTGAGTACTAGAATAGAATAGAGCATGCAACTGACATGAAAGATTTTCATTAGCGAGTATTATTTTGTTTTGTTAAGGCTATGCACCTATTTTATTTATGTTATAGACATGTTAATATCAATGTATGTAAACACACTTGATCCAATTCATTTAGAAGCATTGTATGTAATAGGTTATATGCCGACTTAGTAAATAGTTTTGGTTGTGCCTATATATAAGACATGGGTATGTGCAGGATCATGGTATACCAAACTAGGCCCTTAAGTGGCAATGAAAATTTAGAGAATTTGGTTTAGGCAAGTTGACATAAATATTTTTACAAGTTATAAATATTATATGATGAAGGGTACTCCCCTTAATACCACAAACACATAACAAAAACAGAGAAACAACAACAATTTGCAAGAATAGAAAATGGGCTTCTTATTATCTCCACAAATGTGGAATTAAAATTTTTTAGAAGTACAATATGCAAAGACACATGGGCATTTCCCTTACAATATTCTATAGGAAAAAGCCTCAAATCATTACCCAGATCTACCCAGAACTGCCCTAGACAACACTACGGGCATTCCTTATATAGGCAATTTCCACCACCTGAGAAGGTTCTAGAAATTTATCCCTAAGGCCAACCAAACATAAAAATATTTTATTTTTCCATTTATTACATCAAAGTCGACTCAAAATAACTTTTGTAATCCGAATAGAAATTTTGAAGAAAAATTATTTTTTTCCATTTCACGTGGCCCGACTTTCAGAGACCATAACTCATCACCTGATTGACTATTATGACCCCAATTTAGAAAGGGCACAAGGAGCTCTACAGTGCCTGACTCATGAAAGCTCTAGTTAGCCAAAGTTTTAGCCTCATTTGGGGCCTCTAAAGCCTACAAAACTGAGTTCAAAGTTTCTGTACCCTGCTGCCAATACCAAAAATCTTCAATATCTTCAAGACTAGACCTGATCTAGCCATGAAACTTTATTGGCAGGCTGATATGACTAAGATGAACCTCCACATGTGAAATCAGAACATTCTAAGATCGTATGACCAACTTACTAAAAATAGAAAGTTTCCATAAATAGTAGCTCTCCACAAGATAGCCCTTATTGAAAAAGAAACTAGAAATATTTTTGGGTGATGCAAGATTGCCCTTACACCTAGGATGCTCCTGCATCAGATACTGAGGGTAATTTGAGAAGTGACCCTATCACAACTTAGGTGTGAAGAGGAAAAAAAAGATGGTTAACCTCCTCTTTTGTCAGCCATGATGAATCTTCAACAGGTCATCCTTTCAACTTGACCAGATATTCTTCATATGTCCTGTTCCTTGTGCTTTTGCCAACACGACTATCTAGTATATCTTCAATCTCTTTGGTATTTGAACTAGTTGCTGGAATACTCCACTATGCTACTGGGATCTCATCTTCAACACCTCCTTCATGATACTTTGTCAGATCTGAAATGTTAAACACTGGTGAAATATTCAGCTCAGTAGGCAATTCTACCTCATATGCATTTCCTAAATCATGCTTCTTTAGTATCTTACATGGCCCAAACTTCTTCATTTTCAACTTGTTGTATGTACCAACTAGAAATTGCTCCTTCTACAAATGAACCATGACTTCATCCCCCAACCTGAAATTCCTTATGTCTTTTTTTCTCATCTACCTTAGCCTTATACTGTGCATTCATTTTGGTAATGTGGTTCCTTAACTCCTCATGGATGCTCTTCAAGTGTTCTACAAAATCCTCAGCTTTACTACTACTTATTTCTCCTTTATCTATCTTTCTTAACACAGATGGGACTACTACCATATACAATCTGGAATGGTGATTTACCAGTGCTCCTATTCACAAAATTATTGTATGCAAATTCTACCTATGGTAAAATCAAATCCCATCATGTTGGCTTATCTCCAACTAAACATCTCAGCAAATTCCCCAAACTCCTATTCACCACCTCTGTCTGTCCATCAGTCTGTGGATGATGTGATGAACTAAACTTTAAATCTATCTTCAACTTCTTCCACAATGTGCGCTAGAAATATCCAATGAACTTAGTGTATCGATCTGAAACTATGGTCTTTGGAAAACCATGTAGTCTCACTACTTCTCTAAAAAATAATTCTAATACATGAATAGTATCATTAGTCTTCTTGCAGGGAATGAAATGTGCCATCTTTGAAAATCTATCAACTACCACAAAAATTGAATCATGTCCCCGTTGAGTTCTTGGTAAACCAACAACAAAGTCCATACTGATATCCTCCCAAGGCTTCTCTGGTACAGGTAATGGCTGATACAACCCTGTATTCTACTTCACTCCTTTCACCATCTAACATACTCTTCAACTCTGTAAAAACTTCTTGACATCTTGCTACAACTGTGGCCAATAGTAATTCTCACTAACTAAAGCAAGGGTTTTATCATGACCAAAATGTCTAACCAATCCTCTGCTATGCTTCTCCTTGATGAGATTCTCCCTCATAGAACTTCATGGAATGGACAACTGGCTCCCTCTGAATAGCATATCATCCTAAATGATGAAATCCAACCGCTTCATTTTATCTAGAGTAACAGGCTCTTTACAAGCTTTCCAAGCTTCATTAAAATTAGGATCCTCTGGATACAAATTCTTGAGTTCCTTGAACCCAACCACCTCAATCTGCATCTTTTTCAATAATAGTTGCCTTCTGCTAAGTGCATCTGCAACCCTAGTAGACTTTCCACTCCTGTGTTTCAAAACAAATGTATAACTCTACAAAAACTCAACCCATTTCAAATGCCTTTGATTCAACTTTCCTTGACTATTCAAATATTACAAAGTTTGATGATCAGTATACAAAATAAAATCCTTAGGAAGTAGATAGTGTCTCCACTTCTTCAATTCTTGAACTATAGCATAAAATTTGTGATCATAAATAGAATATTTCCTCTTGGCATCATTTAACTTTTCACTGAAATAAGCAACATGTTTACCTTCTTGGCTCATAACAGCTCCTATTGTAGTACCACTAGCATCACAGTCTACTTGAAACACCTTATTGAAATATGGAAGTGCTAAAACAGGTTGTTCTGTAACTTTTTGTTTCAATAGTTTAAAACTCTTATTTGCCCCATTAGTCCACTTAAACTCTTTTCTATCCCCTCTCATTGTTTCAGTCAAGGGTCCACAAATACTACTAAAATTTCTGATAAACTTTTTGTAAAAGCTAGCCAAAACATGAAAATATCTTACCTCATTAGCACTCCTTAGAGTAGGCCATTCAAGGATAGCCTGCACTTTCTCTGGGTCCATTTTTAGACTTTCTATTGAAACTAAAAATCCCAAATACACTAACTCCTTCTTCAAAAAACCACACTTATTCAAATTAATCAATAATTTCTCTTCTCTCAACTTCTCAAACACCCTATGAATTGTATCATATGCTCCTCTAATGTCTTACTAAAGATCAAAATACCATCTAGGTAAACAATGAAAAAGTTACCCAGAAATTCTTTTAGAACCTCATTCATGAGCCGCATGAAAGTGATGGGTGCATCAGTTAGCCAAAAAGGCATGACTAACCACTTATATAGTCCTTCCTTTGTCTTTAAGGTAGTCTTCCATTCATCTCCTTCTTTGATCTAAATCTGATGATATCCACTCTTCAGATCTATCTTTGAGAAATACACGGCTCTACTCAAACAATCCATAATATCATCCATCCTTGGCAATGGAAACCTATACTTGATTGTGATCTTATTTATAGCCCTGGAATCTGCACACATCCTCCATTCTCCATTATTCTTTGGTACTAATACTTTTGGTACAACACATGGACTTAGGCTCTCTCGAATCAACCCCTTTTGTAACAACTTGTGTACTTGTCTGTTCAACTCTTCACTTTCTGCTAGTGTCATTATGTGTGCTACCTTGTTTGGAAAATTGGCTCTTAGAATTAGGTCCATCTGATGAATGATCTTCCTTACTGGTGGTAATCCATTAGGTACATTATCAAATACAATATCTTGAAACTCATTCAACAAATCTGCAACTTCTACAGGTACATTTTCTAGTTCCTTTTTACCAGCTTTTGGAATCAAAGAAAAACACACATGCTCATGCCTCATACCATCTAGGAATTTTCTTCCATCAATAAAAGTTATTCTTGCACTACCACATACCTTTTCTTCTGTGTTATTCAATGGCTTTAGCTTATGTCACACTCCATCCTTCATCAAGAAATAGGTATTCACATGACCATCATGTACAACACACATGTCAAACTACCATGGTCTACTCAAGAACATATGACATGCATCCATAGATATAATATCACATAGTACCTCATCATGGTATCTACCAATCTTGAACTTCACTAGGCATTATTCATTGACCATGATCTTGTGGTCATCCTACACCCAGACAATCTGATATGGATGTGGGTGTTTCTATCTCTTGATCTTTAACTTTGTCACCCTCTCTTTCAACACCAAATTTTTAGTGCTTCCACTATCAATAATCACATCACAACATTTACCCTCACACTTGCATCTAGTGTGAAAGAAACTCCTCCTTTGCTCAGGTTCATTCTCACCACTCAGTAGGACTCTTCTGTTAATCAATGTTTCTTCTCTTCCAGCATCTTTAGAATGTGATGATCTAGCATCTTCATCTACATGTGTAGCTCTAGACTAGCCTTCATTCCTCCTATCTATCCTTCCTTGGCACTGAGGACTTTCAAATTCCCTATGACCTTCTTCTCCACAGTGAAAACATGTTCCACGAAAGCCTCCTCTTCTAGATCATTGTCCTCTTCCTCTTCCTCTCTGATCTCTATTATTTAGATCATGAAAATGATTGGAATTGTTTCCTCTCTGATTCTAACTACTATTGGCCTCATCCTCCTTTTATGGATCTTCATTTTGGCCTCCATATGACCGTCCACCAGATCATCCACCATGACCTCTTCCATTTTGTCTTCTCTCAAACTTCTTGTTCATCTTTTCCTCTACTTTTAGGGAAAATTGGTATGACTTCAATATTGTTCATTCAAACTAGATTTAGCTCCTCCTGAATGATCGACCTCAACCCATTAAGGTAATGGGCAACTTTCTCCTTATCATCTTATGCATGGCCTATTTTGGTGAGGAGTCGATAGAACTCCTCTGTATACTCCTGAATAGATCTTCCTTCTTGCTTCAAACTTTGCATCTTCTTCAGTAGGTCAAGCTCATAATGAACAGGGATGAACTGTCGCTTCAATTTATCCACCACCTGATCCCATCTTGTGATTTTATCCTTTCCTCTTCTATTTCACTCTAATTGAATCTCCTACCACCAGATCTTCACATGACCTTTTAGTCTGGCCTTCACAAATTTGACCCTATCAGGATCCTCAATATCTTCATACTCAAAATATTCTTCACATTCATTGATCCAGTTGATTAATTCTTCCTAGTTAAGATTTCTATAAAATGTTAGAACCTCAATCTTAGGTCTCTTTCCAATCTTTGAAATGGCTCAGAAAAGTCTTTCTTCCTCCTAGTTCAAAATTTTGCCTTCTTCTTGATCAAAATTTCCTTCTCCCTCGGCTTCATCCTTGCTTTCATCTTTGACATTAAGATTCATTCCTTTGTTAATCTCCTCTTGCAATTCTCACACTTGTCTCTGTAGTACCCTAACCTTAGGTGTTACAACACTAGCTCTTCTGCCACATTCCCTTCGTGGAGGCATTTTTGCAATACGTGCTGAAACCCTAACCACGCTCCTAGTGCAAACTGCCTCACAGTCAATGATATATTTACACACTCAGGAACTCCTACTCTGATACCACTTAATGAAGTGTAGTCCCCTTAATATGACAAACACATAACAAAAATAAAGGAACAACAATAATTTGCAAGAACAAAAAATGAGCTTCTTATTATCTCCACAAATGTGGAATTACAAATTTTTAGAAGTACAATATGCAAAGCCACATGGACATTTCCCCTACAATATTCTATAAGGAAAAAGCCTCAAATCATTACCCAGATCTACCCAGAACTACCCTAGACAACACTACGAGCCTTCCTTATATAGGCAATTTCTACCGTCCGAGAAGGTTCTAGAAATTTAGCCCTAAGGCTGACTAAACTTAGAATTATTTTATTTTCGAACTTATTACATCAAAGTCAGCTCAAAATAACTTTTGTAACTGGAACAGGATTCAACCTTTGACCAGGTCATTGTACTAAGCATTATAAAGACTACTCCTAACAGGGAAAAGGAACATAAACATGTTCATAATATAAAGTACAATTATTAGTGGGTATTAATTCCCACTAGGGTTTTTCCTTTGGCCAAGGTTTCCACATAATCATATCTAGTGTTATGTGTTATGGTTGTTTACTTTTTTTTTTGATCGGTAAAGGCTGAAGCCAAAGGGATTCTATTGATATAATTAAAATTAAAACATAGCATGAGTTTTGAGTTTAAAGCTGAAACTAGCTAAGTCCATAACAAATATGAGGTACTTTAAAAGAAGAGAAACAAAGCTCAGTACCTCCTAAAACTATTCCAAAAATATATTGATATACCAATTTTTCTTAACTTAAAACTAAAAGAAGCAAGTATGAAAACTATGATGTCTTTAAAAATGAACCAGTGGCTACAATGTTAGCTAATTCGTCGGCCTTGGCCTCACGAAAGATGTGATTAACCATCATAGATTCAAATTTTTTAGTCATCTTAAGGATGAATTCTAAGGAGGCTAGCAATCACCAATTAGATGTTCCCCTGATCTAACTGCATTAATAGTTATCATGGAATCACCTTCGATTTCTAATTTTCTCAATCTTAATTCAAAAGAAAGAGATAGACCATGTAGTAAAGCTTTCAATTCCTCCATGTAATTAGCATCATATTCCAATGGTTTGACCAATTTTTCTATGATTCTACCTTCTGAGTCATGGATAATACAACCCACCCTTGATGGGCCTAGATTCCTTTTTGATGCTCCATCAAAATTAAGCTTAAACCACCCTAGTGAAGGAGTCTTCAATACACAAGTAGCCCTTTGAAGATAATTAGCCTTGCATCCTCTTCCTATGGTGGTTGGGTTTTTAAGGAAAACCATCATTTGATCATTCTAGCTGGTGTAAAACTTATGTTTGGCCGATTGAGCTAGAATGCGAGAATTCATAACCTCTACTATTGTTGCTTCTATTTTATTAAGGATGGACTCCATTTCCATTGATTTATCTTGAAATAGTCTCTTTTTGCACTCTTTCCATATCTCCCATAATAATATGGATGGTTATATAATTTTTAAGTTTCCACATAAGCTTTCTTCAAAGAGCTTAGGCCAAGATAGAAGATGAGAAAGGTTATCAAGAGGGAAGGTGGAAAACCAATCTAATTTGGAGCACAACCAGTTCCAAAATTTATAGGTGAAGGGGCATGATAACAATAGATGATTATTATCCTCTTTCCATTTGTAACATAGAGAGCATCTAGAAGGGCCAAAGTACCCCATTTTAAAAAACCTATCTGCAATTAATATTTTTCCTTGAGAAGCTGCCCATGTGAATACTCCTGCCTTAGGAAGACATACCTTGTTCCAACATAATTGGATTGGGATTGACTCTAATTTTGTTTGAGGAGGCCCAGACAGCATTTTGTAACCATCCTTAGCATTGTGAATACCCAATTTAGCTCCATTCCAAATAATTTCATCACTCCCCTTCTTGAGAAAGAAGGATCTGTCCTTTAAGTGCCTTTGTAAACTGCATAATTCCTATGGATCTAAAATGAGGACTGAAAAGTCTTTCCATTTCCAAGAACCATCCATTAAGGAGGATGAATAAGGAGAGATGTAATCATTTAGCAGGGGACCCCAAACTACCAAGAAAATATGATTGATTTGGTTCTGACCTAAAGCCACATTGATACTTGTAAATCCTCCCCAAGAATCCTCCCAAAATCTAGCTTGGTTATCTTCACTGATATTCCATGAAATGTTATTGTCTATGATATGTCTTGACTTCGAAATAAAATTCCAAATTCTAGAACCACTCGGGAAGTCCCTTATTCTAAAGACCTCTTCTACTGAACCATTTTCGAGGTATTTTCCCCTAAGAATTCTAACCCATTTGAAATTTTGGTTTTTCATGATTTTCCAGTATAGTTTAGCTCCTAGAGTAAGATTCTGCCACAAATGATTTTAATGCTTGTGCCCCCTAAATTTATAGGTTCAAAAATCTTATCCCTGATATAAGTTTGAATTTCCTATTAGATTATGATCCCCACCATAAGAAGTTCCTCAACTTCTTTACAATATCCATATAGCCACATGTTGATAAGGAGATGCAAGACATTAGGTAGAAGGGGTTTTCAACCAGAGTAGCTTTAATCATTATAATTCTACCTACCTAGGAGAGCCATTCTTTTTTTCCAATTATCCATATTTTGATCCATTCTTTCTTTGGGTATGTGAAGGATCATGGTATGCCAAACTAGGCCCAAAAGTGGCAATGAAAATTCAGAAAATCAAGTTTCTGCAGGTTGACATAAAAACTTGAACAAGTTATAACTATTATATCAAAAATATGTAGGAAGATAATCTATAGAAAATTTAATTTAGTTTCTAAGATACTAGGCCATTTTTGAAAAACAATTATTCTATATGTTGAAAATTTCAAATTTTAATGTAGTGGTACAAAAATTTTAGGAAAAAAATATGAAGTGGGTCTATGTCTGACCACCTTAAACATGATTAAATAATTTTTTTTTTACAAGATTCTAGATATAAGCACTAGACTCATATTTGGATGTGACATTTCTAGAATAATTTGAAATTTCTAGAAAATTTAAAATTAATTATGATTTTTCCTCTACAACTTTTCTAGAATACAAAAATCTCGTGTCTGACCATGTTAACTTAGTCTAAACTTTATCAAATTGAATTATTATTTTATTTTTCTTGTAGTAGGAAAATCACAAAATGTGACAGATGTTTTGGAGTTCAAAAATTTTATACAATTTAAAAGTTATAGCTATTTTTCAATAAGTCTATCAATTAGGACTAGAAAGATAACAAGTAGGTGTATGTCTAACCACATTAAACAAAATCAAATGATAATTTTTTTTATAAGATTATAGATAAAAGTAGTAGACTCGTGTCTAGATGTGATGCAAATTTTTTTGTATTTTATTTCCAAGTATATAATTAATTATGATTTTTCTGCTACAATTTTTCTAGAATATAAAAACTCTTTTGTTTGACCACATTAACTAAGTCTAAATGTCATCAAAATGAAATAATTGTTTATTATTATTGTATAAGATGAAGCATAGAATGTAATGTATATTTCAAAATTCAAAAATTTTATATTATTTGAAATTTAAGGTTTTTTTCAAAGAGTCTTTCAATCAGGACTTCTTTTTCACTTATCCACTTTTTGGCATACCATGATCCTACACATACCCCATTAATAGTTTTCCAAACCCCTATTGTTCTTAGATATTTTTCAATGGGGATTCCCAAATAGGAGCATGGAAGGGAATTTTATTTCAAGTCCAAGACTGATTGAATTTTATGTTGGATTTTATTTCTTGTATGAAAGAAAAATATCACTGATTTTTCCTTATTCACTACTTGTCCTAAGACCTTAGCATACTTATCAAGGATTGTTCTAACCTTGAGAGATTCCATGTCAGAGCCTCTACCAAAGAGAAGAATATCATTTCCAAATTGATGATGAGTGACTGCCCTTATTGAGGAGGTAATTTCAATGCCTTTGATACTGCCCTGATCTTGAAGACTGATAAAACTGTGACCCAATGCTTCTGCCATAATGATGAATAGAAAGGGAGATAAGGGATCTCTTTTCCTAATTCCATTTGAGCCTTCAAAAAAAACTTGAGGAGATCTGTTTACAAGAATGGAGAATTTTGGGGAAGATATGAAATCAAAAATCAAATTTATCCATGCCTTGGAGAATCCAAAACTTTCCATACATTTAGCTAAGAATCTCTTCTTAACTTTATCATAGGCTTTTTTAATGTCTAGTTTGATGATCATGTTGGGTTGTTTCTTACATTGAATGGAATGAATGACTTCTTGAGCTATGATAATACCATCGAGGATTGATCTCCAAGGAACAAAGCCAATCTGTTCTTCCCCAATAATCTTGCCCAAAACAAATTTTAATCTATTTGCTAAAGACTTTGAAAAAAACTTGTAAATAGTGTGGTATAAAGCAATGGGCCTGAATTCATCCATACAAGTGGCCTTTTCTTTTTTAGGAATAAGAGAAATGAAAGTATTGTTGATTTTAGTTAATAATCAACCTGATGATCTGGCTGATTCCAGTGCTACCGTGAGGTCTTTCCCGAGCACACTCCAACAATGGAAGAACAAGCTAGGAGGGAATCCATCTAGACTAGGAGCTTTGTCTAGGGCCATTTGAGAAAGTGTTTGCAAAATTTCCTCTTTAGAGAACTCCCTAGTCAACATTTGATTGTCAACCTCAATTATGATTTTAGGGATATTAATCAATAAATCTTGCTAAATCTTAAGAGGAGAGTGGTATGAATGATTCGATAAATTTGAGTAAAAACTGACTATTTCCTTCTGAATTTATTTTTGATCTTGCAAGAGTATCCCCTCTGAATTAACAATTTGTAGGATCCTATTGACATTCCTACAGTTTTTGGTTCTCGAGTGGAAAAATTTAGTATTTTTATCTCCTGCATCCAACCAATTTTCTCTTGATTTTTGTTTCCAAATTATTTCCTCTTTACTAAGAATATCTTCTAGGTCCTTAAGTAAGTCCTTTTCAAAAGCAACAAGGTTCTGATCCATCCCATTTTTCATAATGTTTTCATTCAGTGACTCAAGATTTTGTTCTAATTCTTCTTTTGCAGAAAATATATTCTTAAAATGTGTTTTATTCTAGGTAAGTAAATTTTGTTTAATGTATTTTAATCTAGCCACAAAGAAGAAAAGATTGGAACCCTTAACTTTTACTTCTGACTACCAATCTACTATTATATCAGTGAAATTCTCCTCTTTGAGCCACATATTTTCAAATTTAAATGGGCAACAGTGGGGTTTGTCTTCAACTATAGTGTTTAATTGAATGGGAAAGTGATCAAAGCTTGAAGAGGGAGAAATGGAAGCTTTTAAATCAAAAGGAAATTTTTTAAGGTCTCCCCTAAAGAGGAATCTATCTAGTTTTTCTGATATGTTATTGTACCCCAACATTCTATTGGTCCATGTAAAGGGTCTGTTGTCAACCTCAATTTATATTAAATTTTCTCTTTGAAGCCATTCTGAGAACTTTGTTTGGCTTTGTGAGACTTTGAGAGAACCACCCCTTTTTTTCAAAGTGTGAATGATAGAATTAAAGTCACCTTGAAGTATGAAATTGTCTTTCAGCCAGGAAGTAAAGTATCTACTGATATCCTCCCAAAGCTCCACTTTTCTCCTTCTCAAAATAGGACCATAAACATTCACTGTGTATATCTTCAGATTAGATTGAGTACATGAAATCTTTTAACCTATCAAATTTGAACTACTATCTAACTGAGAGAAAGAAGAAAATTTGGTATTCCATAAAATGGCCAAAACCCCAGAAGATCATGTTGCCTCAACTCCTATAGCTTTCCAAACCCCAAGTGACAAAAGGAATTTTTTAACTGATCTTTGGTCATTTTAGTTTTTTGAAGCAGGATCACCTCTTCTTTGGATGTTATAATACAATGTTTCACCATCTACTGCTTGTTAGGGGCATTGAGTCCCTTAATATTTCATGATAGAATCTTCATTGGACCTCGGGAAGGAACTTCCCCTTCCCTACATTTAGGTAAGCTGCAATTTTGGTTTGATCATGTTCTTCCCCATCTTCCTCTCTAAGATTAGCTAAATAATTTCTACCCCTTCCTTTTTTCTTAACCAAACCACAATCTAATGCACTTTTATGAGCTGATTTTTGAAAGCCTAGATTGTTAATATTTTGATTTAGTGTTTTACTTAAATAATCTTCATATTTATTTTCAAGGACAGGAACAATAGACTTGTGCCCTCTACTTTCCAAAATTTCTTAAGGATCTATTATGTCAAACAATCGCTCTCCTTCCTCCACATAGTCTTCTTCTATCAGTCTTTCAATAAAGGAAGACAAAAAATAATTCTCTGAAGGAAGATCATTTTCTGAATAATTGAAAAGATCATAGGCTTCCTATAATCTTGGGGAGATGGGAAAGTATGGAACTACTTGTGAAGGTTTTGGAATTTCTTTTTGAGAACTATCCAAATTCCCCTCTTGAGCTTTGTGTTCTAATGGTTTAAGCAGGATTATGCCCCCTTTCATTTTATTTCTATTTATATAATGCCCTTGATCCAGAGGAGAAGACTTGAGGATATCTTTTTTTCCTTATTTCTTATCCTAGAGGATTTCCTACAATTGGAGCTCAGTTGAGACGGATGAGACTCTGGCATTTTATAATTTAGAGAGGAATGTAGTGGATAAAGAGAAATTTTACTTTAATCACTTTAATATTTAGTTTAATAATTCATTAATTGGTCTAAGTTTCAGGAAGGAGAAAAACATTAATAATATAGAACATGCATTCACCCCCCCACCCCCCCCCCCTTGTTAGTTTTCCCATTCCTAAATATTGGTATCAAAGATTTGGTCCTCTAGAGATAAGTTTAACCACTTGAGGAGATCATGGTTTCGAAAGAAGTGAAACATCTAAAGAAGAATCTTGAAGCAGCTCTTAAAGACCTTGACAGATTTGAAAAGGAAATTGGAGAAGTGAAATTGAAGGTCAGTGGTGCACAAGTATTCATCAAGAAATTGAAAAAAGATTTGAAAGATTGTTCAAACAATGATTTGGGAAAAATGGTCAAAAAGATAAATGAAGAAAAGACATATTTGAAAGATCAAATTGAAGAGTTAGAGGAAAAGCTAACTTATAATCAAGAAGCCTATGAAGAAGAGATAAAAGAAAACAAACGGTTGGATGAAGAACTAAGGAAAGAAAACATGAAAATCTTGGAGTTAGAAAACATCAAGAAAAAGATGGAATCTGAATTGACTATTCAACAAAGAATTATATTGAAAAATTACATAAAAGTAAGGATCTAATAGAGTCATAGTTGTATGGATAAAATATTAAAGGAGATACCAATGGTATTGGATTCAATGAAGCACAAAATCAAATCAATGATATGTGAGAAAGAATGAAAGAAGTAAAAGAATCTATAGAAGCTAAGAAGACTGAAAATCATACTGAAGCTAAAGCTTAACCATCTAAAGATGAACACGAGCTAGTAAACTAAACTTGTTATGCCTGTAACAAGAATGGAGATATAGCAAGAGATTGTAAAGAGGTAAGACCTTTCAATGGTTATTGTTATTCATGCAATAAGTTTGGTCATAGAGCTATGAATTGTGGATCAAATCAAAGAAGTTAGACTCAACAAAATTAAAGAAATCAACCACAACAAAATGTTAGAAATCCTCATAACATTACATGTTAGATATGCAATTATAATGGTCATGACACAACTAGACAATGCAGTATGGTAACTCACATCAATGCGCTGAGGAATATAAGGCCTCTAGTCATTTTTCACTCTTGTAACAAGGTTGGACACATCTCAAATTTTTTTCGATCATAAGTGCAAAGACAAGAAAGACCTGATAAGTCTCAAGGATCAATTTTGGATGAATATGTAGAAGTCAAGTTTTTGAAAGCTACAGAAGATGTGAGAAAGATTTGGATTGAAGTAAAGCAAGATAATGTCAGTGGCATAGTAGTAGATGCATCCTAAGTGGATGTACCTTCTACTTCTAGATGCATGACCCTCATGATCATAGGGGAAGCTAGATTAGCTCTAGACCCATGTACGGCTGGTATACTCACCCTCAAAGTATGCGCCTTTGGTTATATTTGTTTGGATACTAGTTGAAGGATTATGCAAGATCATATAGCTTGATCATCAGCAGAAACAAAGATTGGAATTCATTGTTTCAATCCATATTATGGTGACAAGCATTAATTACAGAAAGTTGTTTTAATAGCCACCAAAGATCTATTATCCTCACATTTTCATTCAAGATCAAGTATTTGGAGAGCATAGGAGATCATAGCAGTGAGTTTTGAAAGATTGAAGTTGGTTTATCAACAAAGAAGTGTGAAAATTATTATGGAACCCTAGTTAGGTCACAATGGTTTAGAAACCCTTAGAACCCTTCTTAAGCATAGAAACATGTAAGTAATGGCCACTCTAGTTGTATTTGATGTTACATAAAGGAAGAGATACATATTAAAGAAACATACTTTTAAGTCAGTCCTAGATGACCTAGAAGGAGCATTTTCTAGAACTCAGATTGGAGTTATGCACATTGAAGATATGAGTTCTATGAATCTAAATGGATTAAGATATTGCTTATAAAAATACATGATGACTTGTTTTGGATTGGAGAAATCCCTGTTTGGATAACTATTGATCTCACTCATGAGATGACTGGACTTTCCAAGACTGGTGCCATTCTTCCTACTGGTAAGGATGTCATAAAATAAGTAGAGTAAGCTTTTAAGTCCTGGAGTGATAAGTGTGGGATGGAAATTGAGCCTATTGAGGAGAAGGACATAAAAATTATGGTGTTGATACTTGGATACAAGTTTCAACATGCTAACAGAGTGAATAGTGTGTCAGCATCAACTATTCTAGCAGCCATAAGAATAGTGAAGTAAAATGGAGAGTTCAACCTCTTTGAAATCTTGCATGCATAGTTGTTAGATAATATAAGGGCTATCAAGCATGATAAGAGAAAAAAATTCAAGTTTGGGACATTGATCATCTATATGTAGCTTCATATAGTTGGTAAAGTCTTTGATTTATACCTTGATTATTGTTTACCTACATTGCCACAAATTTCATTTAAGGAAACATCAAAGAGTACCTTGAATGATTTCATGGATCTTAAAATCAAAACATTCAGAATTAGAATGCAGAGAAGGTACAGGATACATGAGAGTATAGTGGAGAAGTATAAGGATAGTATATGTTTCATGGTGGAAACTGATATCACATGCATGGAAGCAGTGGAGCATAGGACTAAGTGGGTTCGTCTGCTTGGTTATGAAGTGGAGGAGCACATTTTAGAAGCTTATGCACAAGTCCTCTTATCAGTGCCTAAGGATCCAAATGAACCAAGATGGGGTACTTATGAAGACAAGACAAGACAAGTAACCTCTATCTTATACAATGCAGCAACAAAGAGAAAAGCATCTAGGATAACTTTAGACAAAACTATTCACTAAGTCGGCCTATAACTAATTACATACAATGCTTCAAATTGAATTGGATCAAGCATGTTTGCATACAATTATATTTACATGTTTTAAACAAAAATACAATAGATTCATAGCTTTTACAAAACAATATTACAATCACTAATCAAAATACTTCCCGTCGGCTGCATACATAGTTTCTGCTCTACCACTCACTAAATGTGTCACTTCTACTCATTGTAACTTGTTCATACTAGCTCATCCAATCATGGACTCTTAACCATAGCTTAATAACATAATGAAAATCTTATCTTCTAGAGAACATACCAAAATTCATTCATACGCACATGCACTGATGCTCTATTCATCTGGTGTTTCACTGACTGTCCAGTCTTCCATACTTAGCCATTTTATGATCTTATGAGTAAGTGCGCTGACTCAAAATATCCATATGAATTTTTTGCCATAATGAAACACTAAATCATAGTTATATACATCATTATAGTCAACTTTGAAACAATCTCCCCCTTTTTCATTAATGGCAACAAAGGAATATGGTGAAGTTACTAAACTGTATTTTACACAAAAAATGTCTAACATATACTCTATCCTATATCTCCCTTCTACTGTATACTGTACTCCCCTTTACATCACATATAATGCTCCATATTCTCCCTTCTAATATATACTCTACTCCCCCTTTGACATTAATGACAAAGGTACTCAAAAAAATACAACTTCAAGTACTTACACTAAGAGTAAATTCGGGTATACAATCTGAATGTTTGCAATTTCTTGCTGCTAAAATGCCTTTAGTGCATCTACTATTTGGAGATGGGTGCATAGTGCATAAGTTAACTTATCCATCTTCTCTAAATCTGAACTTAGACCTTGATCATATGTCACCATCATGGCATCAATCTCCTTGATATTCTGATTTAGCACATCTAAAGAAGACGCAAGTGAATTCCTTAACTGAGTTTGCCTAGCCCTTATTTTGGCCATTTATTTTTCTTATTTCTCAATTTTGTCTAACTAATCTTGATATACATTATTGCACATCTTTACATTTGAGGAGGGATCTTCCACTGATTGCCTAACTTCTTCCATCATTGATTCATCTTCCTGAATCTTCTTTGAGAGATCTATAGTTAGTTTGTCCTTATCCATACAATCATCTATTATCTTTCTTAATTTAGCTACTAAGTCTTTCCAAAAAGAATGACCAACCTTTAGGGAACTAAGGTCAAGTGTAAAATTAATGATCAATTCACTTAGCCTCTTCTTAAGATATTTTTCTTCTACAATCTTGGATACTGATTCTTCTAGGCTTGAGAAGTTTTCTTTAAAACTTGATAGGATGGAGTTGAAATCATCTACTGAATGAACACTTATCAGTTTCTTGCTCTCAGGTAGTAGGCTATTTATAATACTTACTGATTCAACAAATAATGGGTTCCTTAGTACTTGTTTCTCCTTGGCCTTCTCCACTACTAGCACACTGATCTTAATCAGGTCTTCTTCTCCCCGTGAATCTAGACTTGTTGTGTCAGGGGTCAAACTTGACAATAATGAAATTGAGGGCTTAGGGGTAAGGAGTGAACTTTGACTAACATTCATTACCTCAATCTTTACATTCATTGGAATTTTAATAGATGGCTCATCTATAGGTTCATCTTCATTGTCTTCTTCCTTCTCAATTTCAAGCTCATCTTCTTTCTCAATTTCTTTTTTTTTCTCCTCTTCTTCTTCATGTCTTGTTAGATCCTCAATCTAAAATTCTTCTTGCTACATAGGTGAATTATCACCACATAGAATATCTACCTCTTATGTGCTTACAAATGCTTCCTTAAACTTATACAAGTCCTTATCTTTGGCTACCATTGATATTTCCAAATCATCAATCATAATTGTATCATCTTTTGTTTCAGGCATGGGTGCAAACTCCATTGCTGCACTAGGTGTTGTCACTGTGGGTGCTAAATCCTATGGACCTGTTATAGGTGCATTAGGGACCTCAGCTTCTTTTTATTCCTTAGATGGAGCTTGGGTTACAAGTGTAGTAGGAGGATACATGTGTCTATCTAAGAACACATTCTCAAATGCTTTTTTAGTCTCTTTTGCTACCAACTCATAATCCTTGTTCATGATTTGCAGAGTTCTTAGCTTGGTTCTAAGGTGCGGCTTCACCAAATCTAACAATAGTGTTTTCTCTTCAATTGAACATATAGGGAGGCTTTCATCCAATATCTTCTCCATTATTCTAAGATCTTCCTCTATAGCCAGTCTCTTCAAAAATTCTAAGATGTTCCATACACTGTTCAAAATAACTATCTTAAAATCCAAGACTGTCTTCTTCAACTTAATCATATGCTTGATTATCATGGAATGGATCTCTAATTTGTTAATCTCAAGTTGTATTTATCATAGAACTTTTCTATCTAATTTGTTCTTACTTCATCAACTATTCTTATTTTCAACACTTGTAGATTAGGTCTGAATCCTACCTCACGAGGTTCTTCATTGTTCTTCCTTTGACTTCTTGTTGTTCTAGAGGATGGATGGCTTGTGCTAGTCTTCTTCTTCTTCTTAGGCATCCTTCTATACTCAGGAGGTGGTGTGGACTCTAAATCAATTGTATATGTGGGAACATGGGTTTTCTTTGATCTTTACCTTCTTTGCCTTAGGGTCATCAGACTTCTCTATTTTCACTTATGAAGAGGGTGTGCTCTCAAGATGCATTTCAATCTTGTTTTCACTTTCCTTATCTAGGTCATCAAGAGTGACACCATTAATCTTCAATATCTCAAAGGTTATTTTAGATGCTTTCCTATTGGTCACAACATTGTTCAAGACTGCATCTACTTCTCTTGTCTTCTCCTCATAAGTGCCCCAACTTGGCTCATTAGGATCCTTAGGCACTGACAGTAGGACTTGTGCATATGCTTCTAGAATATGTTCTCCCACTTCATAACCAAGTGGATGGATCCACTTTGTCCTAGGCTCTATAGCTTCCATACATGGTATATCAGTCTCAACCATGAAACAAATGGTATCCTTGTACTTCTATACTATGCTCTTAGGTATCCTAAACCTTTTTTACATTCTAATTCTGAATGTTTTTATTTGTCCATGTAGTCCCTCAAGGTACTCTTTGATGATGCCTTGAATGATATTTGAGGAATTTTGGGTAGACTCTTGTCAAGGTAAAGATTTGATACTTTGCCAACTATATGAAAATATATATAGATGATTAGTGACCCAAACCTAAATATCTTGCTCTTGTCATGTTTGATGACCCTTATGTTATCCATCAACTATGCATGCAAGATCTCACACAAGTTGAAGTCTCCATCTTGCTTTACAATTCTGATGGCTACTAAAATAGTGGCTACAAACACATTATTTACCCTATTTGCATGCTAAACCTTATATCCAAGTATCATATATATAAGCTTGATATCTTTCTCTTCAATCAACCCAATGGTTATCATGCGCTTATCACTATGTGACTCACATGCTTGCTCAACTAGTCTCCTGACATCCTTACCAACAGGAAGAATGGCACCAGTCTTAGGAAGTCTGGTCATCTCATAAATGTGATCAGTCATTATTCTAATTGGGACTTCTCCTATCTAGAATAGGTCATCCTTAATTCTACTTAGTAGGATCTTAATCCATTCAGATTCATAGAATTCATCTGCTATCACATACTCAATAATAGGGTTGTTTTCCAAGTGTGTGAACTCATCCAGGAATGTCTTGTCAGGATTCATCATTATCTATAAGTATGACCTTATTCTATCCAGACCTACTGGTTCCTTCTTGTAGTAAATGTATGCATGTATGTCTTCTGCATGCATTACTCCCATCGGAGTCCTAGAGAATGCTCCTTCTACATTATTGAAGACTAACTTGAAGGGATGCTTCTTAAATATATATCTCTTCCTTTTAGCAACATCAAAAACAACTGGAGTGGCCATAACTTACTTGATCAATCACTTCAAATAGATTTTCAAGGGTTTCTGAACCATCACGTCTGAACTAGGGCTTCACAACAAACTTAACTTCCTTTCACTGAAGAAATCAACTGGAATCTCCCAATACAAACTGCTTTAATCTCATGTGCTCTCCAAAGTCTTAAACTCAAATGAAAATGTGTGAATAATGGATCTTCAGTGACTTTAAATCAACTTTCTTCCATTAATGCTTGCCGCATAAACATAGAATGCAATAGAGAATTGCATTCTTTGTCTCTATTATCAATTAGGTAGTGCGCTCTCACATATAGCATCAACTAGTCTTGAAATAGTCATAACCAAAGGCACATACTTTGAAGGTGAGTATACCAGTCATGTAGGGGTCTAAAGCTAATCTAGCTACACCTTTGACCATAAGGGTCATTTATCCAAAAGTAGAGGGTGCGTCCATTATGGATGCATCCAATAAATACTCATCAACATTATCCTTCTTTACTTTTGTTCAAATCAAGCTTGCATCTTCTATAGCTTTCACAAACTTGACTTCTCCTGTTTCATCCATAAATGATGCAGGAGCATCTTAGGATTCTTGGCAATCATGTATCAACCAAAAATATGTTTATCTTTGAAGATAGATTATTGGTTTTGATTTTGGTTTAGTGGAGTTCTTGCTCGGTTCGGGAGACTATTTGCTTAGTTTCTATGGTTACCGGGGTGCTCGGTCTTTGAAGAATGCTCGGTGACTTTAGGCATCGGTTCTCTCACACTCGGAAATAACTATGTTGCTTGGTCATGCTTGGCATGGTCGGTCAACTGGTGCTCAGTTATTTCTTTGGTTGCTCGGTGTCCTTTCTTACCAACTGGATTGTTTGGATAGATCGACTTGGCTGACTGATGCATTTAAGTTGGGTCCCTCTCCTCATGTTATGGATTGACCATTGGACATGTGGGGACCTAGATCTGGCATGTTGCATTCTTCTATGCACATTTGATGACCGTTGGGGCCATCTTGGAGATTTTATTTATTTTGTAAGGCTATTTGAGAGCCGACTGATGTTTTAGCATTTAATATTTGTTTGTATGGGTTAATTGTTTCATCAACTAACTTGTGGTTGGGAATCAATATTTATAGGATGCTTGGGTAGATGTTTAGGGCATGATTAGAGGGTCAGAAGGGAGTTAGTAGCATGTAAGCTTAGGAGCAGGAAGATTTCTTGGAAGTGGCAGTGCAAGTTTAGATCTTTCTTGGGTGTCTACCAATGTGTTGTGTGTTACAGACCAAGGCTAACTGATTGCTAATGTTGTGGAAAAGATCCAGATCCTGTGAGATCTTGTAGATTGTTATCTATTTTGTAATTGGCCATAACCAGGATGGCCTTACAGCCCGACACATTTCATGTAATCATGGATTTGATGAATAAAGACTTCTATTTCATTTCAGATCTATGTTTCTTATTGTGTATTTTTGCTACATATTGGTTTGGCTGCAAGGTCGGTCTGTCCCTAATTGGATTCACCAACCTTGTTTGTGGCAATAAATGATCCTTGAGACTTATTAGGGATTTCTTGTCTTTTCACTTTTGATTTGTAAAACTTTGAGATGTGTACAACCTTGTTACAAGAGTGACAAATAACTAGAGGCCTTACATTCCTCAGCACATTGATGTGAGTTACCATACTGCACTATCTAGCTGTATGACCATTATAATTACATATCTGACATGTAATGTTCTGAGGAATTCTAACATTTTGTTGTGGATGACTTCTCTGATTATGCTGAGTCTGACTTCTTTGATTTGATCTACAATTCATAGCTCTATGACCAAACTTATTGCATCAATAATAGTAACCATTGAAAGATCTTACCTCTTTACAATCTCTTGGTATGTGACCATTCTTGTTATAGGCATAAAAAGTTTTGTTTACTAGCTCACGCTCATCTTTAGATGGTTCTACTTTAGCTTTAGTATGATCTTTATTCTTCTTGGCTTCTGTAGATTGTTCTGGTGCTTTCATTATTCCTCGTATATCATTGATTTGATTTTGTGCTTCATTTAATCCAATACTAAAGGTATCTCCTTTAATATTTTGTGCATACAATTGTGAATATATTAGATCTTTTCTTGTGTGCAATTTGTCATTATTTGGTTCAATCAATTCAGATTCCACTTGCTTCTTGATGTTGTCTAACTCAAAGATTTTCATGTTTACTTGCCTCAGTTCCTCATCCAACTACTTTTTTTCTTTGACTTGTTCTTCATAGGCTTCTTGATTCTTAAATAGCTTTTCATCCAACTCTTCAATATGATCCTTCAGAGATGTGTTTTCCTCTTTGAGATTTTTGACCATTTTCCCTAAATCACTGTTAGAACAATCCTTCAAATCTTTTCTCAATTTCTTGATGAATACTTGAGAACCACTAACCTTTAGTTTCATTTCTTCAATTTCTTTTTTAGATCTATCAAAGTCTTCAAGAGCTGCTTCAAGATTCTTCTTTAGATGTTTCACTTCTTCTAGACCAATGACCTCCTCAAGTGGTTAAAATTTTCCTTGAAGGACCAAAGCTCTGATACCAATTGTTAGGAATGGGAACACTAAGCGGAGGGGGGTGAATCAGTGTTCTATATAATTACTTTTTGATCCTTGAAACTTAACTCAATAACTTAATTTATGAATTGAATATTAAAGAATGTAAACTAATCAACACATAACACATAACACTAGATATGATTACAGGGAAACCTTGGCCAAAGGAAAAACCCTGGTGGGAATGAATACCCACTAATAATTGTACTTGTGGATTATTAACCTGTTAATGTTCATTTTCCCTGTTAGAAGATTTTATTACAATACTTAAGTACAATGACCTTGTCAAGGGTCGGACCCTCTTAAGAGTCTTTTGTAATTAACCCTATTAGGGGTGAGGAAACACTATCCTAGAGCTCACTTCTCAAGTGGTGAAGGCTACAACCTTCTGAGTATCATATACACTCTATAACTAGAAGGTGAACTCCTATTATGACACTACTTGTCTGATGAGTTCCTTTTGTGCACTGATGTTTTAGCCTCTTGTAAAGATCTAAAACATTCTAACTACTCTTTGCATACTTATGATCTACTTCTATAAACTCTATATCTTATCCCTTTGACAAATACAAAGGCACATGTCTTATTTATATGCGCAATCAAAACTATTCACTAAGTCATCATATCTGATTACATACAATGCTTCCAAATAAATTGGCTCACGCGTGTTTACATAAAATTAGATTTACATGTTTACAAAACAATATTACAACCTCTAATCAAAATACTTCATGTTGGCTGCATACTCTATTTTTGCTCTGCCGCTCACTGACTTTGTCACTTCAACTCGCTGTAACTTTTTCATACTAACTCATATGATCATGCGCTCTTAAACATAGCTTAATAACATAACCAAAATATTATCTTCTAGGATGCATACCAAAACTTAGTCATACACATGTGCGATGATGCTCTATTTGTTAGCTTGTGGTGACTAATCAGGAAATTATTGTACACTTTTCCTCATTCTAACCCTAAAGGAAATTTTTTTTGAGGCTGACTACTTTTTGGTTATTTGGGCTGACATGTTATAATTCATTCTAACCCTAAAGCAGAAAAAAGATTGTATAATATGGCTTAGGGTTAGGGATTTTTTGTATGTATGATTTTAGTACTTGTGGCAGAATTGAGCTATAAGGGATTACAGATTGTAATCAGGTTGTAATCACTAGATAATAATAATATTGGACTCGCTGTTGGTGGATGTAGCCTAGGGATTGGGTGAACCACATTAAATCTTTGTGTCTTGTGTTCTCTTCTGCGTGGTTTATTATTTTCTGATATTAGTTATATTTGCACATAATTGTTATTTCTACCTTGTTAATCCTAACAAGTGGTATCAGAGTGAGATTATTTCATTCATTCTTTCATCTATTCTCTAAAGCAAGTCTCATGAGTTAGTGGGAGAGTCTCTCGGTTAAGTGGGAGAAATGGCAGACGAGGGTAGGTTGAAGGTTGATAAGTTTAATGGATAGAACTTCAAGTTATGGAAGATGCAAATGGAGGACTATCTCTATCAGAAGGATCTATGGCGGCCATTAGATGGAATAGCCAAGAAAGAGGCAGAAATGTCTCAGGAAGATTGGGATATTTTGGATAGGAAGGCACTAGGGAGTATTCGTTTATGCCTGGCACAATTGGTGGCATTCAATATTACTGGAGCAACGAAAGCTAAAGATCTAATGGACATCCTAGCGAAGTTGTATGAAAAGCCTTCATCTTCAAACAAGGTATTTCTTATGAAGCATTTATTTAATATGAAAATGGTAGAAGGTGGATCAGTCGTTGATCATTTGAATGAGTTTAATACAGTTACAAGTCAGTTAACCTCAATTAAAATTACTTTCAATGATGAGGTTAGGGCTCTCTTGATTTTGTGTTCTTTGCCAGAAAGCTGGAATGGCTTGGTAATGGTTGTTAGTAATTTTGTTTCTGGTTCAAATACCCTAAATTTTGATGATGTTGTTGGTGTTATATTGAATGAGGAAATTTGTAGGAAAAGCTCAGGGGCATCCACATCGGGTAGTGTATTGAACGTAGAAAGCAGAGGTAGAACAAGAGATAAAGGAAACAACTCTGGAAATCATGAGAAATCAAGAGGAAAATCAAAGGGAAAAAGGTCTAAATCCAAAGGGCCAAATGATTGCTGGTACTGTGGAAAACTAGGTCATAAGAAGAAAGATTGTTGGTCTTGGAAGAAAGATCAAGCAGAAAAAAATGATGGAAACAAGGAGGCAAATGTGGTAAGTAACAAATCTAAAGAGGATGCTTTGCTTTTGTCTTTATAAAATGTTGATGATTCATGGGTGTTAGATTCAGGGGCTTCATTTCATGCTACACCCCATAGAAGTTATTTTGTTGATTATGTCCAAGGGGATTTTGGGCTAGTTTATTTGGGAGATAATGAACCCTGTCAAATTGTTGGAAAAAGAAAAATCAAGATTAAGTTGCATAATGGGAATCATTGGCTACTACAAGAGGTAAGACATGTTCCAAGGCTGAGTAGAAATTTAATTTTAGCAAGGCAACTCGCTGATGAGGGTTGCACAGTTACTTTTAATGATAAAAATTGGAAATGTTCAAAAGGTTCCTTAGTAGTAGCAAAAGGTGTGAAAGTAGGCACCTTATATCTTTGTACAGGTCATATTGTGCCCTCTACTTTAATTGTTTGAGAGAAAAATGAATGTTCAGGAATAGTTGCTGCAATTGAGCAGGTAGAACAAGAGACAGTAGCTGGAGATTCTAAAACAGCGTTGTGGCATAATAGACATGGTCACATGAGTGAAAAAGGTATGAAATTACTTCATTCAAAGAAAGTATTACCAGGTCTGAAATGTGTTAATATGGATTTCTATGAAAGTTGTGTGTATGGAAAGCAAAAGAGAGTCAGTTTTGTAAAGAGTGGGAAGGAAAAGAAAGATGAAAAATTAGAGCTTGTGCATATAGATGTATGGGGTCCAGCTCAGGTATCTTCCCTTGGTGGCTCTTAGTATTATGTTACATTCATTGATGATGCAACTAGGAAAGTATGGATATATTTCATTAGACAAAAATCTGATGTATTTGAAACTTTTAAGAAATGGAAAAGCTTGGTTGAAAATGAGACTGGAAAAAGATTAAAATGTCTCAGATTTGATAATGGTGGTGAGTATTGCAGCAAAGAATTTGAAGATTATTGTGCCTCTACTGGTATTCGTAGATAGAAAATTGTACCAAGGACTCCACAAGAAAATGGAGTGGTTGAACGCATGAACAGGACAATAATGGAGCGTGCAAGGAGTATGAGGTTGCATGCTAGGCTACCCAAAAATATGTGGGAAGAGGCTATGAACACTGCTATTTATTTAATCAATAGAGGCCCCTCCACTCCTTTGGACTGTGGTATTCCAGAGGAAGCATGGAGTGGTAAGAAGGTGAGTTATTATTTTCTCAAAACCTTTGGTTGTGAAGCTTTTGCACTTATAGATTCTGAAAACAGAACCAAGATGGAAGCTAAGTCAAAGAAATGTGTATTTGTTGGATATGGCATTGATGAATTTGGTTATAGGCTTTGGGATTTTGAAAATCATAAAATTGTAAGAAGTCAGGATGTCATATTCAATGAGAAAGTGTTGTACAAAGATCTATTGTAGCAGCATGAGAAGAAAGAAAATGATTATGTAGTGCTGGATGATATTCCAAATGCTAATGTTCCAGTAGTTCCTTATGCTCTGCAACAATAGCAACAACAAATACCACACACACCAATGAATCTTAGATGGTCAACAAGGCTAAGTAGACCTCTGAAAAGATTTTCTCCATCTTTGTATTCTATTTTGTTAACAGATGCTGGTGAACCTGAATGTTATAATGAAGCTGTGCAGGTGGATACAAAGCTTTAGTGGGAGTCTACAATGACAGATGAAATGGACTCTTTGCTAAAAAATCAAATATGGGATTTATGTAAGTTACCTGTAGATAAAAGGGCTTTATACAATAAATGGGTTTATAGGATAAAAGAAGAGGATGGAGGTAAGAAAAGATTTAAAGCTAGATTAGTCGTAAAAGGATTTGCACAGAAACATGGTATTGATTTTGATGAGATATTTTCTCCTGTTGTTAAAATGACTTCTATCCGTACTATTTTAAGTATTGTGGCTACTGAAGATTTGCATTTAGAGTAGCTTAATGTTAAAACAACTTTTCTTCATGGTGATTTGGATGAAGAAATATATATGGTTCAGCCACAAGGATTTGAGGTCAAGGGTAAGGAGAATTTGGTGTGCAGATTGCAGAAAAGTTTATATGACTTGAAGCAAGCACCTCGGTAATGGTATATTAAATTTGACACTTATATGAATGAGCATGGATATAGTTGGTGTCATTCTAACCATTGTGTTTATTTTAAGAGGTTGGATGATGACAACTACATTATTTTATGTTTATATGTTGATGATATGCTTGTAGTTGGGTCTAACATGGATCATATTCAGGGGTTGAAACAACAGTTAGCAAAATATTTTGCTATGAAGGATTTGGGGGTAGAAAAACAAATCCTTGGTATGAAAATTTGCAGAGATAGGAAAAATAGGAAATTGTCTCTATCTCAGGCTGATTATATTGAGAAGGTGTTGCAACGTTTCTCTATGGAAAATGCCAAAGCTATCAACACACCTTTGCCTGGTCATTTGAAATTGACTAAGGATATGTGTCCCAAGACACCAGAAGGAGAGACTAAAATGTCTAAGGTACCTTATGCTTCAGCTATAGGGAGCTTAATGTATGCTATGGTATGCACTAGGCCAGATATTGCACACGCAGTGGGAGTCATTAGCCGATATATGAGTAACCCTAGTATTGAGCATTGGAATGCAGTCAAATGGATTCTTAGATATTTGAGAGGTACATCCAGTAAGTGTTTACACTTTAGGGGTTCTACTACTACTATCCAAGGCTATGTTGACTCAGATTTGGCAGGAGATATAGATAGCAGGAGGAGTACTATAGGTTATATATTTACTGTTGGTGGGACAGTAGTGAGTTGGATTTCTCAACTACAAAAGGTGGTTGCTTTATCCACTATAGAGGCAGAGTATGTTGCTGCTATAGAGGCAGCCAAGGAGATGATATGGCTTCAATTCTTCATGGAAGAATTGGGACATCCACAAAAGGATAATTTTCTACATACAGATAGCCAAAGTGCCATTCATCTTGCAAAGAATTCTACTTTGCACTCAAAGACAAAACACATCCAGTTGTGGTACCATTTCATTCGGTCAGTTTTGGATGATGGGAAGTTAAGGCTGGAAAAGATTCATACTGATCATAATCCAGCAGATATGTTTACAAAGGTAGTAACAAGGGAGAAGTTGAACTCATGTTCAGCTTCAGTTGGTCTTCTAGACTGAATAAAATAAAGGAACAGCTGAGTCCAGCGTGGTTTGATCTAGTGGGAGCCTCATATGGTAGCGCTATTGCTATAGGATCAGTCTCCAAGTGGGAGGTTTTTTTTTGTATAGTGTGGATACTGATCAGTCACCAAGTGGGAGATTGTTAACTTGTGGTGACTAATCAAGAAAGTACTATCCAGGAAAGTACTATACACTTTTCCTCCCGACCTCACCGGGGTTACTACTTTTTTGAGGCTGACTACTTTTTGGTTATTTGGGCCGACATGTTATAATTCTTTCTAACCCTAAAGTGGCAAAAATATTGTATAATATGGCTTAGGGTTAGGGATTTTTTGTATGTATGATTTTAGTACTTGCAGCAGAATTGAGCTATAAGGGATTACATATTATAATCAGGTTGTAATCACTAGATAATAATAATATTGGACTCGTTGTTGGTGGACGTAGCCCAGGGATTGGGTGAACCACGTTAAATCTTTGTGTCTTGTGTTCTCTTCTGTGTGGTTTATTATTTTTTGATAATAGTTATATTTGCACATAATTGTTATTTTTGCCTTGTTAATCCTAACACTATTCATCTAGTGCTTCACTGACTATCCATTCTTCCATACTTAGCCATTTTCTAGAGCTTATGAGTAAGTGGGCTTACTCCAAAACTCCATATGACTTTTTTGCCATAATGACAACACTAAATCATAGTCACATACATCGTTATAGTCAAATTTCCAAAAATATCCTCAATATATTATCTATTACCATAACTTCATCTAAAGATAATTCAATAACCTCAACAAGACAAATTGCCCATTCCTAACCATTGTTTACTAAGAAATGAATGTTAGGATAGTTAGGAACTATTAAAATGTATAATAAATCACTCATTGTTAGATACTCTATCATAGCACATCCTCTACTCAAAATTTAATAAAAAAACAATTAAGTAAACATATTTTCCTAGTTCTTCTACTTCTATATCTGTTCCAAAAACAACTTCAATAGAATTTATAACTTTAGCAAGATTCATTTGTCTTTTCTCGTGCATATTTTATTCTAAGGCATTCTTAACATGTTGAGATTACTCATTTTTTTTCCATCTTATCACTATATTTTTCATTTCATCTATGATTTGGTTTTTGTAAACTTTATCGATATGCTTTTATATGGTGTCAAATTTTAGTTGCAACTCTATATTTCCAACACAAAATCATACACCTTATTTCTATTGGAGGAAAACCTTTAATTGGATTATCCAGTGGCTCAATGAATGGATACTTTGGCACCCAATAAATTTTGAAATTTCTCGATAGATCCCAATCCCAATCAATTTTTTATTTGTATTTTGTTTTCCCCTTCTATGCATAATCATCATCTATGGCATTCTCACCCATGTTGATAATCTCATTCTCACGTCACTGGGTATCTAAAAATAAATATTCTTTAAGTTCATCATCATCTAAGATATCTAGTTTTTATCTTCTTCAATATCCATTTTAGGTTTTGAATCTTGTAGTTGTACTCATGATTCCTTCTTTATTTTTACCACAAACATTGCCAATGCTAAAGTATGAAATTAAGATTCTACATTTTTTTGGTCTCTCTTGGCCTTCCCACATTCAAGAGTCTTACCCTTATTTTGTTTACATCTCCAATGAACTAAGAGATGCAAAAAAATATCTACTTTTTAAATAGGAAATAATACTAGACTATATTATTAATTGGCCATAAGAACTACAATCTAAATGTCCAAGGTTTGTCGGGAATGACCATTGAAGGGCCCCCACACAACAAGAATGAACTAAAAATTGTAAAAAGATAGAGATGAATTCATAATAATACTATAACACTTCAAAAAAATGATCACTTACCTTTAGGTTCTTAGTGAGTAGCACTTTAAGTCACCAATGCAGGAAGCAAAAATGATTGTGCTTGGTCTGAAACTTTTCTATTAATATGAATTGAGAGCTTATAACATATAAAACACTATGTAAACATCAATATGATCTTTCATTATATTCACAGCAATCCATATTTGGTGGATTTGGAAAAAAAATCAAATGGTATACAATTATTTGACCGGTCCACTTGATTCTAACATGTCCTATATAATTTTCTAGGTAAGTATGCGCCATAGAATTATGATAGAATTGGTAAATTTATTGTGGTCAATTAAGACACACTTTTGCTAAATTTCAGCTAAATTGGGTCCTCATCTAAATAGGTCTTTTATTGGGATATAGGTGAATTATGTCATCGATTAAGACATGCTTTTAAAATTGCAAGCAAAAAATATTGAAGATGTCATCCCCACCATTGTTTTTACCTTCTTCAATATAATATTTCATCATCATCTAAGATATCTAGTTTTTATCTTCTTCAATAGCCATTTTAGGTTGTGAATCTAAGATATCTAGTTTTTAACTTCTTCAATATAGTATTAAATTTGTGGATGTCATCCCCACCATTATTTTTACCTTCTAACAAGGGTTTCTACATAACCAAAATACTTGTGTTATGTGATTGGTTTATTTTTTCATTTCATGCAATTTACATTTACAAGTTAATTAAATGAATGATGCATACAATGGATTTAGTTGAGACATGAGTTTACTACTGTTTACTAATTGAATTTTTGGAGTTAAATTTTTTGAGGGAATTGATTCACCCCTCCCCTCTCAGTACCCTATCTCTCTATTACAACAATTGGTATCAGAGCATAGATCTCTTATTGTATGGTTTAACCACTGAAGAGTAAAGATCTAACCATGGAGAGATACAAGTTGGACAAGACAATAGAGATTAAAAAGATACATATGTAGATGTTCATTGAGCAGTGCAAACATGTTGAGGATGAATTGAAAAAGTGAATAGTACAAAGAAAGAGTATGGTTATCAAGGAGTGTGAGTCTAGTTATCATGAAGAGGAGATTGATGATTCCTTTGAGAATTCAAGATCTAGTTCAGGAAGTATTTCTAATAGTTCTTAAAGTGTTATATTTGATTTTCTTAAGAATAATCTTCATTTGACTGAACAAGTGAAAGCCTTGTAGATTGGTGAAGAATCATAGATGGTGAGAATGATTGATCTAATGAATAATGCTAGACATGTTGAACCAGAAAGAAATCTGGCAATTGAAGACCGAAGATAGATAACTGAACAACTTCAAGAAAAATAAACTAAGATACAAAGACTTACTGAGCATCATTTTAAAATATCCAATCAAATGATGATTGTAAACTAGGAGATCAACTGAGTAAATTGTGAGTTGTCAAGAAAACTTGAAAACATTGGAGTACTCAGGGAAGAAAATGAAAAACTGAGAAATGAAGTAAAGATGTAGCTACAACATAATGAAATGATGAAAAAAGATGAAGACAGTTCTAAGAAGATTGATGATTTTATGATCAATCAAAGAAGATTTGGAAGAAAAGTTGTATTAGGCTACACCGAACAAGGATAATCATACAAACAAGTTGAACAGGTGAATAACACTCAGAATTAGAGACCCAAGACACTTACATGCTATCATTGTGGCAAACTGGGACATACTTCAAATGTTTGCAAGAGTAAAGAACAAGGTAAACCTGAAGTCCCTCCTAAGTTTAATGGTTATTGTTATTATTGTGGTAAATTTGGACATAAAGCTTATGAGTGTAGAGCTAAGTTGAATAAGACCTCTGGGTGGCTGCAAGAAGTTGAGTCCCACTTTTGGCCAAAAAGTGGAAGTGTTTTCTCTGCTTTTCAAAATTTCTATCAATTGATGTCCAAATTTGAAGCACTTAAAGATTGAATCTTGGAAAACTTTAGTAATATAAAATTTAGTGCTCAAAATTTAGTTTTCAAATATGTAACTTATTTCAATACCCACATGGTATAAATTGAATTTTAGTATGCATGTCTAAAAACCACTTTTTCAAAATGCCTGTTTCAAGACCACACCTCACGCGTGTACATACACCATTTTTTGAAGTAAATGAATGTATTTTTGGGAATCCTTTGGGAAAAGGTACCTCAAACACTGAAGATTAGTCAAAATATTTTATCTTATTTTTTTATTGAATTTTTTTTTTAATTAAATTTTAATTGACTATAAAGTACATTTTTGAAACCTCTAGTGTACGGACACCATAATTTGATGATAACTTCACTTTTTTCAATTTTTTTTTAAAATTGAAAAGAATTCTATGTAGTTTGGTCACATATAATTCATTTTTCAAAAAATAAAAAATTAAAAAAGTTATTAAAGTTTTAGTTAAACTTGGTATTTCAAGTTTAGGTACCATGTTGGCTTAATAAATATTGTATAAATATTAAAATTCATCATTAACTATAAAATTTATATGTTTATAATCTACACAATAAGAGGTAAAATGGGTTTTCATTTTATCAAAAAATTCATTCGGGAAGTTGTCCTAAAAATTATGGCAAGGCAAAATTTTACTCTGTAATGCCTTAGCCATATTTTTGCAGGGTCAAGCATAGGCTTGGTGGGACCAAGCCTATCCCGAACCAAAACCCAAGCTAGGAGGTAAGGTTCCCGCTCATAGATTTACAAATCGGGTGCCCATTTTTTAAATTCAAAAAATGGGCGCCCATTTTGTAAATCTAAAAATGGGTGCCCACTTTTTGAAACTAAAAATGGGTGCTCATTTCTTAAAGAGCTGTTGCAACCAAAAAAACCAGATTGTGGGCCTGATCTCATGATTGACGAATTTTCAATCTATTTTCTATCGATTCGCAGCAGACAAAGAGAATATTTCTACCAACATTCTTTTTTTTTGTCTTATTTTGGATCTGACATTCAAAAAAGATTGTTTGAACTTGAATTTTGGTGCAAAAATGGGATCAAACTGATGTAGAAAGAGGTCAATGAAGGTTTTGACACCTGAGGAGATTGCAAAAAATAAAGAGGAGGCAAAATGACAATGAGAAAAAAGAGAAAGACTTTGAAACCTAAATAATGTTGGAGCATTGAGTTCAACAATTGTTTCAGAAGAGGAGGACAATGAAGACATCATAATGGATGCAAAGGTTAAAGAAGCAAAATCAGGTGCATCTTCTAATCCAGTATTGGATATAGGTATGTCTTCGCATCCAATTGTTACGACTTATTCTAATAAAGATGTTCATGATTTCCTAAAAGCAGGTTACAATAGAAATTACTTGAATTTTATTCCTGAAAATAGATTAACAAGTTTAATTGCACGTGAAATTTTAGAAATTAGTAATGTTAATCATAATGATAAAGGAACTAAAAGTCAAACTCCAATTGAAACTAAAAATCAAACACCAATTCAGATTGAAATCAACAATGTAAATGTAGACATAGAAACGTTGATTGAGAAAGAAACTCATTTGAATGATAATGAAATAAATGAACAATTTCAATTAAAAATTGATGTGCTAGACAATCTATGTGGTTTGGTTTCATCGAGACAGATTAGGACACACGTGAGCAGATTGTTTAGACAATTTTTTTATAATAAGAAATTTGGGTTTCAATGTCAATTAATGTTACAATTCATTAAAATGTCTAAAATGCGAAAAGTGATGAAGAGGTTAGGCATTTATGTGAAAACTAATAAGAAGGATGAGTCTCTAAAACAAGTTGTATTGACTGTTGCTAGTACCTTTGACACAATTGGAAAGAAAATTCATTCTAAAGATAGTAATGCGACACGATGAGCAATAACAACTTTAGTAAATAAAACTACTACTGATAAAACAATGATTTCAAACATAAGTGGATATCTTAATATTAATCGTAAAACTTTAACAAGAGCTATAAAGAGAAAAGTTAACTTTGAAAGTGATCCAAAAAACTATTTATGGACCTTCAGTGGTAGACTCCCAAGGTCTGACATGAAACTTACCGGTGAAGTCAAAACTTTGATTGAAAATTTTTGGCACAATAATACAAGAGTATCTCCTAATGCTAGAGATGTTCTTAAATTAAGAGTTGGCTCAAAAGTTCATGATCCACATCCAAAACACCTTTTAGATATGACTCAAACATAATTGTATAAAAAAATTGTGGATGATAAGGTGTTAACTATTAGTATTAGTCAAAGATCTTTTGAAAAATGTAAACCATGGTATGTAAGGATTAACAAAGAAAGAATCACTTGTTGCAAAACTCATGTTCAATTTCGTTATCATTATGATATTTTTTGATCTATATGTTCTACTATGCATACTAATGAAATGTTGCAGGAATGTGGTATAAATATACCATCTGAAACTGTAAAGGAGTTATATAAAATTTGTTTTGTAACCCACCTAATGAGAAATTTTATCTTTTGAATGCATGTGTTTCTGGTGTATGTGATGTATGTGGCAATCTTACATTATTAGATGAATGTTTTCATGAAAATATTTCATTTGATTTTGGACAACAATTAGTTGATGTACAAAGATTTAAAACTATTAAGTATCCATTGAACGATGGAAAAGTTAGAAAACGGTGTGACCTAATAACTGAAAAATTTAGTGTTAATGATTTTATGAATGAATTCAAGAGTAAGATTGTACCTGTTAGTACTAAAAAATGCAACATGGGTTTTGAGTACCATGTTAAATTTTGCAGTTTGAAGCCCTTTAATTGCTTTTCATGTATATGTACCTGACTATCATTTTGAAGCCTATGAGGTGTCCCAAGTGTTTAACACACTCCATTCAGCATATGCATGCATTCTATGATGTTATTTTATCATCTTGAATCATTTGGTGAAGTCCCATTTTGAGCAAGTGCCAAAATTGCACAATTCTACCTAAGTGTCAAACAGAGTATAGTAGCCCAGTTTGCCTTTGAATATCTTGTGTCCAAAAATGCTTCATGACCTACCACTTTGAAGATGTTTAGTATTCATATCAAAGAATCTATGTTCCAATTTTTAAGTCATTTTGAATCTATTTGATTAGGTTTCGAACCCCTCAAAGTTGGTAGTTTGTTGTTGTCATGCACTTGTGTAATTGTTCAGAATTTTGTAAGGGCCTGTTTGACCAGTCATAAATTTTGACCATTTGACCCAATTGAGAAAATTCCTTTTGTATAATTTTCCAGGGGTCAAATTCCCTTTATGTTTCAATTTTTAGACCGTGATGAGTTCATTTGGTTAGTATGCTAAGCCCATTCCGTATGCAATTTCTAACTTTTTGATGAAGGGCGGTTACATACTTTAGTTGGAGGCCTTGTTCAGTTGATTGTATCTTTCTCCAAGAGATTGATCATATTGTGCTAGTTGTTGCATCATATTTTAGACATGGAAATGAGTCATCATGCCAATTTTCAGCTCCCCATGTGCCCGTTTAGTCACTTTGCCAGAGCCACTCCATTTGCAGATTATCAATATTCTTTGAGTGTGCATTATTCAAATTTCCAGTCACGTGTTTTATCATAAATAAAAACACACAAACTGGGTCAGGCTAAATTTTACATATGTTTTAGATGACCATGTGTGCATTGTACAACAAGAACTCTAGAAAAACCCAATTTGAAAATCAAAAGTTATGGTCTTCTGAGTACTGGCAGCAATAAAAAATCAGCAGTGCTTCATAAAGTTTAGTCCCAGATTGCTCCCAATTTTGAATTTTAAAGTGTTTATATGGAATGCTCCAAACATATGAAATAAATCAAAGTGATGGAAGCTATGCTTTCCCAAGCTTGTGCATCTACCTCGGTTTCTATGCCAATGGGCCCAGAAGAAATTTTGCAAAAAAGGACACATGTCAGTTAGTCTTCAAATCTCACAAAGAAAAAAGTTCATTCTGAGACTTGGAGACTAGTCTCCAAATCTTTAGATAAGTTAGTGTCCAAGTCTCTAAAAGGAAAAAGTTCATTATGAGATTTAGAGACTAGTCTCCAAATCTCCAAATAAAGTTAGTCTCCAAGTCTCTAGAAGAAAAAAGTTCATTATGAGACTTAGAGACTAGTCTCCAAATCTCCAAATAAAATTAGTCTCCAAGTCTCTAGAAGGAAAAATTTTATTATGAGACTTAGAGACTAGTCTCAAAATCTCCAAATAAAGTTAGTCTCCAAGTCTCTAGATAATCATTATGAGACTTAGAGATTTAGTCTCCAAGTCTCCAGATGGCTATTCAGAGACCTAGCGACTAAAGACAGTCTCCAAGTCTCACAAAGAAAAAAGTTCATTCAGAGACTTAGAGATTAAAGTTACTCTCCAAGTCTCCAAATGTAGATTCAGAGATCTAAAGACTAAAGTTAGTCTCCAAATCTCATAAAGAAAAGTAAAGAGAGGAAATAATTGTGAGACTTAGAGACTTAGTCTCCAAGTCTCCAAATGAAGATTATGAGATTTAGAGACTAAAGTTAGTCTCCAAATCTCATAAAGAAATAAAAGAAGATGAAATGATTATGAGATATAGAGACTAAAGGCATTCTCTAAGTCTTTAAAAGAAACCATGGTCAAGGAAATGATTAAGAGACTTAGATATTAATGTAGTTTCCAGATCTCCAGATGGACTGGGGTTAAAGGTGAGTTTGTCCAAGCATCCAATGAAATGGTGACAAGTGGCAAGTTCTTGTGGCATGTGTAGATTTTAAAGGTTATAAAAGATTTAAAAGGCATAATAAAGTTGAAACATTTGAAATTTCAAAAAATTTCAATAATAGAGCTACTCATGGGAAAATGTCTAGGAGATTCATTTTTTATCAAAATATGGCAGTATAATATATTTTTAAAAACTCTAGAAAATGATGGATGCAATGATGACAGTTAGAATCAGATCAAATCAAGTTGCTGAGAGCAATAAGAGCTTTTAATCCATGATCAGATTTTGGGGAGACTTTTTTTTAAAAAATTGATTGATTTTGTAGATTCGGCAGAGGGAATGATTCAAAATTGCATGGTGATAGGAAAAGAGGGTATAGAGGACTAAATCATATTTCAAGGAAGAGTAAAGGGAAAAGAAATCAGATTTCCAGTAGATGAGCAGATTTTATGCAAAAAAGGACAAAGTAGATCAGATTTCAGAGAAGCAAAAAGACAAATGAGATCAGATTGCAAAGTGGATAGGTGTTAGTCAAGTGTAGATTTTAGGGTTTCTCTCTCAGTCTATTTATTCTTTTCTCTTCTTAGTTGTAGGGGTTGATGTTCATGTTTCTTCTTCTATTTTGTTGAAGGGTTTCAGACTGGTTCTGCCGTCTCACTCAGAAGATTTTACAGCAGGCTTCCAGATGGTTTTTTGAATGTATTTCTGCAAGACAAATTTCTCAATCTTGTCTATGTTTTGAGTTTTCTATTATTAATGTATTGAAGCAAGAATATTTCAATAAAATACAGTGTAGTCCCTATTCTTTGTTGTTATGTCTCTTTGCATTCTGTTGATGTTCTTGTATGTTTTATTTGTAAGGCATTTGAAAACATACCAACTACAAGGTAGTTTGTTCAATTATTTGTGAGTATCTCTCAAGGAGAGAATTAAATTTCATAAATGATTTTAGAGAGCAGGCATTATTGAAGGATTTGATGTAACAATTTGGCAGTGAGAGGATAGTTTGTAAGACACTCTGTCTAGATTGCATATAGTCTGTTAGGCATTCTATAATATTTTGTTTGATTTATAACCTATGGATTACATCTTTTGACTCCTTGCCAAAGAATAGGCACTGGTTGGCTATTTGTGATGTAGTTATCTTTAAGTCATCAAACACAAAATTTTATTACCAGTTCTTTTCTATTTCTAATTTCAAGCATACTGTGAAAGGATTATATCTAGGTGATATAGTTCAGTTTGTTGATTCCTTGAAGAGAGAATCAGAGGTTAACCTTCCTTGAGTTTTACTCACAAAAAGAAGAAGGATTCACATCCTTATCCCATTGTTCATGTTGTTACATTTGTTATTTCCTTTGCAATATTCTATAACAGGTTGTTCTCAGCTATTTACAAAACCATCTTTCATTGAAGTGGATTTGAGTAACACAATGCCATGACAGTGAAGACCTAATCCACTAATCAAAAGCTTACTTAAAATATAGTAACCTATTCATAGGCAATACCTGTCTGAGTCCTGTGGAGCTCGAAGCAAAAGGAGGATCTTATCCAATCCTCATCAATTAGGCTTTTCTTGCAAACTTGGAGCCACTTTTAACTGAGAATCAAGCCCATAATTTTCCAAGTTTGACCCTACAAGAAAAATCCCTAACAGTACCTAAATATGTGAAACACTCTCATAATTCTAGATGGCTTGATGGACAATTTCACATATGCAAGAATACATTTCCAATTGGTAGTATACTATCAATTGTTGACTTTGCAGAGAACTACATGCTTGCACCACAAGATGAGATCCAACCACAATATTATAATTCAGTGTAAGTAACAATTTTTGTTCATATTGTCTATAGACATGCACCTGCTAGTACAGAAGAAGATCGGAAAATATTGAGAGAGTACCATTTCTATATTAGTGATAATAAGTTACACTCATCAGAGTTTGTCCAATATTTCTTTAATACCTTTTATGAAAAATTAAGGGAGAGAAACTCATATAACACAACATCTAATATGGTCAGATAATTGCACAGTGCAATTCAAGAATGCTAGAATGTTTTATTGGTTGAGTAGGATGCACAAGAAAATAAATATCCAACATATCTAGTGTTTTTTTGAGGATGGAAATGGGAAGGGAGAGCATGATGGTGCCGGTGCATGTGTTAAGAGAGCCCTTTGTAGAGAGAAACTCAAATTTGGGGAAAAATCAAAATTTAAAGATGCATGTGCAATTATTGAATGGTGTAAAACAAGTTTGTCTATAAGATCAAATCAGAACTCTACAATCAGATATTTTTTTCTGGCTAGTTGAAGAGAAGAATATCCTTTCAAGATATGATTGTAATACAATTAGTAGATCGGCTAAATGGCATTTATTTAGGAGTTGTAATTCTAACACTTGGACTATATGGACTAGGGAGTTTGCATGTTTTTGTCAATTTTGTATTGCAGGTGAATGGGAAGAATGTGAGAATATAGAATGGGTTCAAGAATGGAAACAAAAATCCTTAACACCTAGTGAGAGACAAGATGAAGATGTTATAATAAATGAAGACCTAGATCATGCCTTTGCATCAAAAGATTATGATCATGTTTCAGATCTCTTACAACCTAGTAATTTAATACAATTTATTGTAAAACTTTAAATTATATATTAGTTACATGTGTATGTCATATAATTTATGATTATATATATTTGAATTATAAACTTTTTTAAAAAATTTATTTACAATGCACATGTAGTTAATTTTATTTTGCAGGACATGTGTATGCTGTTGTTGCACCTGAGGACAATGAAGAGCAGACAAAGTATTGGTTAGCTCAATGTGTAGAACCCAAGAAAAAGTTGATATGTCATCAAGTAGATGATGATAATTTTTAGTATCCAATTGAGTCTATTGTGGTTGTTGGTACATGGCTACGCAAATACCTAACAAGAAGGAATGGTTTACCAGCTTTTGAAGACTACCAATCAAAAAAGAATATTATACACTTCCCATTTGGTAGTGGCAACAAATATCAAATTGGAAAGATACAAAGGGAGACCTGCTAATAAAATTTAATGGACACTTTCAATGGAAGAGCATGAGGCAATCATAGACGCATTGTAGAAAAGAGAGGATGCTGATGGTACATTAGGTTGAATCAAATTTATACATGTAAGTTTTTATTCAATTGTCATATTAACTTTAAATAAACTCGAGTACATAAATTCTAACATTTCAACATGTTTATTTTTATGATGCAGGATGTCGGGAAGAACATAGATGCATTGCAGAAAAGAGAGGATGTTGATGGTACATTATGTTGAATCAAATTTATACATGTAAGTTTTTTTTCAATTGTCATATTAACTTTAAAATTAAAATTAACTTTAAATGAACTCGAGTACACAAACTCTAACATTTCAACATGTTTATTTTTATGATGTAGGATGTCAAGAAGAACATAGATCTACATTGTAGAAAAGAGAGGATGTTGATGGTACATTAGGTTGAATCAAATTTATGCATGTAAGTTTTTGTTCAATTGTCATATTTGTATATGTTTTCTACATGTCTTCTTTGAAGTGTCATAATTTATAATTTAGAGATCTAGATTTGAAATTAAAATTAAAATTAACTTTAAATGAACTTTTATAAATTCTAACATTTCAACATATTTATTTTTATGATGCAAGATGTCTGAAAAAACATAGACATGAACTATTTATGTAGTACAATGCACTCTTGTATTCGTACAATTTTGGATTTATAATTGTACATCACATGAACTCACTTTTATACATCGAATTTTATTTTAAATATTTAAGTTAAATTCATAATTTTGTACTCACCTAATTTTGTTGTAAATATTAAACTATGCATATTGGTCAAATTATGTTCACTTAATAGATCTCATTGTTTAATTGTCAATTACATGTATTAACAGATGTCATTATTAGATCTAGATGATTTTTTTAATAGTTAATCAAAGTGTTCATATTACTTTCAACATGTATCTAGATATTGTACTTGTAGACACCTAAAAATCTTTTAAAAAATAAAGTATTTTTATTTTTTGAAAAATCCCTGATGACATCATCATTTGTTAATTAATTAATTATTTAATTAATTTATTTATTTTTATGCCATTAAATCCCTTTACCTTAATTTAAAATATTTAATTAAGGAATCCCTCCCAAAAATGTTTAAATCTTATTTAAATATTATTTCCTTATTTATTAATTATTTAATTAATAAATTGACCAAAAATCTCAAAATAAATAATTTATTTATTTTTTGCCCAAAACTTTGCCAAATTCCTAAAGACCACTAACCTCTTCTAGAATCTTCTAATCCTTCTTTAATTTTGATTAAAGGCTAATCCCATCATTTCCTAACCCTAATCCCAACTCAAGATATTTAATTAAGATTAAATATTAATCCTCAATTCCTAATTTACCTTAGGAAAACTCTAGACCCTTCTAGAACTTTCATAATCCTTCCCTAAACCCATTTAGGAGAAATTACCTACTTTCCCTAAGCTAATCTAAGTCTTCTTTGACTCCTAGTCAAACCCTAACCCTAATGAGCCTTAAACTCATTAAAGCCTTTGAGATAAATAAAACTTTATTTATTTCTTAAATTCCATATTTATCTTTAGAAATCCTAGACTTTTTTAGAAAGGCTTTATCCTCATCCAAAGCTTAGACTCTTCTAGAAAGTCTTCATCCTTGTCCCCTTGACTCCAACTCTAACCTTACCCCAAACTCTAACCTATCCTCTTAACCCAAACCTTTCCAAAAGTCTATAAATACTCTCATTTCTAAGAGCAAATCCATCCACTTTTATTTTCAAGTAATAGTAATCTTATAATGCCATTTTCATGTTAGATCATAGATTAAAATCAACTAATTGTTAGATTTTTTTATTTTCTTCAAGCTTTTTAGCAAATCATAGCTTAGCAATAAATGGATTAACATAGTTTCTTTCTTTATTTAGAATAGCATATAGCATCAAATCTCCATTAAAGCATTATTTGAGTTCTTGAAGCCTTAGGGGCAATTTTGGGTGTTCTACCCAATATTGTGCCACTTTTTGGGGTTTTCATGAGTCTCAAATTATCTTAGAATGCATTAGAGTATGCTCCAAGTGCTTAAAGAGCACACCCACATCCCCTTAAGCAAGAGAAAATCAAACAGTGCTTGGGTGCACCTGTTTTAGCTCAATCTGAGGTGGCTTAGTTTAGAATTTTCTTGTTTTGGATTGATTTCATGTTAGATTAAAATCTTAATGTTTGATTGATTTAAGCCTTTCATAACAGATACAGGATCCTCAAAAGTCTTGCTCACATTCTGGCACGCCTGGTGGGGCCCACTTCATGGGTTCTTTGCAAACATTTTGATGGGTTTTGGAGTGTTTTCAGATTTTTCAAGCTTATAGGTGGACGGAGCACTTCGAATTCTTCTTCTTCTTCTTGTCTTTATTCTTCTTCTATTCTGTCTACTTCTTCTTCTTGTGGGATCTTGGCCAATTTTTCTTACAAAAAATAAAAATAAATCCATAAGGATGCAAAATCATACACACCTTGTTTTAGTGCTTAAAATGAACCCCCAAATCATTCTTGAATGCGTTAAGGACTAAAATTTGCAAAATTTGTTCTAACAAACAAGAAAAATCAATCAAAACATTTGCATCCTTGCAACATCAAGGTTTTAGATGCATTCATGCAAAAATTAGGAATATTTCAAGTTTTGCGTACTTAAAAGAAAAAAAAAAGGAACCTCAAATTTGCATCTCATTTCTAAAAACATTCAAAATCAATCCTAAAAATGTATGCAAAAGTTCCTAAAATCAATCCTAAAAACTTTGTTTTTTTAAAAAACTAACTTCATTTTGCAAAAATCTTGAATGCCTTCTTTTTCAAATTTCACGCATCAAAGCTAAATTAGGAACTTGTCTTTTGGAGCTAAAAAATCAAAGCAAAGGTCAAAAATCTTGAATGAAACTAAAGGAATGAAGCTAAGTCCTAAGAGTCATTGTCATTTTGAAAATCAAACACACTCTTGAATGCATTAAAAGAAAAAAATCTCTATTCCCTCCTTTTCAATTCAAGCAAAGCACAAATTCAATCTTAAATGCCTTAAGGTCAAAACAAAGCACTTCAAAGTTCTTAAATCAACACGCAAATCTCAATCTTGAATGCTCAAAGGAAATAACTTGCAATCGCTCAAATCATTTACTCTTTAGAGAAAGAACAAAACAAAATTTAAACACTTGTGTCTTCAATTTCAAAGTTCAAATACACTTAATCAATTTGGGAAAAGGAACAAACTTGCTTGATGTGCATCTAGGAGCTTTATCTTTTTGCAAATCCTTGTTAAAGTAGGCAACGTAAAACATTTGAACTCGGACAAGTTCACTTGTTTTACTTTTAGCGAGGCCTGTCCGGGGAGAAAAGTGTTTCCTCCTCGGAGAATGACCTCAAACTGGTATCCCCCCTGGCTGGTATATAAATAAAGTGAGGGAAAAAAGTACTCACTTATATCTCCTAATCCACAGGCATTTGTGCCAAATATAGTGACTAGGGATGGTAAATATTCCTCTCCCCCAGCGTTGTTGGCTAGGCTCTTAAGTGAGTCACAGGCGGTCAGCATAATCGGGTATGGAGACTCCACGAAACTATTAGAAACCTAATAAAATAGAGGCTACCCTATCTACATTTGAAAGTATCAAAATCCTTGTGCAAGGACCAATTCCAAGGGGTTTACCAGGTCGCCTCAAGATTTCTCACCATTTGTATTCCCTTCTAGGGGGTACCAAGCTATGGGCAAGTGATTTTGATACTCACCTTCCTTAGGTAGATCTTCTTGAAGTGCTTGACAGTCAAATACTTTGTGAAAATATTGTTGGAACATACACTTTCAAAGCTTTATCAGAGTCAGTCATCCTGTTTGTATCCTGCAAGGTTGCTTTGTCCCTTGCGGAGATTGCCTTTCCAAAAATCTTTGTTGAAATTTATCCTTTGCCATTAAACATCAAACTGATCAACAAACCCAGTTCAAGATACTCAAAACATTTTGCAGAGAAACCCTTGGAATCAAATATCCAAAGAGCTTTTGTCTCAAACCAAATTATCAGAATTTCCCCAATTTATGCCCAATTTGATCAAACATCCAAAAGCTAAGTTGCCCAAATCCAAAGACTATCAAGAGAAGAAAGTTGCAGAAAGAAATCTTAAGAGTCATCAATCCTCTATCCAAGCAACCCAAGCAGAAGAAAAATATCAAGAAAGACTTGATAATATTGGCTATAATGCAAGAGTCAAATAGTTTGCCTACCAATTTTAAGTAAACCATCGCTACATCAACCTTGAAAGAGAAGATTAGCCAGATCCATCACATGTCCCATTCTACTTTCAGATCTCAAATCCTATCTCGGCAGTCCTCCATCCTAGTTTCATCCTTGCATCATCATCAAATCCTTAGCTGCATTCTAGGGTCTTTAGTTGCATTCATCATCATCTTCCTAGCAGCATCATAGATCATCCATTCCAATTGCATTTTTCATCATCCTTTTAGAAAGAGCATTGTTTCATCATCCTTCACCATCTTTTCATTAGCAATCCACAATCGAAATCCCAAATCCTTGACCCAAATCTAGCATCCATTATCCAAATCAAAACCCACCATCTTTTTACATCAAATCTAGAGGTCCAAATCCAAAGAGTACTTAGTGTCCAAAATTTTTGAGTTGCTTCCATCCCCTATCCTAAATCAGAAATCACCCCCTTTTTTTGATAGAGCATTGTCTAAAGGAAATCCAACTTGTCCTTGTACATGCCTCATCATCTCGAGCAAGAGATTGGCTTGCATTGATAAGAATCCAGTTGACCGAAGATCATTAGTCTATCCTAGGTTGGCCAAATCCTATCACTAATCCTCCATTGGGATAAAACAACTCATTGTTAACACTTAGTAATCTTCCACTAGAATCCCACCGATCCTCCACCCAATCTTGACCCAAATCAGAGCATCCCACCAAACCTCCATCATCACCAAGCATTTCACTAATCTACCACCATCTTCCATCAATCTTCCACCATCCTTGATCCAAATCCAAGCATCTCACCAATCCTTGCATTACATTCTAGAAATTCATCATCCTTAGAAGTTCCTTAAGCTTCCATCCATCATCCTTTAGAGTCTTTTAGGAAACATCTTGCATCCATCTAGCATCTACATCTCCATGCCTATCGAGACAAGATCCGAATCTAGGAAGCGAAGGAACATGAATCCCTATCCAATCACTAGCACATCTGATCCCAACAATTTTACCAGCGCGATGGTAGTGTATGATCCCCAAATAAAAATTGGAAATGCATGGGATGATCCCAATATCCTCTTAGCTCCTCTAGCAATAGAAACATTTGTGAATCATCTAGAGAGTCCACCAGTAGTCAATACACTCATGGCCCAAAACTAGTAGAGCATGTTCACTAACTTTGCACAAGGGCATACTCCCATTCCACCATATCTCCATCCTCGTATTCCCATAAACACTATCCAAATCCCAGCACAAGCATATTCCCCATTCATCCAACCATTCCATGACCCAACCTTGCAAACATCCCAAGAAACCTCTGCCATTCCCCTTCTTTTGGAAGGAAGCTTCGTCAGTCCTGTAACACAAGCTGTAACACCATCTACTCCATTCCCTATCATAGGTACTTCATCATCCACCATGGCCACCCAAGCTCTTGCACAAATCCAACTCTTGTCACAAAATCCACTCCCACCTCTTACACAAACCTTTAGATAAGAAATTCCACCACCTTCCATGGGCCAAGCAATGCCATTCTTTCTAGGAGGGATGCAATCATCCTTCCCCCTTGCTTCACAAGTTTCCACATCCACACCTTTCATGCCAGGAGGGATGCAATCACCTTTTCCTTTCACTCCACAAGCTTCAGCATCCATACCATCATTTCTAGGGTCAACACAATCGTTTCCCCCTTTTTCCCAACAAACCTCAACGTCATCTATTCTGGGGGGAGCAGAATCATTCCCCTTTCAAAATCAGAGAACTTCCACATCACCTTTTTCATGGGGAACACAAGCGTCCTCTTCATTCTCCCCCCAACAAGAATCTACCTAGGCACAAGCCCAGCAAAATTCCTTCACCACAGGAATGCCTTCCATGGGTTTTTCCAATCCATCATTCATATGCCAAACTCCCATTACATATACCTTCCAAGCATCCACTGTAGCACAATTCCCACTTCACACTAGTTCTCGTTGGGGTCTCACTCAAGAAGACATGAAAGCCTTTGGAATACCAACTCACTCTCTTACATCCATGTTTGCAAACCAACAAGCCACCTTCTCACAAGCAGTACAATAGAAACCATCTCAACCTCCACAAACTTCATCCTTCACAAGCTATCCATTCCCAACACCCAGTGCTTTTTAGTAAGTTCCTCCACCTTAGCCGCAAAGCTCCTCCCATTTCACAAGTCATCTTGGCCAGCCACTCTTTGCTTCAAGCTTCCCTACATTAGTTCCACCCTTAAGCAATGTGGGAATGCACCTGAGCTATATTGGTCAACCATAGAGCCAAGTTCAGCAAGGACCATCTTATCAACAAGCTACATCATTCCACCAGCCACCCCCAGAACAACCATACTTCCAGTCACCGCAAAAAACCCCCATCATTCCCCAATAGCTACAAGTTTCCTCCTATCAATTACAACAGCAAGTCCCCGTCATCCCACAACATGAGAAAGTAGTCCCGTATCCTCCACCACAATATCCCCCAATGCTACATCAGCAATATCCCCAGCAAACATCACTCCAAAATCCACTACAATCTACCTATCCCACTAGGCCATCTCCATATCCCACTCCACAATACCCACCTCAAATGGGAGTACCCACTCAAACACCAATCAATGCCGAGTGGGAAGCCATGAAGAACACTCTTAAGGAGCTTTCAACCGGTACCGATAGAAAAACCTACAATTTTGAGGTGTGTCCTTATCCGTTTGACTAATCCATTGCCGCTATACCTTTCCCCAAGCACTTTGAGACACCTAAATTTGATAAATATTGGGGGAAAGGAGATCCAATCAACCATATTAAAGAATTCTATATGGCATGCCAAGAAGTATCTTACAGTGATAACTATCTCTTACGACTATTCCCCAAAAGCTTGGGAGGAACTGTTGTTGAATGGTTCTACAAAATACCATGTGGGACTATCACAACCTTTGCTAAACTTTTTGAGTTCATTGCCCACTATTCCCACAATGTTGAGAATGAGTTGACCTTGTTAGATCTCTACAACTCAAAATAGAAAGAAGGAGAAAGCCTAGCAGAATACTTGCAATGATGGCAGAACCTTACCACCAAGTTATCATACCAGCCACCTGAAAAACATTTGACCAAAATCTTTATTGATAATTTGCATCCTAAGTTGTCCCACTTCATGAGGATGAATTATCTCCAAACCTATCAAGATATCAAGAGCAATGGGATAGGTATTGAAAAGGCCCTCCTAGATGAAGGCACAATTTGACACTTCAAAAATGATGCCCAAAAACCCAGCAATGATAAATCCTGTTACTAGAATCGTAACAAGAACATTGTTATTAATGGAGCCACTAATACCAAGCATGTCCAATTTGTCATGGCTAGTCCTCCATCAACTCCTACATGCCAACAACAACAAGCACCCATCTATCAACAACCTCCTCAAGTCCATCAGCAACCCACGCAACAATATCATTCTCAGAATAATCAACAGAATTATCAGCAGCAAGCCCATCAAGCTTATCAAGGTAATCCAAACAATCAGGTCAATGCCGTTAATGTTTCTCCCAAAAAACATAAGCCTAGAGCTTAGAACAATCCAAGGAAGACCTTCACACCACTGTGTGAACCTTTGGATGTTATCTTTCACTGAATGGCCAAGGCCAACTTGATCACATTTCCACCAATCCAGCCAGTTGATGATAACACTCCCAAGCCCGATTGGTACAAAGATCATGAATACAATGATTATCATCATGTCAAAGGACACACTACCCTAAAGTGTATGAGACTCAAAAACTATATCCAAGATCTCATCGACCAAAAGGAGATCCAGGTAGACACACCTGCTCAAGCCTTGCCAAATGCCAATTTGCAAATTTATCAGAATGTGTTCCCACAACACAATGTTGGGAAGAACCAAGCCAATACCAATCATCCCTAGAATCATGGCAAAGGAAAGCAAGAAGATCACACTACTACCTACATCAATTATGATAAATTTGTTGGATGTATAACCCAAGTTGTGCCCACAGTCAATGCCATGCATGTCAGAGGAGCAAATCATTAATGTGTTGTTACTACCCGCAGAGGCTAGATCACTTTTGCTGGTGCCCATCCAAGGCTAGTACACAATGCATGCAATGCATAGTACAACCTCATAGAACATCTTGGGAACACACCAGCCCAAATATCCATCTTGGACCTTCTCCGCACTTCACCTCTCAATCAGGAGATCCTTGACCGAGCTCTCAAAGAAGGACATGTCCCCACAGACATTAACACCACCCAATTTGAGACCCTTGTGGGACATCTATCTATAGCCTATGCTTTATCCTTCAAAACATTTGACATACCAGACATTGCACCTAACCATACTCTCCCTCTCCGCATTGCCGTCATGGTCAGAGACTTTGCCATCAAACGGGTCTTAATAGATAATGGCTCAACCCTGAACTTGTGTACTTTGAAATTCATTCAGTAGACTGGGTTCACACAGGCCAATATAGCACATGAAGTAATCACTATCAAAGCCTATGACAACTTGGAGTGTACCTTTGAAGGTACCATTACTTTTCCTATTCAGCTAGGCCCAACAACTCAAGATACCATTTGTCATGTTGTTGATCTTGACCTGCCATTCAATATCCTCTTAGGCCGACCATGGATTCATTCCATCAAGGTTGTACCATCTACTTACCATCAGTGCATCAAATTTCCACATAAAGGCACTAAGGTTACCATCCATGCTAATCCCCAACCCTTTGCATACTGTCGTGTGATGGAAGCATCATTCCCTCATTCCACTCATTGTCCTAGAACCGACATTAGTACTTCTATTGCTAGCTCATCCCGATCCCATTGTGATCCAGAGACCATCCTCACCTCCACCCTCTCTTCTATCAAGATCAATAACTAGGGTTGTGGTGAATATAGCCTACATGATGCATTTTCCATAGGGGCCCTCCCACTTGATCCCCATACTCAAGGGCGCCCGAGTCACCAAAGCAAGCCTGCCGAAGAGCATCATAAAATAAAAAGAATGGGACCTATGACTTTTGAATCCCACGACAACATAAATAGTCAAGAGATGGATCCTGACATCAATAGGTGGTTGTACAAAGATCCCCCACCACCTAACAAACAACTTCTTGGCTACTTTAAGGATAAATACCCACAATCACACAACTACACTACTGAGCAATGGAACTACCAAGGCGGTGGTCTAGGACCACAAGAAGGTGGAAGAAAAGATCCTATCATAGCATCCAAAAACCCACAACATCAGGGTCTTGGCTTTAATACCCCTCACCTGCATATGCAAGGGCCCAATACCACAACTGGGGGCACCAACATGACTAGCATTCCCTTCTTGAATAGCTAGGATGACCTCATAGAGATCGAAGACATCCCTGAAGAGAAAGAAATTAGATCCTATGATGATATCTTTGACAATGACACCCTCTTGGGGACTTCTATCCTCCAAAAACTTTCCATTAATCTCATAGAACTTCCCCTCATTCACCCTCAACTCATAGACTGGGACCAACCAAGCATCGCACACATCGATGAGTTCCTGAGCACGGAAGCACTCCTAGAGTTCATGGGGGCATGAGGCCCACAATTAGTTCAAGATTTAGAGTCAACTCACATCTATAAGCTTGACCGAGAAGGATACTTTGGGGAGGAGGCAAGCTTTAGCTGCAAAAGAGAAATAGAAAAATTAAAACATGAGTCTTTATGTGAAAACCCTTCTGGGGCACATTCTGATTCCAAAATAGTAAAAATAAAGAGCGTATCTTCTAGTGAAAACTTGGCAATTCAAGTGCTAGAAGATGAAGACTTCCCTCTTCCTCCCATCCAAGATTACAAACCAGAGCAGTCACCTATCATCATAGAAGAAACCAAGCCAGTCAACTTGGGTATAGAGGAATGTCCAAGGATCACCTACATTGCAACCAACATGACAGAAGGTGAAGAAATGGCTTTGATTGTGCTCCTTAGAGAATCAATTATAAATTTTGCATTGTCATATGCACACATGCCTAGGCTTGATCCTAATCTTGTCGTCCATCATCTAGCAATGGATCCTAATGTCAAGCTAGTAAAGCAAAAGCTGAGAAAAATGCACCCAAAGTTAGCCTTATTAGTCAAAGCAAAGCTTGAAAAAATCCTCCAAGCCAAGATTATTAGAGCTATAGATTACTCCAATTGGATCTCTAACATGGTGCCTATCACAAAGCCTTCAGGCGACATCAGAATATGCACAGATTTCAGGGACTTGAACAAGGCATGTCCTAAAGATGATTTCCCGCTACCAAATATAGACATGATTGTAGATCTTATAGTAGGTCATGAAATGTTGTCACTAATGGATGGCTTTTTAGGCTACAATCAGATTTGTATAGTAGAAGCAGATCAACATAAAATAGCATTCACAACTCCATGGGGTACCTTCTGCTACAACATGATGCCATTTGGGCTAAAGAATGCAAGAGCCACATATCAAAGAGTGATGACAGCAATCTTCCATGACATGATCCACAAGAATCTAGAAGACTATGTGGATGATATTCTTGCAAAATCAAAGACACACCATGAACACCTTGACATTCTTAAAAGTGTGTTTGATCGCCTGTAGCACTATGGGTTAAAGCTCAATCCAAAGAAATGTGTCTTTGGTGTTACATCTGGAAAGCTTCTAGGTTTCATAGTATCACAATGAGGCATAGAGATCGACCCCAAAAAGGTCAAAGCAATAACAGAAATGCCTCCACCAACAACACTCAAACAGCTTAGAAGCCTACAAGGAAAGCTTCAATCAGTGTGCCAGTTCATTTCTCAACTAGCAGACAAGTGCCAACCTTTTACGCATCTCTTATGCAAAGACACAAGCTTCAAATGGGATCCCATATGTTAGAGGAGCTTTGATAATCTCAAGGAGTATCTAGCCAATTCTCCAATCCTAGTACCACCAGTTCCAAGATGTCCTCTCATACTCTACATCTCGGCAACCGCTACAGCACTGGGCGCACTCCTCGCTCAGCATGATGATGAAAACAAAGAGAGAGCCATCTACTACATTAGTTGAACTCTTGTCGGTTATGAGCTTAATTACTCACCCATGGAAAAAGCATGCCTTGTAGTGGTCTTTGCCACTCAAAAGCTTAGACATTACATGCTCAATCACATGATCAAGCTCATTTCAAAGGTGGACCCCCTGAAATATCTGTTATCACGGACAACTCTCATAGGCCGTATGACAAAATGGGTCATGTTACTCAACGAGTTTGACATCCAGTACATAGATCAAAAAGTAATCAAAGGGCAAGTCAATGTCGATCAACTAGTAGAAGCACCACTGGTGGATGCTTATCCACTAATCATGGAATTCCCTGATGAACACTTACGTATGATCGAAGAACAACCCATGTAGAAACTATACTTTGATGGCTCCTACACATCACATGGATCAGGGATAGGAATCCTATTCATCACACCTCAAGGTGACTACATTCCAAAATCATTCAAATTAGGATTCCCATGTACCAACAACATTGCAGAATATGAAGCACTCATCTCAGGTCTCAAAACAACTATTCAATGGAATATCACAGAACTACAAGTGTTTGGAGATTCACAGCTGATTATCAAACAAGTCCTTGCTGAATATCAGACAAAAGATGACAAGTTGCTACCCTACAAAGAGCTGGTGGATAGACTGAAAGAGAATTTCCTACATCTACAGTTCACATAGATACCAAGACTTCAGAACAAAGCAGTTGATGCAATAGAAACTATTGGATCCTTGTTAGAAATCCCATGTGACAGATCACAGTATGAATTCCTAGTTGAGAAGCTACATACACCAGCTTATGAGAATGCTGATGCAGAAATAGTGTGTGTCTTGGTTGGTCCTTAGTCCCCATGGTACCATGACATCCATGCATATCTAAAGAATGGTATCATATCTCCCCATCTCACCAATAACCAATGCCAAAACCTTATTCACAAAGCTTCCCGCTACACTCTTGTAGCCAACACCCTTTATCATCGAGGGTATCACAATATCCTCTCTAGGTGTTTAGATTCAAATGAGGCCATCCTAGCTTTACAAGAGGTCCATGCTAGAATTTTTGGTGCCCATATGAGTGGCATGGTTCTAGCTAAGCAGTTTCTTTGAGTTGGGTATTATTGGCCAACCATGGAACATGATGCTTGTGAGTTTGTTAGAAAATGTTTACCATGTCAGCAGCATGCAAATTTGATTCATGCACTAACACAAGACTTGCAGCCCATTGCACCACCTTGGCCATTTTCATGTTGGGGCTTTGACCTTGTCGGCTTAATCACTCCCCTTTCCTCAAATGGACACAAGTACATAATAACTACCACAGAGTACTTCACCAAATGGGTTGAAGCGATTCCTCTCACCCTAACTACTAGCATCCAAATATCTAAGTTCATCCTTTACCACATCATTTGTCGCTTTGGCATACCATCTACCATCTTCACAGACCATGGCACACCTTTTGAAAACCAGCATGTGGATGATCTGTGTGCTAGACTCCACATCCATCACCGTTTCTCTAGTCCATATTTCCCTCAAGGAAATGGCCAGGCTAAGGCAACCAACAAAACTATCTTGAAAATTCTCAAGAAGGTTGTCAATGATTCTGGTCGTGATTGGCACCTCAAAATCAATCCTGCCCTTTGGGCCTACCATACTTCTTATCGCACTCCCATAGGCACCACCCCATATTCCCTTGTCTATAGTGTCAAAGCCGTTCTTTTGATCAAGGTCAAGCTCCCATCATTGTGAGTCTCCATGAAGAACTACACCACTAATGAAGACTATCGTGTGGCCCGTCTCACATAGCTAGACCTGTTAGATGAAAAGAGACAACAAGCATATGATCACCTGGTTGCATACTAGAATCAACTCAAAAGGAGTTATAATAAGAAGGTCCATCCTAGATAGTTCCAGGTCAGTGACATGGTCCTCAAAGAAAATCAAAAAGTCCAAGCAAACAGAGAAAAGAAAGGCAAGTTTGAGCCTACTTGGCTGGGCCCCTATATTGTCACAACATGCTTCAGCTCCAGAGCTTATCAGCTATCTACACCAGAAGGTGAGCCTTTGAATGATCCAATCAACATCATACATCTGAAGAGGTTCTATGCCTGAACCAGATCCTACATATTCAGAAAATCCATAAAAATTGGAAAAAGCAAAAAAATACAAAAAAAAAAAATCATCAAAAAAAAAGAAAAGAAAAGAAAATAATCATCCAATGGTGAAAACTTGGCAATTCAAAGTGCCTTGGACAAGTATGTTGGTGAAAACCTGGCAAACAGGTGCCATACATAGTGGACCGAGTCATTATCTATCAAACTCCCATCCCCCCCATCCCACTATCTCAGTCCTTTTTCTACCATCCCCATCCCCATCCACCATCCCCTAGCATTCCTCTTTTTTTGTAATCCTCAAGAAAATCCACAATCGGACTTGCACATATCTTGTATCATATCTTGTACTATCTCCTGTATAGCACCGTCCTTCCTATATATTCTATATAGCGAGATCTTCCTATCCCCAATCCTGAGCTTCTATACATATCCATTGTATATCTTTTCCTATCTATTATACATATTGTCCCACCTTGTTGTACATAACCTTGTCAGTCCTGCAGTAACATTTGATCAAAACTCTTGTCCTATCCAGCCTTGTCCTTCAACAACATGAATTGTCAACTATCCTTGATCATCATGACTATCTTTGAGCCACATCATTTTCCAATCAGTAACACAACATTCTCCCCATCAGCATAGGGTCCACACAGTTGTATGCTTCTATTTTGTCTGACCTAAGCCTAATCATGGGTCCCCTCAATTGTATCCTTCCTGTCCAACCCAATCTTCCACCAAGCACACTAGGTCTGTGTCGATGTATCCTTCCACATGTTTAGACCAATTTTCTCGCCATCAATCAAATCAAATCTCTCTCCTTGGCAAAGGATGTCTTTTTGGAGTTATCATTTTGGTCTTGAATTTTGTCCTTTGGATTTTGTTAATCTTTTATAGCTTCTCATTGTTTTTCTACTCAAAGTTGCCATGATCCTTTATATCATGGTGCACTGCGAATGTGAAAAATCTATGGCAAGGTCTTTTGATCTTTTTGATTCTTCCTGTGAGTTAGTCAGATGTGACCCTTGCATGTTTCACATGTGATCTTCTAGGTTCCATGGTGCACTTAAGAAATGTCATTTGCTTGTGGTTTCTCCTACATCGTTTCCACCATGATTCCTCTTGGGTTCATGCATGATGCTAGAGAAACTCTGTGTGTCTTTTTCACATCAATCCTCTGCAATGTTGGTGACAAGGCCTCATGATCCCAGTATCCTTGGCAAGTCTCTAGCATTGCTATATCAAACTAGGTTCTGCTCTCCACATTTGCACTTGGAGCTTCCCCAAATCCCCTGCATCTTGCATCATATAGATTCATCTTGCATCTCTCATGTAGTTGCATCCTGCATTTTGCATTCCATCTCATCTTGCATTCACCCATCTTTGCTCTTGGAAGCTTGGTTATTTATCTCCCCTTCTTCCTCGGTCCTTCCTTATTTGTTTCCTTTCGAGAAAATTCCACAATGTTTACTCCTTGCGTTATTTTCTTGAGGGGGCACAACCCCTTATTCCTCTAAGTTCTAGCCTTGGGCATCTTATTTTCTTGTCTTTGATGCCATGCCACTTGCGGCATCACATCAAAGAGGGGAAAAATGTAGACACCTAAAAATCCTTTAGAAAATAAAGTATTTTTATTTTTTGAAAAATCCTTGATGACATCATCATTTGTTAATTAATTAATTTATTTTTATGCCATTAAATCCCTTTACCTTAATTAAAAATATTTACTTAAGGAATCCCTCCCAAAAATGTTTAAATCTTATTTAAACATTATTTCCTTATTTATTAATTATTTAATTAATAAATTGACCAAAAAACTCAAAATAAATAATTTATTTATTTTTTGCCCAAAATCTTGCCAAATTTCTAAAGACCACTAACCTCTTCTAGAATCTTCTAATCCTTCTTTAATTTCGATTAAAGGCTAATCCCATCATTTCCTAACCCTACTCCCAACTCAAGATATTTAATTAAGATTAAATATTAATCCTCAATTCCTAATTTACCTTAGGAAAACTCTACACCCTTCTAGAACTTTCCTAATCCTTCCCTAAACCCATTTAGGGAAAATTACCTACTTTCCCTAAGCTAATCTAAGTCTCCTTTGACTCCTAGTCAAACCCTAACCCTAATGAGCCTCAAACTCATTAAAGCCTTTGAGATAAATAAGATTTTATTTATTTCCTAAATTCCATATTTATCTTTAGAAAGCCTAGACTTTTCTAGAAAGTCTTTATCCTCATCCAAAGCCTAGACTCTTCTAGAAAGTCTTCATCTTTATCCCCTTGACTCCAACTCTAACCTTACCCCAAACTCTAACCTATCCTCTTAACCCAAACATTTTCAAAAGCCTATAAATACTCTCAGTTCTAAGAGCAAATCCATCCACTTTTATTTTCAAGTAATAGTAATCTTATAATGCCATTTTCATGTTAGATCATAGCTTAAAATCAACTAATTGTTAGATTTCTTTATTTTCTTCAAGCTTTTTAGCACATCATAGCTTAGCAATAAATGGATTAACATAGTTTCTTTCTTTATTTAGAATAGCATATAGCATCAAATCTCCATTAAAGCATTATTTTGAGTTCTTGAAGCCTTAGGGGCAATTTTGGGTGTTCTACCCAATATTGTGCCACTTTTTGGGGTTTTCATGAGTCTCAAATTATTTTAGAATGCATTAGAGTATGATCCAAGTGCTTAGAGAGCACACCCACATCCCCTTAAGTAAGAGCAAATCAAACAGTACTTGGGTGCACCTATTTTAGGTCAATCTAAGGTGGCTTAGCTTAGAGTTTCTTTGTTTTGGATTGATTTCATGTTAGATTAAAATCTTAATGTTTGATTGATTTGAGCCTTTCAAAATAGATACAGGATCCTCAAAATCCTTGGTCATAGTACTTTGATCAAATACACATGAATTAATAGATCTCATTGTTAGATAGATGTTTTTTTAAGGATAAATTGATAAATTACATAACAAGTCCTGATTAAGATAAACTGATAAATTACATAACAACTCATGATTATGATAAATAACATAACAAGTCCTGAAATAATTTACATGTATCATAATGTCCATCATATTAACTCATGATATATACATACAATCACAAAACAAAATCCTACTCTAAAAACAAGTCCAAGTACAATATAATATGAACAAGTCCAAACAAGCCCAAATAGTCATCATAAAATAAGTCCAAATAGTCATCAAAAATAATATGAAAAAGTCCAAATAGTCATCAAAAATAAAATGAACAAGTCCAAATAGTCCAAATAGTCATCATAATCTAACTCTACTCATCTAGTTGATCTATAGTCCTCTTCACTCCCCGTGAAGAGGACTGTGATGCATCAACATGCTATGTCTAGTCTTGAGTACCCTCATCCTACTCTGTCTAGTCCTGAGTACCCTCATCCTACTCTGTTTGGTCTCGAGTACCCTCATCCTCAACTACATGACAAGCAGATGAAGCCAAGTCTTGTAAAAATATTTAAAGTACAAATTAAAAATTACTTAAATTAATCATCTAAGATCTAGATACACACATGACATTGAAAAATTACTTAAATTAATCATCACCTCAAAGGATAGTGTCGATGGATGCATTTGGCTTAATCATGTAGCCATGCCAAGACTCATGGTGGTGTCGACCTGAACAACATATATAAAACATGAATCAAACTTATAGTACATATATACATAAATTATAAAGTATATATAACTTGATTAAATATAAATATGGAATAAAAACATGTGTACATTACCTATGTGTGACATAGAGCTAATGTCACTGATGAGTCATGACATAAATGTGATTGTGCAACATGGACAATCCAAAAGCCTACAATTACAAAAAAATAAGTGTGAATCAAAGTTGTACATAAATTAGTAAGATACAAATACTTAAAATTAATAAATGAAAAACATACTACAGGTATATGTGGCTGACTCTTGATGAATGGTGGGGCAGAGAATGAAGGACTACCAATCTTAGTGGTACATGAGAGACCCTACAAAATCACAAAAATATGTTAAACACATTATCAATTAAATTTTATTTTGTTTAAAGTTTAAATGTATCAAGATCAAAGTGCATACCGTGAATGGAGCACTGAGATGTCGAGGTGTTGATGTCATATGATGATGGCTAGTGAATGTTGGAGGGTCAACCCTCCTTTGTTCACCAAAAAAACCACATGTTATGGCTCATAATTGTATAAATAAGAAATTTAATATTGCACTATATTTAAATTATAATTAAATTTACCTGTGTGAGATGATTATTGTCTACATTGAGTAAATCAACATATGATGAGATATCATCTCTAGCATCACCATGTGCACCATCATCATCATCGACATATCCACCACGTGCACCATCACCATGCACGCCATCATCATCATCGGCATATCCACCATGTGTGCCACCAGCATCATCACCATATCCACCATGGACATCATGGGCAACATTAGGATCAGACTGGGGACCCCTACATATACCCCCACAACTCATGCAAACATGTGCTATGCTGGGGGTAGTCCTCGCCTGGGTCATGTGCTATAACAAATTTCCTGTAAGGGCACTCAAAGAACCAATAGATGACTGCATTGCTCGATGATGGACATGTGCAAGAAGTATAGGAGATGGAAGAGGAACAAGGGGCTCATTTCACACATGATTTCTAGTTCTATCACTCAATTTAGCCCCTGGCCTATCCTATGGCATGCCCTAGCCAACCCCCTGAAATGCTTTCATGTCAAAATAATTGGGTTTCTTACCCAATTCAAACTCAGCCCATAATTTTTTCAAAAAATAAAGTGGGACCTCATGATTAGTGTGTGGTGGATGGTCAAATACCATCCACCACCACTCCCAAAAATGTTGAGCTATGTCGGGGTGTGTACACCATCTAATCGAAATACATGGCTTCTTGCCAAGTATTAGCTCACCCATTGTAGGGCTCACAAAATAGCGTGCCAAATCATTTTTTGTAATTTTTAACTTATTAACCTCTTTATAAGACAGGTCATTAGCATAATATATACGCATACTCTCCCTCCATGACTCAAAACTATCAATCTCATAGTCTAATGTCTGTATCGAATCTACTATGCCTTGTATGCTATCTACAAGGTGTAGTAGTTGGACAAATGGATAGGAATCATTCCTAATAATGTTTATATCTCTCATGATCTCCTCTACATTTCTCCTAATATTATCTCGTATCTCTCTAGGTGGAGGGGGAGGTGGAGGGGGAGGTGGATATGGAGGGGGAGGGGGAGGGGGAGGTGGTGGAGGTGGTGGTGGTGCATGCTAACCTATAAGCTCATCAATGTGAAAATCATCCATATTGCCAATCTGCGTACATAAAAAAATATGATAATTTACAATTGACATACTGTAAAATATATTTTACCTTACAACTTGAATGACTTAAATAATTAAAACATGAGAGAGAGAGAGCACTAAATTTATGTTTTGATTTGAACTAAATTTATGTTTTGGTTTTCTAAATTTATATTTTGATTTTCTAAGTTTTGGTCTTCTAAAATAATAGTACGTAGAGAGGAGAGAGAAAGAGGAGAGATGGGAAGAGGAGAGAGAGAGAGATTTATATTTTGATTTTCTAAGTTTAGGGTTTCGTAATTTAATTTTGTATCTAGGTTTACATTTTTGTTTTACTACCTAGGGTTTTGTAATGTAATTTTGTATACCTAAATTTTACTAGTTTTCTACTTTAGTAGGTAATTTACAAAGTAAATTGAAATAAAAAAAGAACTACTTCAAAGATAAAATATAATTAAATTTATACAATAATTTTGAAAACAATATTAAACTATGTTTTTAAATTAAAAATAACTTGAAACTACAATTTTTAAAGACAAAAATTGTTTAAAATAATAAAAAATAATACTACATAGAGAGGAGAGAGAAAGAGGAGAGAGAGAGAGAGAGAGAATTTTTAAATTTATGTTTTGATTTGAACTAAATTTATGTTTTGGTTTTCTAAATTTATATTTTGATTTTCTAAGTTTTGGTTTTCTAAAATAATAGTACATAGAGAGGAGAGAGAAAGAGGAGAGATGGGAAGAGGAGAGAGAGAGAGAGAGATTTGTATTTTGATTTTCTAAGTTTAGGGTTTCGTAATTTAATTTTGTATCTAGGTTTACATTTTTGTTTTACTATCTAGGGTTTTGGTGGGTTTTGTAATGTAATTTTGTATACCTAAATTTTACCAGTTTTCTACTTTAGTATGGTAATTTACAAAGTAAATTGAAATAAAAAAAAGAACTGCTTCAAAGATAAAATATAATTAAATTTATACAATAATTTTGAAAACAATATTAAACTATGTTTTTAAATTAAAAATAACTTGAAACTACAATTTTTAATGACAAAAATCATTAAAAAATAATAAAAAAATAATAGTACATAGAGAGGAGAGAGAAAGAGGGGAGAGAGAGAGGAGAGAGGAGAGAGATGAGAGAGATGAGAGAGAGAGAATTTCTAAATTTATGTTTTGATTTGAACTAAATTTATGTTTTGGTTTTCTAAATTTATATTTTGATTTTCTAAGTTTTGGTATTCTAAGATAATAAAAAACAATAGTACGTAGAGAGGAGAGAGGGAGAGAGAGAGTATAGAGAGAGAGAGAGGAAGAGGAGAGAGAGGAGAGAGAGAAAGAGAGGGAGAGAGAGGATAGAGAAAGAGGAGAGAGAGAGAGGAGAGAGGAGAGGGGAGAGAGAAAGAGGAGAGAGAAAGAGAGAGAGAGAGAGAGAGAGAGAGAGAGAGAGAGAGAGTTTCTAAATTTATGTTTTGGTTTGAACTAAATTTATGTTTTGGTTTGAACTAAATTTATATTTTGATTTTTTAAGTTTAAGGTTTCGTAAATTAATTTTGTATCTAGGTTTACATTTTTGTTTTATTACCTAGGGTTTTGGTTTTCTATGTAGGGTTTTGTAATGTAATTTTGTATAACTAAATTTTATCAGTTTTCTACTTTAGTACGATAATTTACAAAGTAAATTGAAATAAAAAAGAACTACTTCAAAGATAAAATATAATTAAATTTATACAATAATTTTGAAAATAACATTAAGCTATGTTTTTAAATTAAAAATAACCTGAAACTACAATTTTTAATGACAAAAATCTTTTAAAAATAATAAAAAAGAATTGTACATACTTGGAACATGAAATAAATGGTAGATGGGGTTGATAGGGGAAGCTAAACTAGGCACTCAAGTTGTAGTAAATGTGATCCCATTTTTCTTGAAGATGAAAATGACAAGAATTCAGTTTTAAAAAAATATATATAGAGATTTGCAAAATAGGCGCCCGATTTGTTCAAATCGGGCACTTGTTTTGAATAAATCGAGCCCCTGTTTTGCTTTGGATGCTTGATCCTAAATGGGCACCTAATTTTTGAAAGCGCATCGAGCTCCTGAACCTAAATAGGCACCCGATTTGTACAAATCGGGTACCCATTTTGTATTCCTAATTTTCTTCCCCCGCGGACTTCTGCAGAATTGGCCCCCAACTCCAAACTCTTACCCCTCTAAAAATCCCACCATGGAGAAACTGTGTTGCACTTGCAACAAGCATGGACACACCTTACAAGAGTGTAAAGTAAAGATGAAGCAAGTCTGGACACCGAAATAAAGGATCAAACCTTATCAACGGAAGAGACAAGGTAACACTTACGCTTGGGATTACAACGCATGGGTTAACTGCACAGTATGTGGAAGGTATGGACATATTATAGAAAATTGTATGAGGAAGAGATGGGATGGAAAATCTTGAAGCTAGACAAGAACTGGTATGGCATGCTTACATTGTCATAAAGTCAGTCACCTTAGTAAGGATTGTAGAGACCGAGCACCAAAAGGACATATATTTGAGAGTGGCAACACTATTGCAGATATCATGAAAATTAGAAACACTATGTGGAGAAAGTCATCAAATGAAAATGTTGAGTCAAGCAATGTAGTCAGTGAATCCTTGTCCATTGGATTGGGTGACATCGGTACCTTCACCTAAGGTGAAATAGGTATGTATGGAACTGATATTCCTAATTAATCTTATCTTACATACAGTTCCTCATATTTGAATGAGCACATACCAAATCTGCATGAAATAAGATGCATTATGGTTTTTAAGTTTTGAGCTAACAAAGTCATACATTCAGTATATGCAAGACCGAGTAGAGAGTTACCCATCGGTGACTAATATGCAAGGTTAACCGAGTATCAATATCAACCGAGTGAAATTTTTCTGTTAACCGAGCTATTGGAGTGAACCCACAATAGTGGGGTTAAACTTTTTTGGAGGAACAAATTCGGCCTGAAAAGTGAATTCAATCCAAAAATCATTAATGACTTTCGATAGAAACTATGATGAACTTTCGATCGTAAGTACAAAACTTGCAATCGAAAGTCCTAATACATAATACTTTCAATCAAAAGTAACTTTCAATTGAAATTCTTATGCCACTTTCGATCAAATATGAATAAAGCACTTTCGATCAAAATTCTTTAGCATGTGACTTTTGATCGAAAGTCAAGAATTAGGGTAAAAGTTTGGCATAAATAAAATCTCCGAAAGTGATGTTCACTGTCACTTTCGGCGACAGCGAAACCCGTGGACGGCTTCCAAATTTTTAAATGCCATTTTCAGGTATTTTCCTATTTTGTTTTTTATTATTTGTAGCTTTTGATAGATGGATAGATAGTATATATGCATATATACATGTGTATATATCCAAATATACATGTATATATGCATATATACATGTATACATGTGTATATATGCATATATATATGTATACATGTGTATACATACATACATACATACATATATATATATATATATATCTGTGTGTGTGTGTATATACATGTATACATGTGTGTGTGTGCATATATGTGTATATACACATGTATACATGTATATACACACACACACAGATATATATATATATATATATATATATATATATATATATATATATATAATATATATATATATATATATATATATACATATATATATGTATGTATGTATGTATGTATGTATGTATGTATGTATGTATGTATATGCATATATACATGTATATATACATATATACATGCATATATACATGTATACATGGATATATACATGTATACATGTATATATCCATGTATATATGTATGTATCCATGTATATATGTATGTATGTATGTATATATGTATGTATACATGTATATATACATGTATACACATGTATATGTGTATATATGCACATGTACATATATTATATATAGATTTTTCTTTATTTAAAGTTTTTGATATACATGTGTATTGATTATATATAGATTTTTCATTATTATATATATGCATGTATATATATATATATATATATATATATACATGTGTGTGTATATATATATATACATGTATATATATATATACATGTACATGTATATACATGTACATGTATATATATATATACATGTATATATATATATACATGTATATATATATATATATACATGTATATATATATATATATACATGTATATATATATATATACATGTGTGTATATATATATATATATACATGTATATATATATATACATGTATATATATATACATGTATACACACACACACACACACACACACACACACACACACACATATATATATGTGCATGTATACATGTATATATATGCATGTATACATACATATATATATACATGTATACACATGTACGTATATATATAGATTTTTATATATACATGTATACATGTGTATGTACATATGTATAGTAAACAAGGTACGTCTCTCTCTGGATATTTTAAGTTGATGGCTAGGACTTGTCTTAATGAAACATGTAAGCATGATATTGCAAAACCTAATTAAACCTAATTTGATAAAGAAAAACCTGATTAAACTTCATAAGACTAATTATACCTAATAAGACCTAGATAAGACTAATTAGACCTATAAGACTAAGAAGACATAATTATATACCTAATCAGATCTAATGAGTATTGTGACCCATTAAGACCTAATTTTCAACCTATTAGGAACTAATATGAGTAATAAGACCCAAATTCAGACCTAATATCATTAATACAATGGGCCTTAGATGTAATTAGACCTAATAAGACCAATTAACACCTAATAAGACATGTAACTAGTCCCAAGTATGCCTAATATGAGTAAGAGGACCCCTTAAGACCTAATTACATATAATAGTTAACCTATTATAACCTAATTTGTTAAATTTAGTAATAAGACATAAAGAGTACCACTTAAGACCTAATTAGACCTTTAATAAGACTAATTAACACCTAATATCACAAGTAATAGTACCTGCTAGTACACCTAATATGAGCAATAGGATTTATGACATCTAATATGGATAATATAACCCCTAGGGCCTAATTAGACTAATTAACCCATAACAAGACCTAATTATACCTAATTATACTATTTAATGTACCTAATACATGTGAGTAATATGACCTAATATAAGTATTAGGAACTAATATTGAATAGTAATAGTGCCTAATTAGGGACCTATTTATGAACTTAATAGGACCCCTTAGACTAAATTAGTCATAATAAGCCCTAATTATCTATGTAATATGAGTAATAGACCCACTATGAGTAATATGACCCTTGAAGACCTATTAGCACCCAATTAGACCCAATTGGACCTATTAAGACATAATTAGACTCAATTAGACCTATAAGGACATAATTACACCCAATTAATCCTATTATGACCTAATTAGGCCTTTTAGGACATATGATAAGTTATATGACCCCATTAAACCCACTATAAGTAATATGACCCCTTAAGACCTATTAGCACCTAAATAGACTCAATTAGACCTATTAGGACCTAGTTAGACCAAATTAGACCTATTAGGACCTAATTATACCCAATTAAACCAATTATGTCTTAATTAGACCTATTGTGACCTATGATAGGTTATATCACCCCTTAAGACTCATTAAAACCACTATGAGTAAGATGACCCCTTAAGACCTATTAGTGCCTAATTAGACCCAATTAGACCTATTAGGACATAATTATACCCAATTGAACCTGTTATGACCTAACTATACCTATTAGGACCTACAATAGGTTATATGACCCCTTTAATACCAAATTAGACCCACTATGAGTAATATGACCCCTTAAGACTTATTAGCACCTAATTAAACCCAATTACTCCAATTAGGACATAATTAGACCCAATTAGACCAATTAGGACCTAATTACACCCAATTAGACCTAATTATACCTAATTAAACCTATTATGACCTAATTGGACCTATTAGGACCTATGATAGGTTATATGACCCCTTAAGACCCCATTAGACCTGCTATGAGTAATATGACCCCTTAAGACCTATTACTACCTAACTAGACCCAATTAGACCTATTAGACCTTATAAGACTCATTAAGACCTAATTATACCTAATTAATTGTATTATGACCTAATGTGATGTATTAGGACCTTTGATAGGTTATATGACCCCTTAAGACCCCATTAGACCCAATACGAGTAAGATGACCCCTTAATACCTATTAGCACCTAATTAGACCCAATTAGACCTATTTGGACCTAATCATACCCAATTAGACCTATTAAGACCTAATTATACTCAATTAGACCCATTATTCTATAATATTACCCCTTACAACCTATTAGCACTTAATTAAATCCAATTAGACCTATTAAAATGTAATTTACATTTAAATATAATTTATGTAATTGATCTTACTTTCAAATAATGTAGCGAAATGTGCATACTTTAATTTTATTTTTAATTAAATTAGGAAAATGTACATATATGTAGACTTTATGTGATAGTAAATAAAATCTTTTAGGTACATACATATTCTACATCTATCAGACATATTATTGCACATCACACATGGTAGATGCACGGATTCCCCTTGCAAAACTATTTGCATGCACTAATAGAGAGATTGAATGGCTACAAGAATCCATAAATAATCTATCCATCTCTAGTGTCTATAAGAGCACATGTCAACCCATCCTTACTAGCATGATTATCATTAGGAATGACATTCATGGTACCACTCCCTATGCCCCATATATTATAGAGGCCATACTTGAGAGAAAGAGACAAGAGGTTGGCTCTGGTCTTTCTCTTAAGGAGGTATAGGCTTTAGTGCCTAAAGAGGACCCCTGAAAGGGGAAGTTTTCTCATCTTATATAGATAAAAATTATGTGAAGGGGTATCAGGTTACCAAGTGTGAGGATCCTGGTATATCAACATTGATATACCCACGATTTCTAGTTGCCCATAATCATTATCCAATAATGACCAGATTCCATTGTACTTTTCACAATAGATTTTTGCTAAGGTTCATTTAGGGAGGGCTATTAATTATACTGATTTGCTAGCACATCTAGGACAAGGGCATGGAAGGCTTGCTGATAGAGATTCTTTTCATCAAGTTGATCGATAGAGGCTAGTACATAGGGCCATTGTTGGTCAGAGGGCACCTGCTATAGCTCCTTCATTGGGTCTTGTTGCAGATGGTCTTATTCGTAGCACCCAGCTTCAAGTTATGATTTATAGTGTGGGGGACATTGCAACAGCTACCACATCCATATCTAGTGACAGGTTAGTCAGTACTTGATGTCTCGACAACACTCTAGATCATTAGATGGAGCATCCTCTAGTAGGACCACAGATGACATGTATAGTGTAGAAGGCATCCCTTCACTTTCTAGCCTGGAGGGACTTAAAGGAGAGATGACATGTGTCACATTGACTAGCTTGGCTAAGGATCTATTGGATGCATATGTATTTATAGCAACAGAGCATGATATCCCAATATCAGAGGTTAGATCTCATGTGGGTATTGTCAGATATGCTCAGCCACATCCTTCTCACCTAGACCATGGCCATAGTGGTAGTTCTCTAGAGGATCCACCTACTGACCACTCTATTGCTACACAGGGAGAGGCACAACGTACAGACCCTTCAGTCAGTGCAGGGCATCAGCTCTCTAATATTGGCCTTGACGATGTTGAGCTCAACATGACCACTATAGGTTATCTAGATTTTTTGACATATGATGATATGAATTCCATGCCATCTTATTTGGTTAGTCCATTTCATTCATCATTAGAGAGGTGTGTGTAGTTTACTCATGTTGCAAATGTAGAGT